>CM038145.1:464914059-465384134 GCA_021437245.1 Aegilops speltoides | reverse complement strand
GACTAAGTCTCTGCACATGAAGGTGTGTTGGCAGCCCAACATCAGCTCATAAATTCAACACATGTAAGTCGTTGATCTTTGTTGTATCCAATAGTTGTGAGTGTTTCCTAGTGAAGAGAGTAAACAAGAAAACACTAGGCATTCCACCCCTACTGGTGGTGTCTGCCATTTTCGTGAGTGAGAGACAAAACACAAGAACACAACCTTGGGTGAGAGGAAGAAGAAGAAGAGGAGGTTCTGTCTAGATTTGCTGCTTCTAACTAGACAGTGTTCAAACTAGTGATTGGAGGCTTAAACACGCTTGGATTGACCCCAAACTTGGTGAGCTTATTCCTTATTTTCAGTACTTCGATTTGATTACCCCATAGGTCCCACATGATTGGCAACCTTTGCTTCGCGTCCAAGGGCCGGAAGGTGTGAGCATGCCAGGATTGGAAGCGGGTGACCCGGAGAAAAGGCGATGTAACATCATCCCGTTGCCGCGCGTCCAATCACCCGCATTGAAGGTGGTAGCTCCATGAATGCCCGCGCCACGGGTGGCGATGATCGATGCAACGCACACACGTCCATCTTGAAGCTTTGTCTATGTCTATGTCTCCAGCACCTCTCCCGCATTCAAGGCATTCTGAGTCCATGTGCGCGAGGATGGTGAGGTTGGCGAAGGCAGATCCATGCGGCCACCGATCCAAATCAGGGACAGACGAAGACATGCCGGCGTCATCGGCCTTGGGGATGACCACGAGGGTAAAGTTCCTCGGCAAACGGGGCGGCGGGGGTCGCAGTTGAAACGGACATCGGGTAAAGTTCATCACTAGATAGGGCGGCAGGGGTGGCAGCTGAAACCGCCACCGGTAAAGTTCCTCAACAGACGGGACGACAGGGGTGATGTAAAGTTGGTTGTTACACAGGGCGGCGGCAGGGGTTGCAGCTGAAACGACCATCGGGGTAAGTTCCTCGGCAGACGAGGCGACGTGGATGGCAGCTGAAACGGCCGCAAGGAGAGGGTTCCAGCCTTTGCCGGGGCGGGGGAGGGGGGAGGTCACTCTTGCTCATTTTCAAACCCCAGGTGTGACTTTGGTAGAAGAAAATATCTTGCTTTCTGATCTTTCATGTGATCCGCCGACCTGGCCGCGGAGCCAAGATTTAGGTATTGGGGGGGCAAGCTAAGTAGACAAAAAAAATATCCAGCACAAAAATAATTATATAGAACAAGTTTGAGAACTTGAACATTATCCTCATTCACAATTTCAATAGGTTGAGAACTCAAAGGAACTGTCTAGAAAACATATTAATCTTTAACGGTGTTGGGAACATTTCTCTCTTCATAGCTACTGAATTGCAATCTCAGAATTAGCTATATAGTCTATGACTCTACGATCGACATAGGAGAATTTTCCATCGCAGATAGGAACTCGTACAAGATGGTTTTCATGATAATTTGTAGGGCAAGTATAGCATCTCAAATCTCGCAGCAAAGCAACTAAAATCTGATTTATACTATCAACACTGATACAAGATGAGAACTGAGAAAAATTAGTATAGAGTGTGATGTGTTAACCTTGGCTAGTTCGTTGTCTGTGGCAGAGAAGTAGGCTGCGTCGCCGACTCGCCGTACGAATCAGACCGTGAACAGCGAGCAGGGAGATCAGATCAGACTAGCCACAATGCATAGTAACATACACTAGTAACATACACATATCCCTAGACTATGTTACTACCTTCATAGTGGGTAGTAACATAAGTGTGGTAACATACAAAGCTTCATTTATTAGGTTATAGACTCATATTGCATTGGGACATGTGATGTTACAGTAACTAGCTAAGTTACTAGTACTACATCTCTCCTCATTAACTCATTGCCACATAAGCAAATTTGCTGAGTTGGACTCGATGTTACTATCGAAGTTACTCCCACTGTGGCTAGTCTCAGAGGCAGCGGGCGGCAAAGGACAGCGAAGCCACATGACGGCGGCAGCGGCGCCTAATCTCACCCACGTACACGCTAATCACGGGTCATGCTTCACGTACGGGAGAACGCAGCTCCAAGTTTGCCAATTAGGCCGCCGATGGGCTTTTTACATGGGCTTCTTTTTTCTCCTTCCAAGATACACGAGATAGGGAGGGCCAAGTATGCCCATACGTGCGATTTTGTCGCTAATTACGTATACTAGAAGAACGCCCGTGCGTTGCAACGGGGCCACATTAACTTTAAGAGTTTAATATTAATGTTTTCGTACATATCAAGTGACATCGGCGACCTTTTTTACCATCAAATCCTCTCACACACACTCTCTCCCTCCCTCTTCATCACTCTCTCTCCCCCTCTCCCTTTCTCTCTCTCTCTCTAACACACACACACACACATATCCATCTTATTGGGTACGGGACCATAATCCATCTATTTCACACACACACGCTAGTGCATAACAATATGGATTATGTGTATTATAATTTCCACCACAACTGAGGGAATTAATTTCATGTAAATCGGCCAGCCACAGCTCCAAGAATACGTGGAGGAGGTGGCCTAGGTCGGCGTCGGCGCCATCTGGCGCGGGCCACGGGCCCGCTTCCAAGTGTGTCTGCGCGCCGGCCACCCACACTGGGTCCTTCAAGTGCCGCTTTCACCGCACCAACTCCCAGGGCCACGGCCACGGCCAGGGCCAGGAAAGCCGCCCTTCTTCGCCTCCTTCACCGGCCGCGGCCAACGCGGTGCCAAGCAGATGCCCTCGCCTCGCCCTCGCCCCTCCGGCACCGTCGCGACCCAGTGACGCAGCCCAAGCATCGGCCTCGAGAATCAAGAATGCTCGACAACGGAGAGAGAAGAGAAGATCATATACATGTCATAAGAAAGAGAGTTTATTTACTGCTCCCTCGATGTATTGTTTCCTTTGTTTGGAGATTGATTACTATCCCTGAGTTAAGGTAAGGTTAATGTGATTGAGCGGTTTTTCTGAAAATCAATTATTTGTTTTCTAATTGATGTGATTGAGTGATTTAAGGTAAGGTTAATTAATTTAGATTTGATCTTTAGAGATTGTTCACGATTGATTCTACATTACTAAATAACTTGCGCCAGTATGGGAAAGTATGAAAAGTTCTGATCTGTTTAGATTTCTTTCGAGGGTGACGCGAAAATAAACCGATGAAGTGGGGGGAGGGGACAAAAAATCTACGAAAAAAAACCAGCGAAGGTGGGGGAAGGTACCAAAATAAACCATGGGAGGTGGGACGAAAAAAAACCCTGAAAGCGAGACTACCAACTGCTCCATTAGGAGTAGAGACTTGTTCCTAAACTATCGCTCGGTTGGGGGGCTGGCCCTGCTCGTCCCCCCTTGCCTCCGCCACTGACCCCCTGAATAAAAAAGTACGCACGCATTCTAAAAAAAAAAAAACGCACGCACGCACGCGAGGAGCAGGTCGTGAATGTCGCTGGGATTCGGTCGCTCCTATTTCGCGCGTGGAGCTGGAGAGAGGAGGCGCTGGCTAGCGTAACGTTCCGGTTGAATTGATTCGGTCGCGCCTACCGCGTTCATTTCTCGAAACACGCGACTGAGGGTCAGTGCCGTGTTAACAGTTTGCTGACACAGTTCAGTTTCCGCCTCGATCTGATGTGACATGAGTGATCTAATATCATTACAAACAGTTGACCATTCCCCTAAAAAACAAGTGGACCAATTGGCAAACATATACTAATGGGGATAAAAAAAGTTGCCTTTTGCCACAAGGATCCGCCAAATCAGTATAATTAAGCTCGATATATCAGTAGCATATATCCCTGGGATTGTTGGGTTATTGCCCGAAGACATAATCTACCGCAGATCGATAGAAACCTCTCTTGCACTGAATCCTAGGCCCTAGTATTATCCATAAATAATCTATTTCTTTATTTTTATAAATGTTTACCGTTCATGCTAGCTAGCGCTTTCTTCTTAACTAAAATGGCGTGTCTCCAGGAATGTTCAGGAAAACGATTATCATTGAAAAATGATGTTGAGATATTGCAGAGAGCATTCATGCAAAATACTCCCTCCGTTCTTAAATATAAGTCTTTTTAGAGATTCCACTACAAACTACATACAGATGTATATAGACACATTTTAGAGTGTAGATTCACTCATTTTGATCCGTATGTAGTCTATAGTGTAATCTCTAGAAGTACATGCATGCATGTATGGATATGTACAGGAGTAACAACAGGACGCGTTATGCATATATACTTACAAACAGCTCCCAGCTGGAAACTTCCATAACCAGAAACAGTCCGCAGCTTCGATGTCCTCTTCTCTTTCACAGACGATTGATCCTATCACTACCGGAATAACCCTATATGCCTACGGCCTTATCTATGCCGACGGTTTTTTGTCGGGGCCGTCGGCATAACTCGAGCTACGCAGACGGCCTGGGAAAAGCCGTCGGCATACCTCCATCTATGCCTATGGCAGCCGTAGGCATAGTTAGGCCGTCGGCATATATCGATCTATGCCTACGGTGGCCGTAGGCATAGTTAGGCTGTCGGCATAGATGTGGCCCTGGTGGCCCAAGGACAAACGGCGGGCTGACGCCGTCAAATCTATGCCGACGGCCTTGACCGCGGCCGTCAGCATAGATATTATCTATATTTTTTTACTAGGAGCTGCCACGTGGCAGATCTATGCCGACGGCAAAGCCGTAGGCATAGTTTTCCATCTATGCCTACGGCCTTGCCGTAGGCATAGCCCCGCCACGTGGCACCTTTTGGCAGCCCCTGGCCGAGAACTATGCCTACGGCATGGCCGTAGGCATAGATATTATTTGTTTTTATTTTAAATTATTTTTATTTTTAAATTAAAATTTGTTTAATTTAAATCTAACTTATCTAAACTTAAACATACATAAATTATACATCAATTTAGGGTAGAATTTTCCATAGATTATGAATATCCAGTTTGTTTTTGTTTTTGAGTATGTTAGAAATGTGGCCTCCTGTACTTTTGCATATAGGTCCTTCTGCTTTATTAAAATCATAAGTAATTGATACTTGGATTGATTTTGACGAAATTCATATGGTTTTTTATCAGAATCTTGAAAGGATTATGTGCTATACTATGTTTCAAATTTGAACAAACTTAAATCATGTTTGCTTCATCAGACTGTTTCAAGGATTGTGGTGGCGGGTGCAAAGGCAACTGGCTCAGGAGTGTGACCCTTCATGGACGCCGATGCCGTTGTCACTTGGAGGGAGGAAACGGCCATGTCGGGTTGACACGAAGGGAATCTTATGGTGGGTTTGTCCCAGACCTTGTTCTCAAGTGTTCCTATAGGCCGACCTATCACAACCAGGTGAAAACGTCCATTGGTCAAAGATCGTCCGGTGAAAGTCAAAGGCGTAGATTTCCGGGTCAACTTGTCCAGGGTTCGGCTGACCGGGGGCCTTTGGGGGGGGGACAATGCCACCAGAGCATCGCGCCGAGTCCTCATACATGTCGAAAGATGTGGTGCCATGTCTAAAGAGGCAATACGCGACTCCGGTGTGAGGTTTGCCCTCATGAACGGCGATGCAATCGAAGTAATCCTTCTGCGGTTTTGGCGTTGCATGAATATTCCTGAACACTTGAAGCGTAATCAATTCATGAGATTTTTACACAGTGCAGACACATATGATATAATATGTGTGGCAATTTCTTATATTTTTGTAAGATGCAGGAGTATGTGAAAAATCCCCACCATGGATTGTTCTTCGCATGTCTCTGAGTGTGGTCGGGGCCTTTGGGGGCTAGCTATGTCATCAAATCTTGCGCCAGGTCCTCTTACATGTCTGGAAGTGTGCTGTCAGGTGCAAACAAACGACACACGGCTCCGGAATGTTTCAGGTGGGCTAGGATTAGGTCGGTCGGGGGCCTTGGGGGTATCAATGGTACCCAAACTTGCATTGTGTCTTAATATATGTATACAAGTGCGATGGAGGGTTGAAATAGCCAATGGAGGAACGGGCAACGCATTTCATTCACAAACCAGACACGTTCTCTCTCGATAGCTAGATACTAACTCGGAGATGCTGCAGTTTACAAGCGGCCTCCGTTCAGGCTTTTGCGAAACGCGCTCAAACTTTTACCACACCCTACAAGGGGCATATGAAGACACTGTGCCCGGTCCCGGGGATTTCCGGCATCGTATGATTTTCCACTTCTGGACAAACCAAACATCATATATGATTTTACAAACCACTTCTGGACATCATTTCAGGTGGCCGTCGTGCAGATCTGCAATTCCCCGCATTGAAACCCTACGGATGCAGTAAATTTCTCAAATAATCCAGGCGGGCCCGAAAAATGCCATGTCCTGGCACGTGTCATAAAATGGCCCCCTTTGAGAGCATGAGAATTTTTTAGGTCAACGGAGCAACAGGCGGTGCAGTTCCTTCACAAACCGAAACATTCTCTCTCTATAGCAAGATACTAACTCGAAGATGGTGCAGTTTACAAGTGGCCGCCGGTCAGACTTCTGCGAAACGCGCTCAAATTTTACCGCGAGTCCGGTAGTGTATATATACACGCCATCCTCTCCTGTCCATTTCACCGCCCACACTTTCTACTTGCACCACAAGTACTCCTTGCAGCAGCAGCAGCAGCAGCAGCAGCACAACTTCGCCGACGAGCTTAATTAAGGCTCCTTCTCCGACGGTGAGATATATCAAAGCCCTGTTTTTGCCATTTCTAATCCATTGATCGTTTGTCCTAGTGCACACATGGTCTTTGCCATTTCCATAGCGCACACATGCTTTCAGATTGCTCCTATTTATTGTTGATATATATATCCCAGAATCTTACAAAACATTTCATTTTGTTCATAGTGAACATGGTTTCAGTAGAATCTTTACGGTACGGCCGGAATTTTTTTTGCACATACCTAGATATAATGGGCGCAGTCGTTCCCAAATCTGGTGATTATGTATAGAATCTTAATCTGAAACTTACACACACCAGATGCATATATAAGATCTTAGGACAAATATCACACGGCTAAGTTCTGAAAAGTAATATCTGAAGAAAAATGAATAAATGTGTAAATTGTGGCTGATGTGTGGATCTGCATGTTTATGAAAAACGATGAGTATTTTTTGTGTTGATCACAAACAAAACTGTGTACGTTTATAATTGCTATATTGGACACTCATGGCTTGTTCCTTCTGCAACATATTCAACATTTTGCCGGCACACACTTTTACATATGTAAGAAAAAAAATGTTCAGATTTTGCTTTACAGAACCTGGACATGATTTTTTTTTCTTTCAGTTTTTAGAAAAAAAATACATGCCCAACAAAACAATTCTGGTCACATACCGACAGACAGATGATTATATGCCGGTCATTGATTCGCTGTGATGTTTATGTCTTGTTAATTAAGTACATAATTGATTTGTTTAAAAATCTTATTAAGCGTACATACACACTACGCCGACGGGCCTATGCCGACGGCAACCGTAGGCATAGATCTATGCCGACGGCTTAGGGGCCTATGCCGACGGCCCGTGGCCGTAGGCATAGACCGCGAGTCCGGTAGTGCACGGTACTATTTCTTAGTATATATCCACTCATAAGTGCACCCATTTTTTCAGTTATAAAAGTGTTTGTATTTCCCGTGGATAAAGTTCTTAGTATTTTGAAACATATCTGGAACTCGAGGGGAAGAAATTGATATCTCATATTCATTTAAGCTAAAATACAACTTTCTTTTAATTCTCAAGCCTGCACTATCATCTCACAGAAGTGGTTTCTCTACCAGCACCCAAGCCTACAATAGGACGGGACGTTGACATAAGTCACATAGTATATTAAAGAAAATAGAATCTCTCATGTCATTGTTATCTTATATTCCCCTCGTCCCAAAAAGCATGTCTTCCATTTGTCTAGATACGGATGTATCTAGACATGTTTTAATGTTAAATACATCCTTATTTAGAAAAATCTATGACAAGCATTTTGGACGGAGCCACGGAGGTAATACCCAATTTGGGTCCTCTGATAGTATATGCTGACCTCTTGGGATGTTTTTTTTAATATCCTATCTTTAAACTCTGTACATTTCTTTTTGAGATATTTTAAACTCTGTACATGGATGTGCATATTAGTGACAATACAGTTGGCACTTTTACTTATATTTAGCATCTAGCTTTCGTGAGGGTTACGTTTATGCCACAACTTTTTGTCTTTTGGCAGACAAAACTTGTGCTCACCGAAAAGAGGGTGAATTCAGCTAGCAGGTCTATAATATCTTGTAGAAATTAAACAGTTCAAGAGTATGAGACCTAGTGGTCTACCTTTACTGTTTTTAGACGAGATTACAGAAGGGTTTTCAAAGGAGCGCATACTTGGAAGTGGTGGCTATGGTAAAGTTTACAAGGTACATATATATATATGTGTATATACTATTTAAGAGAGATGTTTTTTTCGTGGGGCTCTCTGTCATCCATGCATATATTGTTAATACGATTTCTCACGTAGGGAGTAGATAAAAATGGGAGAGCGATTGCTGTCAAGAAGCTTTATCCCATAATGGAACTTGACGATGAGCAATTTATGAATGAATTCAATAGCCTTATGAAGATTCGGCATCAAAATATTGTACGGCTTGTTGGCTACTGCTATGAGATAAGACATCTATATATGGAGCATAATGGAGGGCATATTTTCTGCCAAATGATTGAGAGAGTTCTTTGCCTCGAGTATTTGCAGGGTGGAAGCCTTGACAAACATCTTAATGGTATGATGGCATCTTAACTATAGTACTATCATACTGTATTTCTTAATGAGCAAAGAAGAAAATATATATTTGAAAATATTGCATTCTATTCTATTTCGTAGATGAATCCTGTGGACATGATTGGCCCACACGCTTCAAAATAATTAAAGGGATATGCGAAGGTTTAAGTTACCTTCATGGGGATTCACACAAAAAAGCAATTTTCCATCTTGACCTTAAACCTGCGAACATACTGCTAGATAAGAACATGAACCCGAAAATAGCAGATTTTGGGTTATCAAGGCTCTTCGGTGGTACACATACTCATACTACAAAAAATTGCAAAGGCACAGAGTAAGTAAAGTACATGGGAAATATAGATCTTTAGTGTTATTGCATATTATCTGTTTGCTCCATACTAATTGTATCCTTAATGTTAATTATATGTCGCAGGGCCTACATGCCACCGGAGTACTTATTAAAACGTCAAATCTCCAAAAAGTATGACATATTCAGCTTAGGTGTGATAATCATTGAGATAATGTCAGGACAAGGGAGCTACTCTAATACAGACATGTCTTCCCAAGAATTTATTGACCATGTACGCGAAGTTATAGTTTTCCACTCACATCTATACTATTCCAATTCATAGAGAAAATACTGTTTCAGAGGTCTAGTCATACTTGCAAAATTTTGACTATGTGTTAAATATTTAGATATCATATTTAAATAGCTATCTATATGTGGATTTTTTTTTTGAAATTGAATTACTCTCCAACATCATCATTATATTAAGATTTTGAATAATTATAATGATGCAAGTCACTTTTTGAGATATCATGGTGATAGCCAAAATGACACCTATTTATGAACCAACGTGGGCCTTTTAATATTTCTAATTATTCTGTCAATAGTTCAATCATCTTTGTACATTTCAATCATGTAGGTACACAAGAACTGGAGGAGAAGGATAGAGTCAACAAAAACACCAATGGATGCGTTGCAGGAAAAAGATTGCCAGCAAGTGAGGGGATGCATTGAACTAGCAATGAAGTGTGTGGAGTTGGACATGAACAAGAGACCCACTGTGGAGGATATTATCCATAAATTGAAACAGATAGAAACTAATGGTTCAGCGTCACCCAGGGACCAGGTATGGTAAATTGATGTATGTACAAGCTCTGTTGTTTCGATAGTTTTAAAAATCTTATTTGGCACATCAAACAATTGTCAACTTTTTCTCTCAGTATATCTTTTGGTTCTAGGCAAGTTTCTCATTTTTGTTACTCTTAGTTCATGCTTCAAATTAAGTGTGTATGCTACAGCAAATCGATATATATATATATATATATATATTCTGCAATCTTTTCATGTTGATTTTTCTTTTCCCCCTAATTGTATCCTAGGAGTAGGTTGTGATGGTGTACGAATCATGTAGATCCCTCTTCTCAGTCTATTCGAGTTCATTAGACTTTTGAGCTTGAGTCATTTGAGTTCCTTCTTCTTTAGTTAATCTACGAGTGCCAGAGTGTGAATTCTTGATCTCAAGTTTTGTATGAAGCGTCACTTTCTGAAAACAACTTTGTAGTATGGTATCCAAAATATAAATTGAAATTACTAGTAATTATAGTGGACTTAACTGATGTATAGACTGATCGATCTCTATGTGTAGATTCACCCTTCACTTTAGTTTTCTCTTAAGTTTATTGTTGATTTTGTATTCTTGATCCATTAGGCTAGGCTTGCCAAGATTGGGCAATGGGGTGGAGTCGGAGGGGGCAGCTGTGACATCGAGGAGGCACCGCACCGTCTGAAAAGCTTGATAATAGGTAGTGACGAGGTTATATATTCACTTGAGTTTTCATACGACGACCATGATGGGAAGCAGCGGACTGTTGGCCCATGGGGCGGTTGTGGACCCAAAGGTCACGGGAAAGTTCGAAATAGGGTGAGTGTGGGAAAACCCAATTCGGTGCCCAGGCTCATCTGCACACGGTCAGAAAACAAATCAAAATAAATACTAAAAAAATTCAAAAAACTCCAAAAAAAACCTTTGTGTGATAGAAAAGTTTATGCGTGAGGTTCGCTCCAAATTTCAACTTTTTTGGACATCTGAGCAGCTCTTAGAAAAAAAACAAATCGGGTCAGAATAGTGTGGGGACAGTAAACTTTTTTACAGACCCTTAATTTGTCTTTTTTGCTGAGAGTTGCTCAGATGTCCAAATGAATTGAAACTTGGAGCGCACCTCACGCATAAACTTATCTACCACACAAAAAATGGAATTTTTAAAAAATTTAAGTATTTATTTTGTAATTTTTTTCGTCAGGACGGGTGCAGATGAGCTCGGGAGCAGAAACGCCGCACTCAAATCTTTTATCTATTATTATGTTTTTTTAGAATAATCTGTATTACATGAAGTCAATACCGAGGATAATTGCAAGCAAAACATATTTGTTTATTTATTTCATATACGTATATTACTCGGTCAGCTTCACAAAACAAATTGTTTCCCATCTCTTGGACTTGGAGCACTACTAATGTATGTTGCATTTTCTTATATTTTTGCACAAATAGCATGCTTGGTACTAGTAGCGTTATATGTTCGGGTTGTAGTCATATAGTTATTTCCCTTTTATAAACAATTATTAATTAAATAGGCAGCTCTGTCGCCTTTCATTCAGAGGAAAAGTAATTGCTTTTCTTCTGTCGATGGAGCAGATTAACCTCGGTCCTTCAGAGGTTTTAACCCAAGTTCACGGAACAATTGGTCCGGCTGACTTCGCACCGGGCGGCGTCATGAGATCTCTTACTATCTTCACCACCGCCGGTCAGTACGGACCTTTCGGAGAAGTTACAGGGACTCCTTTCCGGATCCCTGTGCGTGACAATGGCAACATTGTGGGCTTCTTCGCACGCGCAGGGTGGTGCATAGACGCACTGGGCATCTACGTGAGGCCTCCACGGCAAACTCTGCAGGTACTAACTGCTAAGCTCTCATTCAGTTCATCATCTTGTTTTCCTCTAGCTTGTGCTTGATCTATATGCTCTCAGGAGAGTGGCGTTGCAAAGATTGGCCCGTGGGGCGGGGACGGAGGTCAAATGCACGACGTCGTGGTGGCACCGAAACGTCTAGAGAGTGTGACAATCTGCAGCGGCGCGGTGGTCAATTCACTTGCGTTTACCTACCGTGGCCACGACGGGGGGCAGCACGTCGCCGGTCCGTGGGGCGATCCAGCTGCTGGGAGCGCTCGCACCCATACGGTGACTGAAAACACATCTTCTACGTACTGCTTCAAATGACCATCTCAGACTGCCAAATAATCTTTTCTGTTTTCTTGCAGGTTCAGCTTGGCGGTTCAGAGTTCCTGACGGGGATTCGTGGGACAACCGGTCCATTTGTGGATGCATCAGCAGGTGACGTGGCTGTAACGTCGCTTACTCTCATCACCAATGCAAGTAGCTATGGCCCTTTCGGGGAAGGCAGGGGAACCCCCTTCCAAATTCCAATGTGGGGCAAGGGCAGCATCGTTGGCTTCTTCGGCCGTGCAGAGTCGTACGTCAACGCCGTCGGTGTCTATGTCAACCCCGATCAGGAAGCAATGGAAGAAGAGGTATCCCATCCCATCCCATCCTTGAAAACCAAAACCGTTGACATGATGTATGTTTGCACCATTTTAGTTATATAGTATTACTTTGAATGTTATTTTGCCTAGCTTGTTGGCTCTCGCGAGCCCGGACTAACCAAGATCGGGCCATGGGGTCGAGGCGGAGACCAAGAGGACGCGCGGGACATCGACTTGGAGACGGGACCTTACCGTCTGGAAAGTGTGACAGTTAGCTGCGGCGCCGTCGTCAATTCACTCTCATTTTCGTACATCGACTTTAAGGGAGATAAGCACGACGTGGGTCCATGGGGCACTCCCTCTGGGCAATTATACAACGTGAGCCACTGATAGAGCTTGTCAACTCAAAAGCCCACTCTTGAAAAAGAAGCAATCGTTTCCTATGTCAATCATCTCTGCAATGGTACTGATCGATGGTATTCCTTTTTCTTGCAGATTGTGCTCGACCCTTTGGAGTTGGTGCAGGGAATTTCCGGCACCGTGGGTTCGTCTCACGGTGCATCGCCCGGCGTTATAACGTCGCTCACGTTTGCCACAAACCATTGCCGCGCCTACGGAGCTTTCGGGGGAGGTGGGGGCACTCCGTTTAGCGCCGCGGCGGAGACGGACGGCTGCGTCGTTGGCTTCTTCGGTTCCGCAGGGTCTCGTCTTGAAGCACTTGGGGTCTACATCCACAGATACTGATTGTATATATACGTACCTTGTTTGTGTTTCTCGAACTTTTCCTGCTTCTATGTCGTTTGGTTGATACGTATCAAAAAGCGAGGGAGCACAACTTTGTACCATCTACTTGTTTGTGTAAATACGAATCAATAATAAAAGTAGATGGTACAAAGGTTGTGCTCCCTCGCTTTTTTCCCATTGGTCTTCCTAAGCAAGTTAATGTATATCTTCCTCGGCCCTCTTGTCTGCCACCGAATAGATTTATATAATTTTTGTATATCTTGCTCAGGGTCCTATGCTCCCACTACTAGAAAAAACCTTACCAGTAGTGTGGGTTTTTTCATACTAGTAGCGTGGGTGCCGGCGCTACTGCTACGGTGCTACAGCTAAATATTAGCAGTAGCTCGTTTTCTATCCCACGCTGTAGATATGCTAAGTACTAGTAGCGCTTGTTTCTAGACACACGCTACTACTATCGTATGTACTAGTAGCGCCGCTTTCTCCACGCCACGCTACAACTAATTAATTAAAAATTAAAAATATATTCAAATGCAGTATTCATGGATGGAAATTCAGATGCATTTGCTTCACCAACAATGATTAGTAGTTGCATCAACATAGCCTCTAATTCAGCATAGGAGTTGCAAGTAAGGAAAAATTACCATCGACACTACTAGCTAATAATCATCATAGCTAGTCATTACCACCAACATTGTCTAATCATCATAGCTACATAGTGTAGCACATCATCATCATCTTGAAATTCATTCTAGCTAGCTAATCACTACTACTGCTCTCTCTCTCTCTCTCTCTCTCTCTCTCTCTCTCTCTCTCTCTCTCGTAAAATAGCATAGAACATGTGGAGCGCTCCTGATTCATCATATTGAAGCATGCAGATGAACCTGTCTCCTAATTGTGGGCTACACTTCTGATTGCTGCCCCCTAGTACTTCTCTACGCTCCTTCATAATTTTATTTCAGTCTTTGACTATTAAGACTTGCTCGCTTCTAGAAATCCTGAATACACTCATGTGCAATGTAGGAAGTCTTAGCCGTATTCTAACCATGGACATGCGACCTTTAGCTTTCGATCCACTGAGGCACAACTATCATCGGGAGTCCCTGTTGAAAAACATCGTAGTAGCATACTTAGCAATGAAGTTTAGCTTAAAAAATAATGTATGCAAAAAAGGCACTGAGGACAAATAGTAAAAATCTTATCATCTTTCCTAAATAGATGTGACCGTAGTTCAGTACAAACACTATTGGCGCACGTTTTGAGTATTAACATTTCTAAGTCCAGGAAAATAATTTGTCTTGACAGTATGAAGATCCTCGAGCCATGAAACATAATGACTTGTCTCCTCGCGGTTTAGTTCAGCCCCGGGACAGTAGTAGGTCATGTCTACCTAGTGTCGGACATGTTTGCTTGAATGGAAATAAGTTGTCAATAGAAATTAGTTGTCAGCTATTTTTGAATAAACAATATCCAAGACATAAATATGGTTGAGAAACTTACGTAAAGGTTAGAACTGGAGGCGTCTGCACATCGACCCAGATGTCAATATTATCTTCAATATCATCTTCCGGACGAATATCGAAGGTGATAAGCATATCAGGCACAAATGCATAAGCCTTGGATAGTGCTCTCCATTGTTTGCATTCAAAATGGGTTAGGTGTCTGTATTGTATAATTTTGCGAGAAAACTATAACCATGCTCGGTCCTCAAGTTAACTCTTTTTACCTCCATAGTTTTCATAGTACTGAAACCAATCTTATCCAAGACATATATTCTTGCATGGCAGAGGATACGCTAGTAGAATACTAAAAAAATTTAATTATAAGTGGAAGCAAAAGAAGCAGAAGTCATGCTTAATTATGAAAAATGACTTGTCATTGTGAATTACTGTATGCACTTCGAACGTCTCATCCAGCTTGATGCTGAAGCACCTACCACCAACTAGGTGAGGCCTGTCGCACTGGCCACGCTCGTCTTCGCAGTATTCGCACATACCGAATTCCCTTTCGCTATTGTCGTCAGACATTTCCTATGTTCATATAGTTGAAACAGACATGCATTCAATAAGCAAAACTAAATCATAAACGAATTAGTATTCAAATGATCATGCATTCAATAAGAAAACTAAATCATCTCTTGCGTCCGTACATCGTCGAATATTATCACTAATACATCTCAATTGTATCATACATATAACATCACTAATACAACTAGAACCCTAGCGAACGACGGGTATCGGCGCGGGCAGTGGACACCCAAAGAGAAGGAACCATCACAGGATCATAGCTCCAGTGAGATCCCTGAAGAACCATCCAGGTACTGTCGGACCTGCCCTCCAACGCAGCCATGTAGCGACGGACGTGCTCATCCTCCTCGCTGACATAGTGAGATACCACCTCTGCGGTGGACGAAGGCCTCCCCACCGTCACTGGCCCATGCGACCGCCACCAAATAAGGTCCGGGTCGACGACGCGCTGCCTCCTCACCAAGCTGCGCGCCCCGGAAGGTAGCACCTCCCAGTACCAGCCAGGTGGAGCCCAGTCCCAGACATGGCCCCTATAATCAAGCAAGCCTCCTCCGCCGAGTCGACGACGAGGATGCAGGCCAGGCATCATCGACGTCAAGAACAAATGCTTAATTAAGAAAACAAAATTAATAAACACTTAGCAAAATTCGACATGACCTTTGCTAAAAACTGGACATATCGAGTGCCTGAAATTTGCCATAACATAAAAATATGGCAAAACATAGGCCACTCAAAAAAATATGGCATGTCCAAAATGTGACATGTTCAAAATATGACATGTCCACTGCAAATTTGCATATAATAGGAAAAATTGCTTTAACTAAAAAAATAACAACAGTTGCTTTAACTAAATAAATACCTAGAATTTGTTAACTACACCTAAAACAACTAAGACACCTAGAATTATGTTAAATACACCTAAAACACCTAAATTCTATTAACTACACCTAATTAAAAACCTAGATAAATTTATGTCCTAATTTAAAAACCTAGATAAATTTATGTCCTAGTTTTAAAACCTAGCTAATTTAAAAACCTAGGGTTCTTACAAATTAACTAGGGTTCATACTACCTAATCTGTCCTAGCTAGGGTTCGATCATAACCTACATTATTCTAAGAACCTACATTTTTTCAACTATATAGGATTCAAAATAACTACTCTCTAATAGTTATAACTAGGGAGGGAGGGAGGAGAAGGAGGAAGGAGGAAGGAGTACCTCTCGGTGGAAGAGGGCGGCTGGGGGGGAGCATGGCGGTGGGGAGGAGGCCGGACGGGGGAGGGCGGCCGGCAGGGGAGGAGGGCCCGTGCGGGGGAGGGCGGCCGGCGTAGGACACGGGGGCGGCGGCCGGAGCGGGGGATTGATGGGCGCGTGAGTGTGAGCGTGAGAGTGTGAGAGTGAGTGAGAGAGCATGCGCGGGCCGGAGGGAGGAAGCAGAGGTGGGCTTAGCAGCAGCGTGGGGCAGGAGGCCCAGCGCTATAGCTAAAGCTGCAACAGTGGGCCGAGTGCGTGGCCCACTAACAGCAGCGCTGGCCTGAAAAGCAAGCGCTACTGCTAATGTGCGCTTGCAGCGCTGGTTTTGGCCGGTGCTACTGCTAAGTAGCAGTAGCATGGGGTATATAACCAACGCTACTGCTAAATGTCTACCTATAAGAATTTTCCTAGTAGTGTTCATATATGCTTTTCTATATATTTTTTAATCTTCGTCTGCATGAAGGTGATACATATATGTGATGATTTATTGATTTCTGACTTGACTTGTGCTCAGGCCCGGCCCTGGCCAAGGGGGCCCAGGTTAGTGCTCGGCTCTGTACTGGGAAGGCCCGAAGTAGCGGCAGCACCAGCGGCACAACGCAGGACCTACTCAGACGTCGACTTCCCACAATCGTTTCTCTATGAATGCGTGTGGGTGACTGATAGTCGCTTCGCAGAAACTGTGGAAGCTGCATGGAATGAAGATGGCCCTGCAGGTTCGGTTACTGAGCTGGCAAACAAACTACACTCTGTTTCTTCGGCCATGACGAGATGGGGGCGACACACTTTTGGGTCTGTTTGTATGGAGCTGCGCTCTCTTCGCTGCAAACTAGCTTTGCTGCGAGAGGAACCGACACGCACGGGGCCCAGCCGGGAAGAAAAGGCTATCGAGGACCAAATGGTAGAACTAGCCTATCGGGAGGAGATAATGGCGAGGCAGCGATCCCGCATCACCTGACTATCTGAAGGTGATCGAAACACATAATTTTTTCAGCGCAAAGCAAGCGCGAGAAGGTCAAAGAACAGAATAACACAGTTGAACCGGGCAGATGGTTCTGTTTGTACGGACAGGGACGAGCTGGCAAACATGGCCACGGAATATTATGCAAACATGTATACACTGGAGGGCACTATAGGCATGGAAGAGGTGCTATCACATATACTGGTGCGGGTGGATGGCATTATGAATTCAAAGTTGAATGAAATTTATAGCAAAGAGGAAGTAAAGGAAGCCCTCTTCCAAATGTTTCCGACCAAAGCACCGGGCCCAGACGGCTTTCCCGCCCACTTCTTTCAGAAGCATTGAGAACTATGTGGGGATGAGGTTACAAGAATGATAATTCGAGTGCTCGATGGAGTAGATTCACCGGAGGAGATTAACAACATGTTCATTATTTTAATTCCCAAGATAGCGAGTCCAAAAGTTTTAGGACAGTTTCGGCCAATAAGTCTTTGTAATGTGATCTACAAGATCGCCTCAAAGGTCTTAGCAAACCGGTTGAAATCCATTCTCCCCATATCATCTCTGAAGAGCAGTAGGCTTTCGTTCCTGGACGTCTCATAACGGATAACTTCATAACAGCCCACGAGTGCTTGCATTATATGAAAACCAGGAGGGTCAAAGGTAATAGATATTGTGCACTAAAATTGAACATGATGAAGGCATATGATCATTTGGAATGGTCATATCTAGAGGCAGTGATGACCAAAATGGGGTTCAGCCCTAGGTTCATTGCTACTGTGATGAGGTGCATGTCCTCGGTCTCTTTTTCAGTTCTCTTCAATGAAGGGAGTTTGGATGTTTTCCGGCCTTCCCGGGGCTTGCAACAAGGAGACCCTATATCGCCTTACTTGTTCTTGCTAGCGGCTGAGGGTTTATCATGCTTATTGAAGGCGCAAGGGGCAGTGCGAGGGATAGAAGTTGCTCCTAATGCACCTACAGTTAATCACTTGCTTTTTGCCGATGACAGTTTGCTATTTTTAGAGGCCTCTGATGAAAGTGCTACAAGAGTCAGAGATATACTAAAAATATATTGCAATGCCTCTGGCCAAAGGATAACTCAAGAAAAGTCTTCTATCTTCTTCAGTAAAGGTGTCCCTGCTTTGACAAAAGAGTTGATTAAGCAAACTTTGGATGTTCATAACAAATCTTTATCAGAGAAATACCTAGGCTTACCCTCGGATGTGGGTAGAGCAAAGGAAGGGTCCTTTAGATATCTTAAGGACAGAATTTGGAAGCGAGTTCAAGGGTGGATGGAGAAGTGTTTATCAGTGGGTGGTAAAGAAGTGCTCATAAAATCCGTGGCCCTATCCATCCCTACATATTCGATGGCGTGCTTCAAATTGCTACGGGGTCTCTGTGAGCATATCAATGGTATAATTCAGAAATTCTGGTGGGGAAGTAGGAATGGAGAAAGGAAAACAGCATGGGTCTCATGGAGTACAATGACTAAACCAAAATTCATGGGAGGTTTAGGCTTTCGAGACATCGAACTGTTCAACCTGGCTTTACTTGCTCACCAGGCCTGGAGATTGCTACAGGAGCCTGAGACTTTGAGTGCAAGAGTTCTTCGAGCCTGTTACTACCCCAATGCAAATATCCTTGACGCTACCCTGGGTCAGGCCCCGTCTCAGGTTTGGCGTTCGATTTTGGAGGGGAGGGATGTGTTGTCTTTAGGGCTGATTAAGAGAATTGGTGATGGTTCAACTACCCGGATTTGGTCTGACAACTGGATACCGAGGGACTATAAATTGCAACCGATCTGCGCAACAACAGCAAACCCACCAACTTCGGTGGCGGAGCTTATCAATCCCGTGACTCGCTCAAGGGATCGGCAAACACTCTCGAATCATTTTATAGCTCCGGATATTGAGGTGATCATCAACATACCCATCAGCAACCGAGTGCAATAGGACTTCTGGGCGTGGCACTATGATCGGCGTGGTGTTTTTCAGTTTGTTTAGCGTACCGGATGATTACGGCTATCAAAGCTCAACAGGGAGAATGGCTAGAGCACCGATCGGGACACTCAAACATTGTAGCTGACAGGAGCTCATGGACACAGTTATGGAAAGTGAAAGTTCCATCCAAAGTTCATGTTTTCGTGTGGCGACTAGCTCACACTTCGCTCCCCACGGGTCTGGTCCGGCACCAGAGGAAAATGGCAGACAACCCGGTCTGCTCTATATGCAATGCAGCGGAGGACTCATGGAGGCATTCACTTTTAAGTTGTACCATGGCCAGGTGCGTGTGGGCGCTAGGAGATGATGAGTTGCCTGAGCATGTGATATCGAACCAAAATGAGGATGCTAGGCTCTGGATTTTCTGGCTCTTCGAGACCACAAACCAACATGACCTTGCTCATGTTCTGGTGACCATGTGGGCGATATGGTGGTGTCGGTGTCAAAACCGGCGGATCTCGGGTAGGGGGTCCCGAACTGTGCGTCTAGGCGGATGGTAACAGGAGACAAGGGACACGATGTTTTTACCCAGGTTCGGGCCCTCTCGATGGAGGTAAAACCCTACTCTTGCTTGATTGATATTGATGATATGGGTAGTACAAGAGTGGATCTACCACGAGATCAAGGAGGCTAAACCCTAGAAGCTAGCCTATGGTATGATTGTTGTTGTGTCCTACGGACTAAAACCCTCCGGTTTATATAGACACCGGAGAGGGCTAGGGTTACACAGAGTCGGTTACAATGGTAGGAGATCTACATATCCGTATAGCCAAGCTTGCCCTCCACACCAAGGAAAGTCCCATCGGACACGGGACAAAGTCTTCAATCTTGTATCTTCATAGTCTTGGAGTCCGGCCGATGATGATAGTTCGGCTATCCGGACACCCCCTAGTCTGGACTCCTCAAGAGCCCCGAACCAGGCTTCAATGACGACGAGTCCAGCGCGTATATTGTCTTCGGTGTTGCAAGGCGGGTTCTCCTCCAAATTCCATGTGCTTGCCGAATAGTGTCCGGCTTCCTTGTAAATGCTGCACTCCTCAGCTTCCACGTCCAATAATGGCCTTATTCCACGTGTCGTATGAATGCGAAAAGCCAGGGTATTTTTACGTTTTACCCCCAAGCTGCACGAATAAGCTGCCTATAAGAGAGGCAAGGATTTAGATCTAGATCACACCATCCTCCTTCCGCGAGTACTCATCGGAGCGCCTCTGACAAAAATCTACTCCACCATGGACAGTCGACGCGGCTCCTCCTCTCGTGTTCCCAACCCTCAGCCAGGAGATTGGAGGAGATGTTCAGTTCCGCACAACGAGCTAGTGACGCTCCAAGCGGAGGGATACCTTCCTCCGGCCTTCATCGTCCCGGTTCGAGCCGGACTGGCCACCTACAAAGGCGGAAAGCAAGCGGAGAACACTCCCAATCCCTCCAAAGGAGAGCGGGTGTGCTTTCTCCCTTATCTAATAAGGGGGCTCAGATTTCCCATACATCCATTTCTTCGGGGGCTCCTGGAGTTCTACGGACTCCAGCTTCATCACCTTACACCCGCCTCCATTTTGCACGTTGCGGGTTTTGTAGCTCTTTGCGAGCTGTTCTTGGGCATCGAGCCCCATTTTGCGCTGTGGAAGAGATTGTTTTGCCTCGTACCCCGTTCTCACGAGGGGTCGATATATCAAGTGGGCGGAGCCGAAATATGGCGCATCGCTGGGACCGGATATCTATCCGGAACCCCGAAGAAGGCGTCCGAAGACTGGCCTTCGAAATGGTTTCATATGGAAGACGCCCCTTTGCCGGACCCAGTTCGGATCGGCCTCCCGGAGTTTAGTAACGCTCCTCTGAAGAAACGTCTGAGTTGGCGCACACGGAGCCCTCAGCGGGAAGATGATAGGAGCGTCCAATATCTGATGGGCCGGATAAGGTTACTAGCCCATTCCGGATTGACCATGATTGGAGTCATGGCCACGTGCATTATGCGAGGTGTGCAGCCGCTCCAATATAGGGGCGACCCCATGTGGGATTTCAATAGGGAGAATGACACCACCCGTCATGGCCGCAAGGGGCCGGGATCGGCCGCCGATCTGGTGAAGATCTTGTCCGGCTTGTACAAGGGGGAGAAAGAGGACTTCCTCCGCATGACTCCATTGAATGGATTTTGCATGAATAACACTCGGAGCTGGGTAAGCGGATGTTTATTTATCCGACCCATATTCCCATAGTTAAGTGTCTCACTTCGTGATTTCGACGTAGGAGCTGCGTCGGGACGTAGAGGGCATACACAGCCCGAGTCCACAACCCGAGGATCCGGGACGATCCCTTGACCCGGCCTCCGAGGAGGATCCGGACATAGAGGTGGAGTTGATCGATGGGGTGTTCCACCAACTTAGCGTGGACAATGCTTTAGTCGCCATTACGGCCGACTACCCCGGTTTAACTCCGGCTTCCCAGGTAACTGCGACCGAGTTCTTGTCATTATTACTCATCCATGCTTATTTCCTAACACTGTATACCAACGGTGTCCCGCAGGAGGTACCTTTAGGGCGGGAAGACGGATCCGCGACGGCTGACCAACAAGGGTCAGTTCGGCACAGCAGGCGGAAGAGGAGTGCGGCGCGAATCGAAACGTCGCCGCAATGGTATGGAGCACCACCGTATTTAAGGGAAAGATTCCTGGGAGGTATGTTAACATTCCTGATTCTTCTAGGAGAAAGAGCGCTCGCTAGACTGTGCCCGGAGAGGTAGCCAATCAAGCCTCCGCCAGCCAGGCTCCAACGCCTGGTCCGGAAGGGGAGGCGAACACAAGGCGTGAGCCAGATGCTCCTCCAACGGAGGATGCCGGTAGGATGTCCGCCACCAGGTCTGAGGTGGAGAGCGCCATGAATCATAGGCGCCGCCGGACAGTTCTTCATGACGCGTGTTACTCCCTAGAGGCGTTGAATGACTTTAATGCGGGGGACGCGCACCTCCGTCCCGCTCAAGATGGTCTAACCAGAGCCACGGAGCAGTATGTGAAAGACATACGGGTGAGAAATTTTAATAGTTATATATGCCAGTAGCCCCCGAGACTTAAAATAGTTAGAATAACTGATTTAAGGATCATTTGTCATGCAGGATCTTACGAAGAAGAATACCCACCTGTCCCAGGAGCTTCAAGAGTGCAAGGCCCAACTTGAGGCCGCACGAGCCGCCTCAGGGGGAGCCACAGAGACCCCCTCTGGTAATACATACTTCGAAAAGATAAGTAGTTTATGAAGTGCGGTGTTTGTGTAAGTCTGACAATAATATTGCAGAGGGCGCCGGACTAGATCCGGACAAGCAACATCTGCTACACCAGCTGAAGGCCAGCGAGAAGGTGCTTATGAGGGTGCAGCAGGAGAGGAACAAACTCCAAGATGCCAACACCCAGCTGGGCGAAGAACTAAAAGATGTTCGGGTCCAGCTGTCTGACTCCGTAAAGGAGAATCGGCGGCTTCTTCGCGACATCGATAGTAAGTGCTTGAGCAAACTCTTTTGAAAAGAAGAGTTCGGCGAGGAAGTCGATTGACAGAAATGTGTCTGTAGGTGTGCTCACAGGTCGCCCTGCGAAGGAAATGCCCGGTTCAACGGGTGACCAACTTCCCGAGCTGCTGCAACTGCACGAACGTGTTCGGCAGCGGCGAGTGGCGCCGCCAGCCTTATGGTCGTCCGTCTCCCTACCCGAGGGTCTTGGAGGGCTTGCGGAGAAGCTTCAGGGAGCACGGCAGCGCTTCCGTCTGTGGAAGATATCGGCCTGCCGTCAAGGCGCCAGGGAGGCCTGGGCCATGGTGGAGACGCGGTACACAAAGGCGGATCCGAACCACATGGCCGAGGTCGGACCTGTGGGGCCCGATGGGAAGGAGATCCCTGTCAGCTTAATGTACGGCCAAGTAGAGTTGGCCGCTAAGTAACAATCGCAGAGGTGCTCACTTTACCTCCTAGCTGAACAATCGGGAACGTAGGGGTAAGCACAGGAGCCAGGCAACCCAGCTTGGCCAAAACTTAAGTCATATCGATGCATATAATGGTGAGTAAAAGGTACATGCGGAAGTTTGACACATGTGTTGGGCATAAAGCCCATATAAATAAGCTTCTGTTAAAGAAGCCCCCAGGTATAATGAGTGCGAGTAGCACGTCAAGTGTGTGCGAACAATGCGCAGATCAGCCCTCAAAGGCTCTGTGAAAAAGGAAGGAGAAAAGAGAGAAACAAAAGACAACTGAAGTATAAAATGTGGAGGGAGGAAGGAGACGAACTCTGAGTCCGGTGCTAGGCGTAGAATCTTCGAAGGCGGGCTGCGTTCCATGGGTTCAGCTCGAGTCGGTTGTTCGATGCGTTTCGCAGACGGTATGCTCCGCCGGTCAGGACTTGGTCGATGATGAAGGGACCTTCCCATTTGGGCTTGAGTTTGTCCTTTTTCTTGTCCGGCAGGCGTAGAACTAGTTCGCCAACATTGTAAGTTTTGGCCCGTACTTCTCTGCTTTGATATCTTTGAGCCTGTTGCTGATAGAATGCGGAACGAGATTTCGCCACGTCGCGCTCCTCTTCTAGGCGTCCAAACTGTCTTGTTGATCCAACTTGGCCTCTCTTTCCTCGTACATGAGCACGTGAGGTGAGTCATGAATTACATCGCAGGGCAAAACAGCCTCTACTCCGTATACCATAAAAAATGGTGTGAATCCGGTAGTACGATTTGGCGTGGTCCGCAGCCCCCAGAGTACGGAGTCGAGCTCCTCTACCCAGTGCGTGTTAGATTCCGTGAGGGACCGCACTAACCTGGGTTTGATGCCGCTCATGATTAGACTATTTGCTCGTTCGACTTGACCGTTAGTTTGAGGGTGATAGACTGAAGCGTAGTCGAGCTTGATGCCCATATTTTTGCACCAGAGTTTAACCTCGTCAGCCGTGAAGTTCGTGCCGTTATCGGTGATGATGCTATGGGGGACGCCATAACGGTGTACTACCCCAGATATGAAGTCTATCACAGGTCCGGATTCGGCCGTTTTAACTGGCTTGGCCTCCATCGATTTGGTGAATTTGTCCACCATGACCAATATGTACTTTTGCTTGTGGGTTCCCCCTGTAAGGGGTCCAACCATGTCAAGCCCCCAGATCGCGAACGGCCAGGTGATGGGTATAGTTTTGAGGGCGGTGGGTGGCATGTGGCTTTGATTAGCAAAAAGCTGGCACCCGACGCATCGTTGGACTAAGTCCTGAGCATCTGCCCGGGCCGTCGGCCAATAAAATCCTGTAAGGAAGGCCTTACCTACAAGGGCCCGGGCTGCGGCGTGGTGCCCGCCGAGTCCGGCGTGAATTTCATCATCAGATTTCGCCCTTCCTCTTCGGAGATGCACCTTTGAAGGACTCCGGTTGTGCTTTTCTTATAAAGCTCTCCCTCATGGACTTTGTAGGCTTTAGATCGCCGTACTATGCAGCGGGCCTCATTTTGGTCTTTGGGGAGTTCTGCCGCCAATTAAGTAGGCTAGGAATGGTTCCTTCCACGGGCAATGACCGCCATTATTTCGTGGGCTGAAGGTGTTATTTCATTGGCGAGCCGCCGATTGTGTCGTAATGTTCGTGTTGGGCGGTGCGGTTGGTTCCGGATTGTTGTTTCCGGACTCCTCTTCCCATACTACGGATGGCTTAAAGAGCCGCCTCGGAAGATGTTTGAGGACGGCGTCACGCTTATGCCGATGCGCGCCAACACGTCGGCCGCCTGGTTATTATCCCGGGCTACATGGTGGAATTCGAGTCCTTCGAACCGAGCTGACATTTTTAAGACGGCGTTACGGTAGGCTGCCATTTTCGGATCCTTGGCATCAAAGTCTCCATTTACTTAGGATATTGCGAGGTTTGAATCCCCGTGGACCTCTAGGCGTTGAATGCCCATGGAGATTGCCATCCGGAGACCATGTAGAAGGGCCTCGTATTCGGCTGCATTGTTGGAGTCCGTGTACATTATTTGAAGTACGATGGATCTGTGGTTCCGGTTGGGGACGCCAAAACAACGCTAACCCCAAGCCGCCAACATTTTAGAGCCGTCGAAGTGCATGATCCAATTGGAGTATGCGCCGTACTCTTTAGGGAGTTCGGCTTCAGTCCATTCAGCGATGAAGTCAGCCAAGACTTGTGACTTTATAGCTCGCTATGGTTTGTAGGTTATGTCGAATGGTAAGAGCTCGATGGCCCATTTTGCAATCCTGCCCGTCGCATCGCGGTTGTTTATAATGTCGTTGAGAGGTACTTCGGAGGCCGCTGTTATCGAACACTCTTGAAAGTAGTGTCGCAGCTTCCGGGATGCCATGAACACCGCGTATGCTATCCTTTGATAATGTGGGTACCGGGACTTACATGGAGTTAAGACAGTGGATACGTAGTACACTGGTTTTTGAAGAGGAAATTTGTGCCCTTCTGTTTCTCGTTCGACGACGAGCACCGCGTTTACAACTTGATGAGTTGCCGCGATATATAACAACATTGGTTCGCCCAAGTTGGGCGCGTCCAGGACCATTTTTGTTGCCAATATGGCCTTTATTTCTTCGAGTCCGGCCGTGGCAGCATCCGTCCATTCGAAGTGTTCGGTGCGCCTGAGGAGGCGATAGAGGGGCAATGACTTTTCTCCCAAACGGGAGATCAAGCGGCTTACAACCGCCACGCATCCAGTCAATTTTTGTATTTGTTTGAGGTCTTTTGGGATATCCTGAAGGCAATATGCCCTAGAGGCAATAATAAAGTTATTATTTATTTCCTCATATCATGATAAATGTTTATTATTCATGCTAGAATTGTATTAACCGGAAACATGATACATGTGTGAATACATAGACAAAACTATAGTCACTAGTATGCCTCTACTTGACTAGCTCATTAATCAAAGATGGTTATGTTTGCTAACCATAGACATGTGTTGTCATTTGATTAGTGGGATCACATCATTAGAAGAATGATGTGATTGACATGACCCATTCCATTAGCCTAGCACTTGATCGTTTAGTATATCGCTATTGCTTTCTTCATGACTTATACATGTTCCTCAGTAACTATGAGAATTATGCAACTCCGCTTACGGAGGAA
Source organism: Aegilops speltoides (assembly GCA_021437245.1). Classification (NCBI taxonomy): domain Eukaryota; kingdom Viridiplantae; phylum Streptophyta; class Magnoliopsida; order Poales; family Poaceae; genus Aegilops; species Aegilops speltoides. The sequence continues at coordinate 465,357,785 of CM038145.1, read as the reverse complement.
CACTTTGGGTACTACCAAACGTCACAACGTAACTGGGTGATTATAAAGGAGTACTACAGGTGTCTCCGAAGGTACATGTTGTGTTGGCGTATTTCGAGATTAGGTTTTGTCACTCCGATCGTCGGAGAGGTATCTCTGAGCCCTCTCGGTAATGCACATCATTATAAGCCTTGCAAGCAATGTGACCAATGAGTTGGTTATGGGATGATGCATTACAGTACGAGTAAAGAGACTTGTCGATAACGAGATTGAACTAGGTATTGGATACCGACGATCAAATCTCGGGCAAGTAACATACCGATGACAAAAGGAACAACGTATGTTGTTATGCGGTTTGACCAATAAAGATCTTCGTAGAATATGTAGGAACCAATATGGGCATCCAGGTCCCGCTATTGGTTATTGACCGATAATAGTTCTAGGGCATGTCTACATAGTTCTCGAACCCGTAGGGTCCACACGCTTAACGTTACGATGACAGTTTTATTATGAGTTTATAAGTTTTGATGTACCGAAGTTTGTTCGGAGTCCCGGATGTGATCACGGACATGACGAGGAGTCTCGAAATGGCCGAGACATAAAGATCGATATATTGGAAGCCTATATTTGGATATCGGAATCATTCCGGGTGAAATCGGCATTTTACCGGAGTACCGGGAGGTTACCGGAAACCCCCGGGGGCTTATTGGGCCTACATGGGCCTCGAGGGACAAGAGGGAAGGAGCCAGGAGGGGGCCGTGCACCCCTCCCCTTCCTAGTCCGAATAGGACAAGGGAAGGGGGGCGGCGCCCCCCCCCCTTTCCTTTCCCTCTTCCTCCTCTTTCCCCCCTTCTCCTACTCCTACTTGGAAAGAAGGGAGTCCTACTCCCGGTGGGAGTAGGACTCCCCTGGCGCGCCTCCTGGTCGGCCGCCTCCTCCCCCTGCTCCTTTATATACGGGGCGGGGGCACCCCATAGACACACAAGTTGATCTACGGATCGTTCCTTAGCCGTGTGCGGTGCCCCCTTCCACCATATTCCACCTCGGTCATATCATCGTGGAGTTTAGGCGAAACCCTGCGCCGGTGGAACATCGTCATCGTCACCACACCGTCGTGCTGACGGAACTCATCTCCGGATCTTTGTTGGATTGGAGCACGGAGATTGTCATCGAGCTGAACGTGTGCTGAACTCGGAGGCACCGTACATTCGGTGCTTGGATCGATCGGATCGTGAAGACGTACGACTACATCAACCGCGTTGCAGTTAACGCCTTTTACGGCCCACGAGGGTACATGGACGAACACTCTCCCTCTCGCTATATGCCATCACCATGATCTTGCGTGTGCGTAGGAATTTTTGAAATTACTACGCTCCCCAACAAAGGGTATCGAGCCGGTTTTATGCGCTGATGTTATATGCACGAGTAGAACACAAGTGAGTTGTGGGTGATACAAGTCATACCGCTTACCAGATGTCATACTTTGGTTCGGCGGTATTGTGAGATGAAGCGGCCCGGACCGACATTACGCCAGACGCTTACGCAAGACTGGTTTCACTGCTACGAGCACTCGTGCTTAAAGGTGGCTGGCGGTGTCTCGCTCTCTCACTTTAGCTGAATCGAGTGTGGCTACACCGGTCCTTGCGAAGGTTGAAACAGCACTAAATTGACGAACTATCGTTGTGGTTTTGATGCGTAGGTAAGAACGGTTCTTGCTAAGCCCGTAGCAGCCACGTAAAATTTGCAACAACAAAGTAGAGGACGTCTAACTTGTTTTTGCAGGGCATGTTGTGATGTGATATGGTCAAGACGTGATGCTATATTTTATTGTATGAGATGATCATGTTTTGTAACCGAAGTTATCGGCAACTGGCAGGAGCCATATGGTTGTCGCTTTATTGTATGAAATGCAATCGCCCTGTATAGTCGTAGAAGCAATAGATGGCGTAACGACAACGATGCTACGATGGAGATCAAGGTGTCGCGCCGGTGACGATGGTGATCATGACGATGCTTCGGAGATGGAGATCACAAGCACAAGAAGATGATTGCCATATCATATCACTTATATTGATTGCATGTGATGTTTATCCTTTATGCATCTTATCTTGCTTTGATTGACGGTAGCATTTTAAGATGATCTCTCACTTAATAATCAAGAAGTGTTCTCCCTGAGTATGCACCGTTGCTAAAGTTCTTCGTGCTGAGACACCACGTGATGATCGGGTGTGATAGGCTCTACGTTCAAATACAACGGGTGCAAAACAGTTGCACAAGCGGAATACTCAGGTCATACTTGACGAGCCTAGCATATACAGATATGGCCTCGGAACACGGAGACCGAAAGGTCGAGCGTGAATCATATAGTAGATATGATCAACTAGTGATGTTCACCATTGAAACTGCTCCATCTCACGTGATGATCGGACATGGTTTAGTTGATTTGGATCACGTGATCACTTAGATGACTAGAGAGATGTCTGTCTAAGTGGGAGTTCTTAAGTAATATGATTAATTGAACTTAAATTTATCATGAACTTAGTACCTGATAGTATTTTGCTTGTCTATGTTTGTTTGTAGATAGATGGCTCGTGGTGTTGTTCCGTTGAATTTTAATGCGCCCTTGAGAAAGCAAAGTTGAAAGATGATGGTAGCAATTACACGGATCGGGTCCATAACTTGAGGATTATCCTCATTGCTGCACGTAAAAGTTATGTCCTCGAAGCACCGCTGGGTGCCGTGCCTGCCCGCCGATGCAACCGATGACGTTAAAAACGTCCGCGAGCAAACCCGATGACTACTCGATAGTTCAATGTGCCATACGGCTTAGAACCGGGTCTTCAACGACGTTTTGAACGTCATGGAGCATATGAGATGTTCCAGAGTTGAAGTTAATATTTCAAGCAAATGCCCGGATTGAGAGATATGAAGTCTCCAATAAGTTCTATAGCTGCAAGATGGAGGAGAATAGTTCACAAGGAACACATACTCAAAATGTCTGGGTATAATAATCACTTGATTCAACTGGGAGTTAATCTTCCTGATGATAGTGTCATTGACAGAATTCTCCAATCACTGCCACCAAGCTACAAAAGCTTCGTGATGAACTATAATATGCAAGGGATGAACAAGACTATTCCCGAGCTCTTCGCAATGGTAAAAGCTGCGGAGGTAGAAATCAAGAAGGAGCATCAAGTGTTGATGGTTAACAAGACCACCAGTTTCAAGTAAAAGGGCAAAGGGAAGAAAGGGAACTTCAAAAAGAACAGCAAGCAAGTTGCTGCTCAAGAGAAGAAACCCAAGTCCGACCTCAGCTGAAATCGAAAGCTTCTCCGCAAGTAGATCGACATCGAAGCGGAACTGCCCCAAGTATTTGGCGGATAAGAAGGATGGCAAAGTGAACAAAGGTATATGTGATATACATGTTATTGATGTGTACCTTACTAATGCTCGCAGAGAACCAGGTATTTGATACTAGTTCTTGCTAATATTTGCCACTCAAACATGGACTACCGATTGCTTAACATTAGCTAAGGACGAGGTGACGATGCACGTGGGAAATGGTTCCAAAGTCGATGTGATCGCGGTCGGCACGCTACCTCTACATCTACCATCGGGATTAGTTTTAGACCTAAATAATTGTTATTTGGTGCCAGCGTTGAGCATGAACATTATATCTGGATCTTATTTGATGCGAGACGGTTATTCATTTAAATCAGAGAATAATGGTTGTTCTATTTATATGAGTAATATCTTTTATGGTCATGCACCCTTGAAGAGTGGTCTATTTTTATTGAATCTCGATAGTAGTGATACACATATTCATAGTGTTGAAACCAAAAGATGCAGAGTTGATAACGATAGTGCAACTTATTTGTGGCACTGCCGATTAGGTCATATCGGTGTAAAGCGCATGAAGAAACTCCATACTGATGGGCTTTTGGAATCACTTGATTATGAATCACTTGGTACTTGCGAACCATGCCTCATGGGCAAGATGACTAAAACGCCGTTCTCCGGAACTATGGAGCGGGCAACTGATTTATTGGAAATCATACATACTGATGTTTGTAGTCCAATGAATGTTGAGGCTCGCGGCGGGTATCGTTATTTTCTCACCTTCACAGATGATTTGAGCAGATATGGGTATATCTACTTAATGAAACACAAGTCTGAAACATTTGAAAAGTTCAAAGAATTTCAGAGTGAAGTGGAAAATCATCGTAATAAGAAAATAAAGTTTCTACGATCTGATCGTGGAGGAGAATATTTGAGTTACGAGTTTGGTCTCGCACTTGAAACAATGCGGAATAGTTTCGCAACTCACGCCACCTGGAACACCACAACGAAATGGTGTGTCCGAACGTCGTAATCGTACTTTACTAGATATGGTGTTATCTATGATGTCTCTTACTGATTTACCGCTATCGTTTTAGGGTTATGCTTTAGAGACGGCCGCATTCACGTTAAATAGGGCACCATCAAAATCCGTTAAGACAATGCCTTATGAACTCTGGTTTGGCAAGAAACCAAAGTTTTTGTTTCTTAAAGTTTGGGGCTGCGATGCTTATGTGAAGAAACTTCAACCAGATAAGCTCGAACCCAAATGGGAGAAATGTGTCTTCATAGGATACCCAAAAGAGACTATTGGGTACACCTTCTATCACAGATCTGAGGGCAAGATTTTTGTTGCTAAAATCGGCTCCTTTCTAGAGAAGGAGTTTCTCTCGAAAGAAGTGAGTGGGAGGAAAGTAGAACTTGATGAGATAACTGTATCTACTCCCTTATCGGAAAGTAGTTCATCACAAGAACCGGTTCCTGTGACAACTACACCAATTAGTGAGGAAGCTAATGATATTGATCATGATACTTGAGATCAAGTTTCTCTTGAACCTCGTGGGTCTACTAGAGTAAGATCCGCACTGAGTGGTACGGTAATCCTATTCTCGAAGTCATGTTACTTAACCATGATGAACCTACGAACTATGAGGAAGCGATGATGAGCCCAGATTCATAAAATGGCTAGAGGCCATGAAATCTGAGATCGGATCCATGTATGAAAACAAAGTATGGACTTTGGTTGACTTGCCGATGATCGGCAAGCCATTGAAAATAAATGAATCTTTAAGAAGAAGACCGACGCGATGGTAATGTAACTGTCTATAAAGCTCGACTTGTTGCGAAAGGTTTTGACAAGTTCAAGGAGTTGACTACGATGAGACTTTCTCACCAGAAGCGATGCTTAAGTCTGTCTTTAATCATGTTAGCTATTGCTGCATTTCCTAATTATGAGATTTGGCAAATGGATGTCAAAACTGCATTCTTGAATGGATTTCGGAAGAAGAGTTGTATATGATGCAGCCGTAAGGTTTTGTTGATCCAAAAGGTGCTAACAAAGTGTGCAAGCTCCAACGTTCTATTTATGGACTGGTGCAAGCATCTCGAGTTAGAATAAACGCTTTGATAGTGTGATCAAAGATATGGTTTTATACAGAGACTTTTGGAGAAGCTCAGTATTTACAAGAAAGTGAGTGGGAGCTCAGTAGCATTTCTAATATTATATGTAGATGATATATTATTAACTGGAAATGATATAGAATTTTTGGATAGCATAAAGGGATACTTGAATAAAAGTTTTTCAATGAAAGACCTCGGTGAAGCTGCTTACAAATTGGGCATCAAGATCTATAGAGATAGATCAAGACGCTTGATAGGAATTTCGCAAAGCACATACCTTGACAAAATTTTGAAAAAGTTCAAAATGGATCAGGCAAAGAAAGGGTTCTTGCCTGTGCTACAAGGTGTGAAGTTGAGTCAAACTCAATGCCCGACCACTACAGAAGATAGAGAGAAAATGAAAGATGTTCCTATGCTTCAGCCATAGGCTCTATCATGTATGCAATGCTGTGTACCAGACTGACGTGTGCTTAGCAATAAGCTTGGCAGGGAAGGTACCAAAGTAATCCAGAGTGGATCATCGGACAGCGGTCAAGAACATCCCAAATACCTGAAAAGGACTAAGGATATGTTTCTTCTATATGGAGGTGACAAAGAGCTAGTCGTAAATGGTTACATTGATGGAAGCTTTGACACTGATCCGGATGATTCTAAATCGCAAACCGGATACATGCTTTTATTAAACGGTGGAGCTGTAAGTTGGTGCAGTTCTAAACAAAGCGTCATAGTGGGATCTACATGTGAAGCGGAGTACATAGCTGCTTCGGAAGCAACAAATGAAGGAGTCTGGATGAAGGAGTTCATTTCGATCTAGGTGTCATACCTAGTGCATCGGGACCAATGAAGATCTTCGTGACAATATCGTGCAATTGCCTTGGCAAAGGAATCCAGATTTCACAAGAGGACCAAGCACATCAAGAGACGCTTCAATTCCATTCTGGACCAAGTCCAAGTGGGAGACATAGAGATTTGCAAGATACATACGGATCTGATTGTTGCAGACCCGTTGACTAAGCCTCTCTCACGAGCAAAACATGATCAGCACCAAGACTCCAAGGGTGTTAGAATCATTACTATGTAATCTAGATTATTGACACTAGTGCAAGTGGGAGACTGAAGGAAATATGCCCTAGAGGCAATAATAAAGTTATTATTTATTTCCTCATATCATGATAAATGTTTATTATTCATGCTAGAATTGTATTAACCGGAAACATGATACATGTGTGAATACATAGACAAAACTATAGTCACTATTATGCCTCTACTTGACTAGCTCATTAATCAAAGATGGTTTTTTTCCTAACCATAGACATGTGTTGTCATTTGATTAGTGGGATCACATCATTAGAAGAATGATGTGATTGACATGACCCATTCCGTTAGCCTAGCACTTGATCGTTTAGTATACTGCTATTGCTTTCTTCATGACTTATACATGTTCCTGTAACTATGAGAATTATGCAACTCCGCTTACCGGAGGAACACTTTGGGTACTACCAAACGTCACAACGTAACTGGGTGATTATAAAGGAGTACTACAGGTGTCTCCGAAGGTACATGTTGAGTTGGCGTATTTCGAGATTAGGTTTTGTCACTCCGATCGTCGGAGAGGTATCTCTGGGCCCTCTCTCTAATGCACATCATTATAAGCCTTGCAAGCAATGTGACCAATGAGTTGGTTACGGGATGATGCATTACAGAACGAGTAAAGAGACTTGCCGATAACGATATTGAACTAGGTATTGGATACCGACGATCAAATCTCGGGCAAGTAACATACCGATGACAAAAGGAACAACGTATGTTGTTATGCGGTTTGACCGATAAAGATCTTTGTAGATATGTAGGAACCAATATGGGCATCCAGGTACCGCTATTGGTTATTGACCGAGAATAGTTCTAGGTCATGTCTACATAGTTCTCGAACCCGTAGGGTCCGCACGGTTAACGTTACGATGACAGTTTTATTATGAGTTTATAAGTTTTGATGTACCGAAGTTTGTTCGAGTCCCTGATGTGATCACGGACATGACAAGGAGTCTCAAAATGGTCGAGACATAAAGATCGATATATTGGAAGCCTATATTTGGATATCGGAATCGTTCGGGTGAAATCGGCATTTCTTCGAGTACCGGAGGTTACCGAACCCCGGGGTTATTGGGCCTACATGGGCCTCGAGGGAGAAGAGGAAGGAGCCAGGAGGGGCCGCGCCCTCCCTTCCTAGTCCGAATAGGACAAGGGAGGGGCGGCGCCCCCCTTCCCCCTCTTCCTCCTCTTTCCCCTTCTCCTACTCCTACTTGAAAGAAGGAGTCCTACTCCCGATGGGAGTAGGACTCCCCCCTTGGCGCGCCCTCCTTGGCCGGCCGCCTCCTCCCCCTGGCTCCTTTATATACGGGGGCAGGGGGGCACCCCATAGACACACAAGTTGATCTACGGATCGTTCCTTAGCCGTGTGCGGTGCCCCCTTCCACCATATTCCACCTCGGTCATATCGTCGCGGAGTTTAGGCGAAACCCTGCGCCGGTGGAACATCATCATCATCACCACACCGTCGTGCTGACGGAACTCATCTCCGGAGCTTTGCTGGATCGGAGCACGGAGATCGTCATCGAGCTGAACGTGTGCTGAACTCGGAGGCCCCGTACGTTCGGTGCTTGGATCGGTCGGATCATGAAGACGTACGACTACATCAACCGCGTTGTGCTAACGCTTCCGTTTATGGTCTACGAGGGTACATGGACGAACACTCTCCCCTCTCGTTGCTATGCCATCACCATGATCTTGCGTGTGCGTAGGAAATTTTTTGAAATTACTACGTTCCCCAACATATCCAACTATGAAAGAGCTCGGATCTTGGCTGGGTTTGCTTCAATTCCTCTACCGGATACAATGAAGCCCAAGAGCTTTTCGGCTGGTACGCCGAAAACGCATTTTTCCGGGTTGAGCTTAATGTCATATGCTTGGAGGTTGTCGAATGTGAGCCTCAAATCATCTACTAGTGTTTCGACGTGTTTGGTCTTGATGACCACATCGTCTATGTATGCCTCCACTATTTTGCTGATCTGGGTAGCCAGACATGTCTGAATCATGCGCTGATATGTTGCCCCGACGTTTTTGAGTCCGAAGGGCATTGTGTTGAAGCAGAATGGTCCGTATGGAGTAATGAATGCCGTTGCGGGTTGGTCTGTCTCCGCCATCTTTATTTGATGGTAGCCGGAGTATGCGTCGAGGAAGCACAATGAATCATGCCCTGCGGTAGCATTGATGATTTGATCGATGCGGGGAAGGCGGAAAGGATCCTTTGGACAAGCCTTGTTAAGGTCTTTAAAATGGACACACATGCGCCAGGATTTGTCCTTTTTTGGTACCATTACCAGGTTTCCTAGCCAGTCCGAACGTTTGATGTCTCGGATGAATCCGGCTTCTAATAGTTTGGCTAGCTCCTCTCCCATTGCCTGTCTTTTGGGTTCGAAAAATCGCCGAAGAGCCTGTTTGACTGGCTTGAATCCTTTTAGGATGTTTAGGCTGTGTTCTGCCAACCTCTGTGGGATTCCTAGCATATCTGAAGGGTGCCAGGCAAAGATGTCCCAATTTTCCCGAAGGAATTCTCGTAGTGCGGCATCTACATTAGGGTTTAATTGTGCCCCGATGGAGGCTGTCTTTGTGGGGTCCGTTGGATGGACTTGGAATTTGACTATTTCGTCCGCTGGTTTAAAGGAGGTGGACTTGGATCTCTTATCGAGTATCACATCGTCCCTGTTCACCGTGGAGCGCAGCGCAGTGAGTTCCTCTGCCGCTAAGGCTTTGGATAGTGCCTCTAGGGCTAGTGCGGCTGTCTTATTTTCGGCATGGAGTGCTATGTCCGGATCACTAACAAGAGTGATGATTCCATTGGGCCTGGGCATTTTAAGCTTCATGTACCCATAATGGGGTATAGCTTGAAAGATTGTGAATGTCTCTCGCCCCAATAAAGCGTGATATCCGCTGCTGAACGGGGCCACTTGGAACGTGACCTCCTAGGACCTGTAGTTGTCCGGCGAGCCGAACACCACATCTAGTGTAATTTTTCCTGTGCAGCGTGCTTCCCGACTAGGGATTGTTCCTCTAAAGGTTGTGCTGCTTCGCTCAATGCGGCTCCAGTCTATTTCCATTTTTCGAAGGGTTTCCTCGTAGATGAGGTTTAATCCGCTGCCGCCATCCATGAGTACCTTGGTAAGACGAGAGCCGTCCACTATTGGACTGAGGACCAAAGCGGCTGGTGCTCGGGCTGTTCGGAATTTAGGTTCATTGCTGGCGTTGAAGGTGATAGTCGTGTCGCTCCATGGATTTGTTGTTGCTACTTGGTATACTTCGGCGAGGCTACGGATTGTTCGTTTCCGCATATTATTTGATGTGAAAGTCTCGAAGACTATTAAGAACATACTGGTACTGTTGGGCTGGTTCTCCGGGGCTAGAAGCTCTTCGCCACTTTTGGCTACCTGCCGTAGTATCCAACATGCTCGAAGGCTATGTGTTGGAGTTGCGCCCTCTGTACTATGGATTTTACAGGGTCCGCTGAGCCATCCCTCCAGTACAGTTCCGTGCCCTTTATGGGGTTTTTGCTTTTTGGTTTTTGTCCCGGGTGCCTGAGCATGATGCACCCTTTTGTTTCGGACTAGGGTTCTGTTTGGAGCCGGATAGTCCCAAAACTTAGTTTCGGTTTTCCAGGTACTCTCCATCGCATAGTACTTTCGTACTATGGACGCCAGGTCGGCGAAGCGTGAATTTCGCAGCGACTTATGGCGTTCGTGATTCCCTTGTCCATGCAATTGTTGCAGAAAATTGAAATTGCACTTTCCTCACGGCAGTCCTTTATCCTGTCCATAACCAGGAGGAATCTGGCCCAGTAATGATGTACTGTCTCCGTGGGCTCTTGCCGGATTTGAGATAGATCGCTTATGTTTGGGTGGGCGGGTGGAATTAAGTCCGGAACCCTGCCCAACTTGAGGCTCAAGGGCCGAAAAGTTTCCGAATTTGGAAGCTTGGATTGCTGGATGTCGTCCAACAAATCTGGTCCGCTGCCTGACTTTAGGTTCAGTACTTGATTGACGTCCGTCCCTCCACGGGAATCCGGCATGGAGGGATCAGGAGTCCGGACATAACTTGTCTTTAATATAGAAGAAGAGTTGTCGCGTTGTTCCTCTACCACCGCAACGTGGTGGGTAACCTGGGGAGAGATAATCTCTCTCAGATCGGTTTTAAGTCCAATCTGATCGTAGTCTGTAGCGACTCCCAGGGCGGCGATGCGATCCAAGAGCTCGTTTATGGAAGAGAGCTCCATCGGATCCAGCTGTTCGGTGAATTCCGAGTTGACGTGAAGATCGCTTTTGATGACCCGAGAGGTCATCGTCGAAGTAGCGGCCGAACAGGCGGTCATAAGAAAACCACCTAGCCGGATAGTTTGGCCGGTGGCCAAAGCTCCTTTGGCAATGGTACCGTATTTAAAGACGGTAAGAGGCATCCTTCCTGATTGTGACGGCATAGAGGAACTCTCAATGAAAGCACCAATGTTGGTGTCAAAACCGGCGGATCTCGGGTAGGGGGTCCTGAACTGTGCGTCTAGACGGATTGTAACAGGAGACAAGGGACATGATGTTTTTACCCAGGTTCGGGCCCTCTCGATGGAGGTAAAATCCTACTCCTGTTTGATTGATATTGATGATATGGGTAGTACAAGAGTGGATCTACCACGAGATCAAGGAGGCTAAACCCTAGAAGCTAGCCTATGGTATGATTGTTGTTGTGTCCTACGGACTAAAACCCTCCGGTTTATATAGACATCGGAGAGGGCTAGGGTTACACAGAGTCGGTTACAATGGTAGGAGATCTACATATCCATATAGCCAAGCTTGCCCTCCACGCCAAGGAAAGTCTCATCAGGACACGGGACGAAGTCTTCAATCTTGTATCTTCATAGTCCTGGAGTCCGGCTGATGATGATAGTTCGGCTATCCGGACACCCCCTAGTCCGGGACTCCCTCAGGTGGGCTCGGAGAAAGGCTATTCATGACAATGAATTTCAGAGTCCGTTATCAACGATGTGCTTTATCAAGAGATACTTGGATGACCTTGAGATTGCAGCTGTCAGAAATTCAAAACCACCCTTGGGACGGGTGGATCAGCCCCGTGCTAGAGCGTGGTTACCACCTACGGGGGAGGCGGCAAAACTAAATTGTGACGAAGCTCTTTCCACCTTGGGAGAAAGGGGAGCTGCTGCAGTGGTATGTAGGGACAAGGCCAGAATCTATCTGGGAGCTTCAGCAGTGGTGTATGACGGCCTGATCGACCCAGCGAGCCTGGAGGCGCTAGCTTGTAGCGAGGCCCTTGCCCTTGCTCGGGACTTAAAATTGCAGAACTTGGAGGTAGCCTCAGACTGTCAGGAGGTGATATTGCACATCAGAAACGGAGGGGCACCGGTCTATGCTCCCGTCCTCAGGGAAATACAATTTAGCATAAATTTATTTCATTCTGTTTCTTTCCGTTTCAAATTTAGGGAGAATAATTTTGAGGCCCACTCGCTAGCTAAAGGAGCTACGTCTCTTGCAGTGGGTCATCCACGTGTGGCTAGGGGTCCAGCCCGACATTGCTTGTATTCCTCAGATTTTCAATCCTGAATAAAGCCCCTAGTTTACCCTAAAAAAAGACGTCGACTTCTCACAATCTACGGTATGGTTTGCGGCGCCGACCCTAGGATTTAACATTGACGGTTGCTGCGGATGAGCTCGCGGGCTAGCTGCAGCCGCAGGCCAGGTAAGCGTCGCATCCGACATCATTCATACGACGGATCCGGCACGCCCTCCGACCGGCCGCATCAGCCACTACACATAGTTGCATATCGTTGGCGAGCTCGTCGTAGTCGTACTCATTGAGTGCCTCAACCTGATCATGTGCATGTTCCGGCCAGACGGTGTGAATACACTAGTCTCCAATTCTCCATGAGCGTGGCCTTCTGTCTCGGCTGGAGCCAGATCAGATCGCCCTTGGATGGCTAGAGAGCTCTGAACGGACCAGGACGAATACTACATCTGCCGCATCTAGGTATGTACATACCATGTAGTTGTTCAAGGGAAGTTTCTTGACTCTAGTTTTCTGCCTCATGTTAGGTTAAATTATTTGATGAAGATAGTGTTTTTCTTTTTGCTTTTGCATTGTGAATTACTCTCACTTTCTTTTGAAAAAAACCAGTGAAAAATGTCAAAATACAACACACTGTGCTATTTAAATAAATCGCAGGGCAAAGTATATGGTTAATTTTGTTGGAGTATTTGGATCAGCTCTAGTACTCGTAACAAAGTAAGAAAGAATGAGACAATGTTAATGTTGTAAAGAGCACATGTGAAGTTTCATATCAATCAGACAGTACTAATATAACATTTTTTTCCTTATAGAAAACACACGTGCTTTCTGAGGGGCCTCGTATTCTAGCTTCACCCCGGGCCCCCGAAATCCCAGGATCGACCCTGCTTGTGCTGGGATTACTCCTGCAGCAGACGGTCTCCAGTATTCGCGAGTTCTGGGACATGTCGTGGAGTAGCTATGACGGGGAGAAGCCCTGCGATGACCTCGATCGATGCTTACTGCTGCGATCACCAGCATTGTGTCAGAAAAGGAATGTACTGAGTAAACTACATAGATATTCCGAGCTTTAGAAAGAAAGGATGACTAGACCGGTCAACTCATGCCGCCCCAAACAACCATATATATTTTCAAGAACATACAAGAGCATTGTATGTCTTTTCCGTTAAGAAGAAGAGGGATATTCTAGTACAAAGGATTGTTACAGGGGCAAAGCCACCATGTAGGGGCATGGCCCACGGCGTGTTTTAGTGGATTTGAAAGGGGTGTCCATCCTCTACCCTAGCATGAGTCCACAGACGGAGCTCAGCATGAATTAGTGTGACGACGTGGGCTGGTAAGGATGTCTTGTGTTGAAAGACATGGTTGTTCTGCTCTAGCCAAATGAAACGCAGTGTGGCCATGATGGTAATGTTCATTTGCCTTCGTTGGCTTGCCGACACCGCAACCGACAGCTGAGGCCACCAGTCGGTAAGGCACTTTGTTCCATCCGTTGTGAAGTGATGCAACCTCAGGGGCAATAGCATGTGGTACCATACCTCGCGCGCAAAGGGGCAGCCAAGGAGCATGCCTGTGGTATTCTCATCATCCTGGCAGCATAGTTGACATAACCGCGTGTGTGGTAGGTTCCTGTGCGCTAGCCTGTCCACCGTCCACAGTCTTGCACGCACCGCAAGCCAAGCGAAGATCTTTATCTCAAGGGGGGCATGTGTTGGGGAACGTAGTAATTTCAAAAAATTTCCTACGCACACGCAAGATCATGGTGATGGCATAGCAACGAGAGGGGAGAGTGTTGTCCACGTACCCTCGTGAGACCGTAAGCGAAGCGTTAGCACAACGCGTTGATGTAGTCGACGTCTTCACGATCTGACCGATCCAAGCACCGAACGTACGGCACCTCCGAGTTCAGCACACGTTCAGCTCGATGACGATCCCTGGGCTCCGATCCAGCAAAGCTTCGGGGATGAGTTCAGTCAGCACGACGATGTGGTGACGATGATGATGCTCTACCGGCGCAGGGCTTCGCCTAAACTCCGCGACAATATGACCGAGGTGGAATATGGTGGAGGGGGGCACCGCACACGGCTAAGGAACGATCCATATATCAACTTGTGTGTCTATGGGGTGCCCCCCTGCCCCCGTATATAAAGGAGCAAGGGGGGAAGCCGGCCGGCCCTTAGAGGGCGCGCCAAGGAGGAGGAATCCTCCTCCTAGTAGGAGTAGGACTCCTCCTTTCCTACTCCTACTAGGGGGAGGACTGGGGGGGAGGGGGAAGGAAAGAGGGGGGCGCCGCCCCCCACCTCCTAGTCCAATTCGGACCAGAGGGGGGAGGGGGCGCGCGGCCCATGCTGGCCGCCCCTCTCTCCTTTCCACTAAGGCCCATAAGGCCCATTACTCTCCCGGGGGGTTCGGTAACCCTCCGGCACTCCGGTTTTCTCCGAAATCACCCGGAACACTTCCGGTATCCGAATATAGTCGTCCAATATATCAATCTTTATGTCTCGACCATTTCGAGACTCCTCGTCATGTCCATGATCACATCCGGGACTCCGAGAAAACTTTGGTACATCAAAACTTATAAACTCATAATAAAACTGTCATCGTAACGTTAAGCGTGCAGACCCTACGGGTTCGAGAACTATGTAGACATGACCTAGAACTATTCTTGGTCAATAACCAATAGCGGAACCTGGATGCCCATATTGGTTCCTACATATCCTACGAAGATCTTTATCGGTCAAACCGCATAACAACATACGTTGTTCCCTTTGTCATCGGTATGTTACTTGCCCGAGATTCGGTCGTCGGTATCCAATACCTAGTTCAATCTCGTTACCGGCAAGTCTCTTTACTCGTTACGTAATGCATCATTCCATAACTAACTCATTAGCTACATTTCTTGCAAGGCTTATAGTGATGTGCATTACCGAGAAGGACTGGAGATACCTCTCCGATAATCGGAGTGACAAAACCTAATCTCGAAATACGCCAACCCAACATGTACCTTCGGAGACACCTGTAGTACTCCTTTATAATCACCCAGTTACGTTGTGACGTTTGGTAGTACCCAAAGTGTTCCTCCGGTAAACGGGAGTTGCATAATCTCATAGTTACAGGAACATGTATATGTCATGAAGAAAGCAATAGCAATATACTAAACGATCAAGTGCTAGGCTAACGGAATGGGTCATGTCAATCACATCATTCTCCTAATGATGTGATCCCATTAATCAAATGACAACACATGTCTATGGTTAGGAAACATAACCATCTTTGATTAATGAGCTAGTCAAGTAGAGGCATACTAGTGACTATATGTCTGTCTATGTATTCACACATGTATCATGTTTCCGTTAATACAATTCTAGCATGAATAATAAACATTTATCATGATATGAGTAAATAAATAATAACTTTATTATTGCCTCTAGGGCATATTTCCTTCAGCCTCCCACTTGCACTAGAGTCAATAATCTAGATTACATAGTAATGATTCTAACACCCATGGAGTCTTGGTGCTGATCATGTTTTGCTCGTGAGAGAGGCTTAGTCAACGGTCCGCAACATTCAGATCCGTATGTATCTTGCAAATCTCTATGTCTCCCACTTGGACTTGGTCCCGAATGGAATTGAAGCGTCTCTTGATGTGCTTGGTCCTCTTGTGAAATCTGGATTCCTTTGCCAAGGCAATTGCACCAAGATTGTCACGAAGATCTTCATTGGTCCCGATGCACTAGGTATGACACCTAGATCGGAAATGAACTCCTTCATCCGACTCCTTCATTTGCTGCTTGAAGCAGCTATGTACTCCGCTTCACATGTAGATCCCGCCACGACGCTTTGTTTAGAACTGCACCAATTACAGCTCCACCGTTTAATAAAAACACGTATCCGGTTTGTGATTTAGAATTGTCCGGATCAGTGTCAAAGCTTGCATCGACGTAACCCTTTACGACTAGCTCTTTGTCACCTCCATATATGAGAAACATATGCTTAGTCCTTTTCGTATTTCAGATGTTCTTGACGCTGTCCAGTGATCCACTCCTGGATTACTTTATTACCTTCCTGCCAAGCTTAGTGCTAAGCATACGTCAGGTCTGGTACACAGCATTGCATACATGATAGAGCCTATGGCTGAAGCATAGGGAACATCTTTCATTTTCTCCCTATCTTCTGCTGTGGTCGGACATTGAGTTTGACTCAACTTCACACCTTGAAGCACGGGTAAGAACCCTTTCTTTGCCTGATCCATTTTGAACTTTTTCAAAATTTTATCAAGGTATGTGCTTTGTGAAAGTCCTATTAAGCGTCTTGATCTATCTCTATAAATCTTGATGCCCAATATGTAAGCAGCTTCACCAAGGTCTTTCATTGAAAAACTTTTATTCAAGTATCCCTTTATGCTATCCAGAAATTCTATATCATTTCCAATTAATAATATGACATCTATATATAATATCGAAATGCTACTGAGCTCCTGCTCACTTTCTTGTAAATCTGAGGCTTCTCCAAAAGTCTCAGATAAAACCATATGCTTTGATCACACTATCAAAGCATTTATTCCACTCGAGATGCTTGCACCAGTCCATAAATGGATCGCTGGAGCTTGCACACTTTGTTAGCACCTTTTGGATCAACAAAACCTTCTGTTGCATCATATACAACTCTTCTTCCGTAAATCCATTCAAGAATGCAGTTTTAACATCCATTTGCCAAATTTCATAATTATGAAATGCAGCAATAGCTAACATGACTCGGACAGACTTAAGCATCGCTACGGGTGAGAAAGTCTCATCGTAGTCAACCCCTTGAACTTGTCGAAAACCTTTCGCAACAAGTCGAGCTTTATAGATAGTTACATTACCATCAGCGTCAGTCTTCTTCTTAAAGATACATTTATTCTCAATGGCTTGCCGATCATCGGGCAAGTCAACCAAAGTCCATACTTTGTTTTCATACATGGATCCCGTCTCAGATTTCATGGCCTCTAGCCAATTTGCGGAATCTGGGCTCATCATCGCTTCCTCATAGTTTGTAGGTTCATCATGGTCAAGTAACATGATTTCCAGAATAGGATTACCGTACCACTCTAGTGCGGATTTTACTCTGGTAGACCTACGAGGTTCAGTAGAAACTTGATCTGAAGTTTCATGATCAATATCATTAGCTTCCTCACTAATTGGTGTAGTTGTCACAGGAACCGGTTCTTGTGATGAACTACTTTCCAATAAGGGAGCAGATACAGTTATCTCATCAAGTTCTACTTTCCTCCCACTCACTTCTTTTGAGAGAAACTCCTTCTCTAGAAAGGATCCAATTTTAGCAACGAAAATCTTGCCTTCAGATCTGTGATAGAAGGTGTACCCAATAGTCTCTTTTGGGTATCCTATGAAGACACATTTCTCCGATTTGGGTTCGAGCTTATCTGGTTGAAGTTTCTTCACATAAGCATCGCAGCCCCAAACTTTAAGAAACGATAACTTTGGTTTCTTGCCAAACCACAGTTCATATGGCGTCGTCTCAACGGATTTTGATGGTGCCCTATTTAACGTGAATGCGGCCGTCTCTAAAGCATAACCCCAAAAATATAGCGGGAAATCAGTAAGAGACATCATAGATCGCACCATATCTAGTAAAGTACGATTACGACGTTCGGACACACCATTTCGTTGTGGTGTTCCGGGTGGCGTGAGTTGCAAAATTATTCCGCATTGTTTCAAGTGTAGCCAAACTCGTAACTCAAATATTCTCCTCCACGATCAGATCGTAGAAACTTTATTTTCTTGTTATGATGATTTTCCACTTCACTCTGAAATTCTTTGAACTTTTCAAATGTTTTAGACTTGTGTTTCATTAAGTAGATATACCCATATCTGCTCAAATCATCTGTGAAGGTGAGAAAATAACGATACCCGCCGCGAGCCTCCACATTCATTGGACCACAAACATCAGTATGTATGATTTCCAACAAATCAGTTGCTCGCTCCATAGTTCCGGAGAACGGCGTTTTAGTCATCTTGCCCATGAGGCACGGTTCGCAAGTACCAAGTGATTCATAATCAAGTGATTCCAAAAGCCCATCAGTATGGAGTTTCTTCATGCGCTTTACACCGATATGACCTAAACGGCAGTGCCACAAATAAGTTGCACTATCGTTATCAACTCCGCATCTTTTGGTTTCAACACTATGAATATGTGTATCACTACTATCGAGATTCAATAAAAATAGACCAATCTTCAAGGGTGCATGACCATAAAAGATATTACTCATATAAATAGAACAACCATTATTCTCTGATTTAAATGAATAACCGTCTCGCATCAAACAAGATCCAGATATAATGTTCATGCTCAACGCTGGCACCAAATAACAATTATTTAGGACTAAAATTAATCTCGATGGTAGATGTAGAGGTAGCGTGCCGACCGTGATCACATCGACTTTGGAACCATTTCCCACGCGCATCATCACCTCGTCCTTAGCCAATCTTCGCTTAGTCCGTAGTCCCTGTTTCGAGTTGCAAATATTAGTAACAGAACCAGTATCAAATACCCAGGTACTACTGTGAGCATTTAGTAAGGTACACATCAATAACATGTATATCAAATATACCTTTGTTCACTTTGCCATCCTTCTTATCCGCCAGATACTTGGGGCAGTTCCGCTTCGATGTCGATCGCTTGCGAGAGAAGCACTCGATTTAGTGCTTAGGTCCGACTTGGGTTTCTTCTCTTGAGCAGCAACTTGTTTGCTGTTCTTTTGAAGTTCCTTCTTCTTTCCTTTGCCCTTTTCTTGAAACTGGTGGTCTTGTTAACCATCAACACTTTATGCTCCTTCTTGATTTCTACCTCCGCTGCTTTTAGCATTGCGAAGAGCTCGGGAATAGTCTTGTTCATCCCTTGCATATTATAGTTCATCACGAAGCTTTTGTAGCTTGGTGGCGTGATTGAAGAATTCATCAATGACACTATCATCGTGAAGATTAACTCCCGCTTGAATCAAGTGATTATTATACCCAGACATTTTGAGTATGTGTTCACCGATGTAACTATTCTCCTCCATCTTGCAGCTATAGAACTTATTGGAGACTTCATATCTCTCAATCCGGGCATTTGCTTGAAATACTAACTTCAACTCCGGGAACATCTCATATGCTCCATGACGTTCAAAACGTCATTGAAGACCCGGTTCTAAGCCGTAAAGCATGGCACACTGAACTATCGAGTAGTCATCAGGTTTGCTCTGCCTGACGTTCTTAACGTCGTCAGTTGCATAAACAGCAGGCCTGGCACCTAGCGGTGCTTCCAAGACGTAACTTTTTTGTGCAGCAATGAGGATAATCCTTAGGTTACAGACCCAGTCCGTGTAATTGCTACCATCATCTTTCAACTTTGCTTTCTCAAGGAACACATTAAAATTCAACGGAACAACAGCACGAGCCATCTATCTACAAACAAACATAGACAAGCAAAATACTATCAGGTACTAAGTTCATGATAAATTTAAGTTCAATTAATCATATTACTTAAGAACTCCCACTTAGACAGAAATCTCTCTAGTCATCTAAGTCATCACGTGATCCAAATCAACTAAACCATGTCCGATCATCACGTGAGATGGAGTAGTTTCAATGGTGAACATCACTTTGTTGATCATATCTACTATATGATTCACGTTCGACCTTTCGTTCTCCGTGTTCCGGGGCCATATCTGTATATGCTAGGCTCATCAAGTATGACCTGAGTATTCCGCATGTGCAACTGTTTTGCACCCGTTGTATTTGAACGTAGAGCCTATCACACCCGATCATCACGTGGTGTCTCTGCACGAAGAACTTTCGCAACCGTGCATACTCAGGGAGAACACTTCTTGATTATTAGTGAGAGATCATCTTAAAATGCTACCGTCAAACAAAGCAAGATAAGAAGCATAAAGGATAAACATCACATGCAATCACTATAAGTGATATGATATGGCCATCATCATCTTGTGCTTGTGATCTCCATCTTCGAAGCACCGTCGTGATCACCATCGTCACCGGCGCGACACCTTGATCTCCATTGTAGCATCGTTGTCGTTACGCCATCTATTGCTTGTACGACTATCGCTACCGCTTAGTGATAAAGTAAAGCAATTACAGGGCGATTGCATTTCATACAATAAAGCGACAACCATATGGCTCCTGCCAGTTGCCGATAACTTCGGTTACAAAACATGATCATCTCATACATTAAAATATAGCATCACGTCTTGACCATATCACATCACAACATGCCCTGCAAAAACAAGTTAGACGTCCTCTACTTTTTTGTTGCAAATTTTACGTGGCTGCTACGGGCTTAGCAAGAACCGTTCTTACCTACGCATCAAAACCACAACGATAGTTCGTCAAGTTAGTGTTGTTTTAACCTTCGCAAGGACCGGGCGTAGCCACACTTGATTCAGCTAAATTGAGAGAGACAGACACCTGCCAGCTACCTTTAAGCACGAGTGCTCGTAACGGTGAAACCAGTCTCGTGTAAGTGTACGCATAATGTCGGTCCGGGCCGCTTCATCTCACAATACCGCCGAACCAAAGTATGACATGCTGGTAAGCAGTATGACTTATATCGCCCACAACTCACTCGTGTTCTACTCGTGCATATAACATCAACGCATAAAACCTAGGTTCGGATGCCACTGTTGGGGAACGTAGTAATTTCAAAAAAATTCCTACGCACACGCAAGATCATGGTGATGGCATAGCAACGAGAGGGGAGAGTGTTGTCCACGTACCCTCGTAGATCGTAAGCGGAAGCGTTAGCACAACGCGGTTGATGTAGTCGTACGTCTTCACGATCCGACCGATCCAAGCACCGAACGTACGGCACCTCCGAGTTCAGCACACGTTCAGCTCGATGACGATCCCCGGGCTCCAATCCAGCAAAGCTTCGGGGGTGAGTTCCGTCAGCATGATGGCGTGGTGACGATGATGATGCTCTATCGGCGCAGGGCTTCGCCTAAACTCCGCGACAATATGACCGAGGTGGAATATGGTGGAGGGGGGCACCGCACACGGCTAAGGAACGATCCGTAGATCAACTTGTGTGTCTATGGGGTGCCCCCTGCCCCCGTATATAAAGGAGCAAGGGGGGAAGCCGGCCGGCCCTTAGAGGGCGCGCCAAGGAGTAGGACTCCTCCTCCTAGTAGGAGTAGGACTCCTCCTTTCCTACTCCTGCTAGGAGGGGGAAGGAAGGGGGAGAGGGGGAAGGAAAGAGGCGCCGCCTCCTAGTCCACCCGACCAGAGGGGGGGGCACGCGGCCCATGCTGGCCGCCCCTCTCTCCTTTCCACTAAGGCCCATAAGGCCGATTACTCTCTCGGGAGGGTTCCGGTAACCCTCCGGCACTCCGGTTTTCTCCAAAATCACCCGGAACACTTCCGGTGTCTGAATATAGTCGTCCAATATATCAATCTTTATATCTCGACCATTTCGAGACTCCTCGTCATGTCCGTAATCACATCCGAGACTCCGAACAAACTTCGGTACATCAAAACTTATAAACTCATAATAAAACTGTCATCGTAACGTTAAGCGTGCGGACCCTACGAGTTCGAGAACTATGTAGACATGACCTAGAACTATTCTTGGTCAATAACCAATAGCGGAACCTGGATGCCCATATTGGTTCCTACATATTCTACGAAGATCTTTATCGGTCAAACCGCATAACAACATACGTTGTTCCCTTTGTCATCGGTATGTTACTTGCCCGAGATTCGATCGTCGGTATCCAATACCTAGTTCAATCTCGTTACCGGCAAGTCTCTTTACTCGTTACATAATGCATCATTCCATAACTAACTCATTAGCTACATTGCTTGCAAGGCTTATAGTGATGTGCATTACCGAGAAGGCCTGGAGATACCTCTCCGACAATCGGAGTGACAAAACCTAATCTCGAAATACGCCAACCCAACATGTACCTTCACAGACAACTGTAGTACTCCTTTATAATCACCCAGTTACGTTGTGACGCTTGGTAGTACCCAAAGTGTTCCTCCGGTAAACGGGAGTTGCATAATCTCATAGTTACAGGAACATGTCTATGTCATGAAGAAAGCAATAGCAATATACTAAACGATCAAGTGCTAGGCTAACGGAATGGGTCATGTCAATCACATCATTCTCCTAATGATGTGATCCCATTAATCAAATGACAACACATGTCTATGGTTAGGAAACATAACCATCTTTGATTAATGAGCTAGTCAAGTAGAGGCATACTAGTGACTATATGTTTGTCTATGTATTCACACATGTATCATGTTTCCGGTTAATACAATTCTAGCATGAATAATAAACATTTATCATGATATGAGGAAATAAATAATAACTTTATTATTGCCTCTAGGGCATATTTCCTTCAACATGACCTCCTCTTGTCAGCGAATGGGGCGAACTCTCGGCCGAAGAAGAATGCAACATATGTGTCCCGAGAGGAGTACCTTCCGGCCGTGCCCAACCGCTAGGAGAATGAGTCAGGTGAATTGGAGAGGGTAACATGTTGTAGCTCCTCCCAGATCCCGACGAACTCGGCGATGGCTGGAATAGACGGAGTTCCGTATTGCGTCCACCCATGCGTGCCTACTTAATGCATTGACCATGCTTGATAGCTTGCCCGCTGAGCGAACAAGGTTGAACAGGTTGGGTGCTCTCTGGGCCATGGGGTGGCCACCAAGCCACGGGTCGAGCCAGAAGTTAGCCCTGAGACCATCCCCAATGTTGCATTGGACCGCCGCCAGCCCAAGGCCTACGGCCTTTTTCTGTGGTGGTCACCTTGAAGCCATGCCAAGGCTTGTCTAGCATCGACTTCTCTAGCCAAAGCCAGCACAAGCGAAGGGCTTGGTTCAACAGCTGCAGAACGCCCAGCCCCCCACACAGCTTGGGGGTGCAGATGACATGCCATGCAACTAGGCAGCATCCCCCCTTGGCTTCCTCCACCCCTTGCGATAAGAAACCTCTCCTCAGTTTGTCGATGCACTTGAAGAACCACGATGGTAGATCCAGCGCCATCATGTGAAAGATCGGCATGGCCAAAAGTTTGCAATTCACTAATGTCAGCCCGCCCGCCCGGCGAAGAAGGGATGCCTTCCAGGTTGGCAGCTGGGTCGCGATCCGGTTGATGAGGGGCTGAAGCTTGGTGCGGGTTAGGGCACGTAGGGATAGGGGGAGGCCGAGGTAGGTGATTGGTAGTGTCTTGATTACACATCCAGCCACCAGAGCAAAGTCATGCACATCCTCATCGGTGCAACGTATCATGGAGATGGAGCTCTTTGAGAAGTTGCATCGCAGGCCCGCGGCCTCTCCGAAGCATCCCATCTGTTGCTTGGCCGCATCCATCTCGGTGTCGAGGGGCCTTAAGAGCAGTATGGCATCATTGGCGTATAGAGAGAGATGATGGTGGAAGCCGTATGTGCTGAACAAGGCAAAAATGCCGGCCTCCTCCGCTTTTCCGGAACACGGTCGTGAGGACATTCATCACAATGATGAAGAGTAAGGGGGAGATGGGGTCTCCCTGCCGCAGTCCCTTCCCGCGCCAAAAACTTTTGCTGGTCGAGCCGTTAACCAGCACCTGAGTGCTTGCCCTAGAGAGGAGCATGGCAATCCATCATAGCCAACGCGGTCCGAAACGGTGATGAACCAGCACCTGAAATAGGAATTGCCAGGAGACACTATCGAACGCTTTGGCGATGTCAATTTTTAAGATTATAGCTGCTGCCCGCTTGCGATGGAGGGAGTGAATGGACTGCTGGACCAACATGAAGTTGTCCAAGATTGATCTGCCAGATATGAAGGCGCTCTAGTTCGTGTCCACTAGATTAGGGACCAGGGGAGGTAATCTCATAGGACATCCCCTTGGTCAGGATCTTGGCAAAGCTGTGGATGAGGCTTATGGCCCTAAAATCCTTGATGTCCAAGGCCCCCTCCATCTTTGGAAGCAGGACAATGAATGCTTCATTTAACCTGTACATGCCTCTGTCGTCTGCCTTGTCGAAAAGCCCGCATGGCCTTCATCACCACCTCTTTTATTATGGACCAACATGATTGGTAAAACCTTGATGTGAACCCATTGGGCCTCGGGGCCTTGTCCGACTGCATCTCCTTAATTGTGCTCCAGATTAGGTTTTCCGTCATCGGAGCGCATGTGAACAAGCATACATCATGTTGTGTTGTTTGGACTTGTGAATTCAATTGGTTGCCTGCAAGCGAACCATCTTTATTCAAAACTGAACCTTTTATTAGTTGCGTGTGTGGTCCCAATTTGTCTCTATTCTTCTTAGTTTCTTATGGTCTCTGCTCACACCTTATGCAGTATGACCAAAATTAATGTTTGCAGGATGCATGATCTTGATATATTGTTGATGCCCAATGATGGCGACCATTTCTGTATAACGTCTTACTTTAAAATTATGTACCTTTGTCACTTATCTTGGATATGTTGTCTTTTCTTACACACCACTCTTAATTTGTATGGTTGTGGTGCAAGGGTGCAGGTTACATTTGAGACTGAGAGGGCAAGACTGGGGAGGTGGAAGAGGAGACCAGAGAGCGGTAACATTGAGGTGGAAGTAGCCATGATTGTTGGTATCGATAGCATGGTCACTTCATCTGATTAGTTGGCCTGGTCAGCCTCTGCTTTGCCTTCGGTCGTGCCTCTTGACGGCATGGGCGCCGACATAAACGATGAGGTTTCATATGGACGAAGGCATTGATTTGGAACTGTTGTAGATGGTTTTGGTGGTGCTAGGGTTCGGTGAACAAGTTTTATGTATATGACTGCAAGTACGAAAGAGGACACGTCCAAATTTTATTGCGCAGTTATGGTTGTTGAAGTGGACGGCATATTGCCTGGGGACGACTGGGCAGTGACCTTTCTCACAGCTGTAGTTATGCTCTTGTTGCTGCGGAGATCGTGCATGGTTGGAGTTTCACCCAGAACCAAGGGTGTGTGGAGGACTGGAGGTATATTTCAGTTTGCCATATCTTTAAGGAAATGTTGGAAAGCATATTTTTGTATCGCATTTGATAGTGGAGGTAGATAACGAATGACTATTCCTACTAATCAATTAGAACAAGTTGAGAAAATCCTACTAATTATTGAGGACAAATTGTACTGCACTTATCTGTTGTCCTCTAGTAAAGCTTTCCAACTCAACGGGATCATTTGTTCTTGCTGATGCCAACCCTCAGTGGGATATTTTTGTCATGTAAACATCTAATATTTGTATATGGTTATGTGCACCTTCATAGGAAGGATCACTGATTCCCATTTGTCGTTTTCGCTTTACGTGATGTTGTCCGCAAGGATTGAGAAGATAATTGGTTGGATTACTTTTGGAAGTGGCAGCAGAAAGCATAGAAACCATGATGACTATGTTGATTCAAAGTATAGAAAGATGTGATTCTTATCATTGTAGTTATATATTTTGTTGGCTAGCAAGTAACCATTGAAACTAAAGAAAGATGGAAGATGCTTGTTTCTTATCATTTCATTTATATGTTTTGTTGGCTACTATCTAACTATGCATTACCAATCACAAGCTACCTCTGCCAATTACAAGCATATCTTTAAATCTTATTGTTACTTCCTTCAAGCTCTAAAATACATAAATGCTTTTCTATATGATATGCTAATAAACTATTTGTGTTAAACAAAGCATCCCATCTTATTTCATAAAGCTGATGATGTAGTTATCACACCTTTTAAACCCTACACATGTGGTCCCCAAATTATACCATATTTTTCGCGAAGGTCTTTGCTTTATGTTCTTTGCTTCATCTTCTCACATCTCCATTTAGAGCCCCTTTCTCTACTTCTAATCAATCTGCATAGATACTACTTTGTTAGGTTTTGTGCAATAACATAATTAATGGTTGGCTGCTATGTTTACTGTCAAAGTCGGCTTTATCTTTATGATGATCTGATCGATTAGAGCAAGAGAGCTTCCTGCAAAAAAAAGAAGAAGATTAGAGCAAGAGAGGATCATGATTTTTTTATCATACTTTGCTCCGAGGAGTTCAAGGTGTTATCGCTCTGTTTTACGTTTTACAGCGAATGCATGTTAGTCTAAACTATGTTATTTAGTGTTGATGGAAAAAGTTTATATTTACAAAAAAAAAATGTGTGTTCATTGATGATCGCCTTCTTCTTGCAGCGACTTGGGAAGGAGCACCATCATGTTTGCAGGGTAAAAGGCTGAAGTACAATGCCACTAGGACAACTCCGCTCAAGACGTACATGACACGCGCCTTCCGGGACACCAAGGAGATGTGCCGCTCCCACCACTGCGACCTTCGCATGGGCGCCTTCACCCTCGGCGTCAACCGCGTCGCCCGCGTCACCGTCCTCCGCGACTGGGAGGCCTGTTCGCTCACCGGCCGGCATCCTGCAATGCCTGTGCTCTCTCGCCGTCTCCATGGGATCCCGTCGAAGTCACAACTCAACAAAAAGTTCAATAATCGAGCCCGTGCGTTCTCTCATACATAAGAGCATCTCCAACAGCCGCGCTAAACAAGCGTCGCGCCGCAAATTAGGCCATTTTAGTGCGCGCGCAACCCGGCGGGTGGCTCCAGCGGGCGCGCAATAACCGCGTGTGCGCTATAAGGAGTTGGGCGCGCGGTCGGACTCGCTATCTCGCACGGTATATTTGGGGTGCCCACTTCCGTGCACGGCACACTCGAGCGCTCGCGCCGCACTCTCTCTCTCCGCCTCCTACGCCCCGCGCACGCCGGCACCGGTGAACTGCACCCATGGACGCACGCGCCGGCACCCCGCTCACCCCATTGTACAGCCGCGACCCCTCCCCCGCCGCCGCTGCCGCCACCGAAAACCCTAGCGCAGGGAGCGTTGGCCTCGCCACCGCTGGAGCTCCGCCGAGCATCGGCCTCGCGTGCAGCCTCTTCTTGCCGCCGTGGATGACCACAGCAACGGGTGGCATCGCATCAGCGCCGTCCTGTGCCGCCGCCGCCCCCTCAAAGCTCCCCAATGCGGTGCAGCCGAAGAAGGGCAAGACATCCACGAAGAAGAACAAGGCGGCGGACGACTCCGACAGCTCGAAGGCGAGGGGAAAGAAGCTTGCAGGGTGTTTGACGGGCGCGGCGGCTACCGAAGCGCCGATGAGCTCACTCTGGGTGTAGCCTCAACGATGATGCATACATGTCAACTATGGGTGTTGGCTCCAACAATTCACATTGGTGTCAAACCAATGACATCCATTTCAAAGACCATGAGTTCGAGGTGGACGAGGAGGGTGTGGGCATTGTCGACGCGCCGAAAGGAAGAGCGGGCAATTACACCAACAAAGATGACATCTTACTATGCAATACTTGATTGCAAGTGCCGAGGGATCCATCTGTTGGATGTGATCAAAGTAGAGATGCTTATTGGGGGCGGATGAAAGAACATTTTGATGCCCACACCGTGAGTGGAATTGACCGCTCCGAGAGATCACTTCGGTCCCGATGGTCGACAATCAACTCGGATTGTCAAAAGTGGGCAGCCGCACAAAAGGCGGTTGACAAGTTGAACCCAAGTGGCACAAATGAGGACGATATAGTAAGTGGCATTTCATACATGTTCATCATACTTGTTTTTGGTGTCCGAAGTGCTAACTTGTTTTGTTTTCATGTAGTACAACATTGCACAAAACTTGTTTAAAGAAGAGGATAGGAAAACCAAGAAGGGGAAGATCAAGAAAGGAAGGGTCTTTACCTTGCCTCATTGCTACAAATTGTTGAAGGATGATGAGAAATGGAAGAAGCGTGAAGATTTGGATGATTTGCATTTGAGCAACAAACGCAAGCGAACAATTGAGTTGAATGATGATGATGATGAGGAGGAGGAGGATGATGCATCAAGTGATGATGGCAAGAGAAGCCCCACACCCAACTCGGTTTCATACTCAAAGCCAAAACGACCGGATGGGTGCAAGAAAGACAAAACCGAAAAGAAGAAGAGGAAAGGAGATGATGAGCTCAAAAATGCTATGGAAGCTATTGTGAAGGCAAGAAAAGAAGCCAACGAGGTGAGGAAAATGGCAAGGAACCAAGATGCCGCGGCCGAGGAGAGGAGGTTGGCGGCCGAGGAGAGGAGGGTGGCGGCCGAGGAGAGGAAGGTGGCTTTGGAGGAGAGGAAGGTGAGCAATGAGGAGCGAACTAGATTGTTGGAATGGGAGAAGCACTTGTTCTTCTTGGACACATCTAACCTCAATGAGGCGCAAAAAGAGTATGTCAATCTTGCCCGTGAAGAAGTGTTGATCCAAAAAAGATCCATGATTCGCGCAATGGGTGGCGGTGGCCTTGGCGGCATGGGTGGCGGTGGCCTCGGCGCCATGGGTGGCATGGGTGGCTTCAGAGGTACCATGAGTGGTTTAGGTGCCATGGGAGGCATGGGTGCACCTCCGGCCGCCATGGGAGGCATGGGTGGCTTTGAGCACCCCGACGCTATGGCCGCCATGGGAGGCATGAGTTTTGCTTCTCTCATGGGAGGCATGGGTGCATCTCCGGCCGCCATGGGCGGAATGTCTTTCGATGTGCCTCCTCACACACATTCTCATGAAGATGCCATTAGCTTCACGTGATGCGGTGCGTGATGAGGAGAGGGAGGAAGATTCATCTTCGGAGGCGGAAGAATCGTCTTCGGAAGATGAGGACGAAGACGAGGAAGAGGATTGATGTGTCTTTCATTTGTGTCTTGAACTTGGTTTGCATTTTTGAACTTGGTTGGATGAACTTGTGGGCATGATTTTGAACTTGTGGGCATGAACTTTTATTCATCAACTTGTTTGTGTGAAATTTTATATGTCATGTTCATTGCATTTTGAATGTTTCAAACTCATTTTGTGTCCAAAATGCCATATATGCAATGCCCGGCGAGTCACGCGCGCTGCATTTTTTGCACACTACTGGAGTGGCGCGCGCGCTGCATTTTAGAGTGGCTGTTGGAGCCAGCACTAGCGGCCGCGCTAAACCAGCCGAACCGCGCGCGGCAAACTAGTTTTTTACGCGCGGCGCGAAGCGCGCCTGTCGAAGATGCTCTAAGCTCCGATCTCTTGGAGAGACCGGCAGAACAGTAGCAGCACCACCTTCTTCTTGTAATCCGCGTCTGAGAGTGAAACACAGCAATGTAATTCGGTTTCTTTTCTTGGTAACATTTGATCGTGTTGATGATGCGTGAGTGGATTTTATTAGCATCGCATGGCAACAAGCCAACGACGTCAAGAACTGCGTCCGAGGCTTGCCTGCGCTCCCGGCGTGCGCCCATCCGTGCGCCGCTGACACGCATCACCCATCCATGCCTCCCCCCTCCTGTGGCCCTTTTTAGCCGCAGAAACAAAAACCCGGAAATACACATCGACTAGTACAATGCTGCCCCGTCGTATTCCTCACCTCTTTCACTTCCTGTAGAAAAAATGCTACTGTAGTACTACTGCCTTCTTTCCCCTCGAGAACTCAGACATGGAGCAAGCATGGAGGACGGATAGGATGAAGCCGTCGGATGTCCTTCCCCTGGAGCCGCGCCCCTTTCCCTCTTACTGGATGGCAATTGCCCCCGCCGGTGGCCTCATCCTTGTCTCACCGGAGCGGATCACCAGCTCGAGCGCTCCGTCCCGGACATGGAGGAGCTGGATCCTGGGAGCTGAGCTCCGCGACGCGCCTGACCAGCTCGAGCGCTCCAGCTCGGGACCGGGAGGAGGTGGATCCTGGGTGGCGCAGCTGTCTCGATTAGCTCGAGCGCGACAACCCATACCCGTACATGGAGGCGATGGATCCCGGGTGGCGCAGCCGCTGCCTTGAGCGTGCTGTAGGTCAGCCGGAGGCGGCAGACCTGGATGCTGGAAGCTCCTCCGGCTCGCGATGGAGTGCTCCGGCCGTTCGTTTGTCCGTTCGGAAGGATATTCAGCTCTACCTCCACGGCAGACAAGACACATCCACACAGGTATACTCTCTTGTTGCTTTTTATTGCATGTTTATAGAGGTAATCTGATTCTATCCCACGGGAGACAAGCACCAACTATGCTTATGTGCATAGAGATAATTGATCGATTTTTGTTTCAATCCATGGCCAATAACAAGAAAATTAGTGTCAACTATGACATTGATTAAATCAACTTCAGTACACGAGACAGAAATTTGTACACAACAAATTGAGTATCTTATGGAGCGAATGTGAGAAATCTTGTCTGGTGTGAGCAATCCTTTTTCATTCGATCTATCGTAAGCACGTAGGGTGATGACGGGGTAGGAAAGGTGGACCAAGATGGCTGAAGGACGACAGTCACGCCATAGCTACAAATCGTTCATAGCAAATTTATTAACTTGGCTCCGGTTCATGGAAGAAGACTTGATTCTGCTCTGTCATCATAGTAGAGGGAGGTTCCAATGTTCAGTTGCTGCAGAGCTGAGTTGTGCAGTTGGAATTCAGTGCATATGTGATTTTCTGGATGGACCTATGTGCAGAAATGTAGCAAAGTTCAGTGGTGCAGAAGTTTCAAAGTGATAAAAAAACTTGACAATGTCGAATGCTTATACCATTAATGTATTGTATTGTTGGTATCCTGCCAACATTCTTGGGTTCTGTGGCATCGAGATTGTATTTCCAAGTGATGATTGAATTTAAGGATTTAGCAATGGGTTGTACTGCAAGTGCGGTGCAACCAT
The DNA here is from genome assembly GCA_021437245.1 of Aegilops speltoides. Taxonomy (NCBI): domain Eukaryota; kingdom Viridiplantae; phylum Streptophyta; class Magnoliopsida; order Poales; family Poaceae; genus Aegilops; species Aegilops speltoides. The sequence goes on along the minus strand of CM038145.1, from coordinate 465,327,029 downwards.
TTGATTTGTCATAAACTCCAAATGACCCTATAAAAATGATAGATAAATGTCAGTAAAAGTAAATTTTCTATGTGAAACAAGCAAGATCATTTTATACTCTCGATATGCTTTCAGGTTGTACTCGTAAAGAATCACTGGCCTTCTTTTTCTGTGTTGTTTTTGCTATCTCAAAGCCACCAGTTGGTTGCAGTGACATTGAGACTGTATTACCAAGTGATGGCTACACTGAAGCATTTAGGAATGGGTTGTACTGTAGTTGCGGCACACCCATTTGATGTGCCATAGTTTTGAAATGACCCTATAAAAAGTGATTGATGAATGTTAGCAAAATTTATTTCTATGTGAAACAAGTGTGACAGTTTTATACCGTTGATGTGCTTGTAAGTTGTGCCTGTAGAGAATTGTTTGTCTTCTTTTTCTTTTTTGTTTTTCCTTTCACCAAGCCATAAGTGGGTTGTGGTGACATCAACATTGTGTTACCAAGTGATTGCTGCATTGAAGCATTTAGGAATGGGTTGTACTGCAATTGCGGTGCACCCATTTGTTTTTCCATAAACTCCAAATGTCCCTATAAAAAGCGGAAGATAAATGTTAGTAAAATTAGTTTTCCCAAGTGAAACAAGATGGATCAGTTTATACCGTTGATGTGCTTTGAGGTTGCAGTTGTGAAGAACCATTGGTCTTCCATGTATTAGCAAGTGTTGGATGCATTGAAGCATTTAGGAATGGGTTGTACTGTAATTGTGGTGCACCCATTTGATTTGTCAGAAGCTCCAAACGACCCTATAATAAGTGATAGATAAATGTGAGTAAAATTAAATTTTCTATGTGAAACAAGTGGGACAGTTTCAGACCATTGATGTGCTTTGATGTTGCACTTGTAAAGGATCATTTTTCTTCTTTTTCTTCTTTGTTATTGCTTTCTCCAATCCACCAATGGGTCTTGCTGATCCTCGTGCAGTCTTCTCCTTCTCCTTCATACCTCTCGGCTTGGCAAGCCCCTCGTTGTGTTTTGAAACTCTACTAGAGTCGATAAGTGGACCTGCAACTATAATGTTAAATGCAAGTCTTATACAAAACTGTATGCAATTAGTAGTACAATATATACCTTGTGAAACAGACGAGTTGCCCAAATCTAGATCAGGAGGGTCAGGATTAGTTCTTATTTTCAAGTGTTTCTCCACAGCTTGTGCTAGCTGCTCTGCGCATTTAGCAACCATATCATATGTTTCGTCGGATACAGAGGCACGAGCAGCTATTTTCACAAACATTCTGCACAACTCCTTGTAGTAGTTTGACATTTTTGCTTTTTGATCCTCATACAGATTGCGATTGCTTGTTATCTCTAGAACTTTGGCATCTACTGTCCACCTTTTCAATATATATTGTTCATGGATATGCTTGATATTATTGATATCAAGTACCTTTAAGCAATGACGGCACAAAATTCCAGCGAATTCAAACTTCTTACAACTACAATTCACCTTTTGTTCATTTGGAGCAAATCTAACAACATGCTCACGTTTTGTGTCATGAAATTTTACCATTATAAACCTTCTGCTCTGTATCACTGTCATCACAAAGGAATGTGTCATAGTTCAGGGTCAGAAGCACTTCCTCTGAAATATCTTGAATATTGCTGGAGTATATGTAGTTACAGCTTGCCTTAATATATAGCTTGATTTTGCCTTCATCTTGGGAGTAGTTTGTGATGCCTTGAAGTCACACTTCACTTCTTCAAATCTTTCATCTGCAACAAGCCGTTCGAAATGCTCGAAAAAAGTAAGCATGTCATACTTAATGCTGATGTAACGCTTCAGTTCATTGTTCATGCTTTCACTTCTTTGGGTAGTGCTCATGTGGGCAGAGAATGTATTTCTACCATACACTAGTGCCCACTGTTCCCGTTTCTCGAACAACCTTTGAAGCCATGTATTCTCACGTAGTCCATGCTTATCAAGCATATCATTACGTGCACTTATAAATTCTTCTTCTTCCTCTATGTCATAGATACAATGCTGGAAATCACTATTGAACTTCTTATATTCTGGAACAACTCCACCAAGGTGCTTGCAATCATTTTGATTCATGTGCCACACACAAAGTCTATGGTGAGAGTGAGGTAGGACTTCACTGATTGCCTTGGTCATTGCTGCATCTTCATCAGTTAGAATTGTCTGTGGATGTTTCCCTGACATAACTTTTAGAAAAGTTCTAAAAAGCCAACCAAAACTTTCAGCAGTTTCATCATAGAGAAGTGCAGCACCAAACACAATAGTTTTCTTGTGATTATTCACCCCAACAATCAAACCAAATGGACGCCCATCATTTAGTTTCCTATATGTGGTGTCAAAGCTTATGACATCACCGAAAGTTGCATAGTCTGAGACCATCTTGGAGTCAGCCCAAAAAATATCAGTTATCAAATCGTCCTCATCTACTTGAATTGAATAAAAAAACTTGACACCTTCTGCTACCTTCTTCTCCATGTATTCTAACACTCCCCTTGTATCACCTTTCGCTGCTTCAAATGTTCTTTTCGAGTACAACCAATTTTTCATGTCTTGCGGGATAAAACCAAGGTTTTCCTGTCCACATGCTTCTTTGGCCATAAGATCAATAATTGCTTTATTTGAAATGCCTATAGACTTTGCAACCTTTGCGGCCGCTATCTGTGCATCGGTAACTTTTCTGTGAGATCTCAAGTATTGGGCCATGGTTCCAGTAGCAAGAATGTGGTTATGTGTCTCCTCAAATTCATACACCTGATAAAATCCATTCCTAAGACTTATTTTCATATGTGCATTACATCCACATCGTGATTCAGGCCTACTATAACTGAATGTATCTTCTCTCTTATCTTCAGCTCGAGTTCCTAGTAGTTGAAAATATTGTCTTAGTGCATCTAAAAATTATTATACTCCAAACAAATTACAAGTGGTCAATACCTTGACGAGAACAGAAAAAAGTCCTCTATTGTATTATATCAGAGTTATTTACTTTATGCTTACTGCCTCTCCGGACGCTAAAACCCATAACTTCAGCATACTTGTTATAATAGGAATAAGCCTCCTCATCAGATAAAAAATTCATTCCAATCTTTGGTACTCTTTCATTAATATGATCTTTCGCATTGGTAGCTGCGGTTTCTTGCACATTCTGTATCAATTAATATACATTTTAGTTAATACACAGATGTATAACAACCATGTTTATTTGCATTGCAAGATGGAGACAAGAAAGATGAAAGGAGGATATGAAGAATACAAGTGAGAATCTCACTTTTGGTGTTTCTGATCCATTATCATCATGTTTCCCATGTCCACTCCCTGGAGAAGCCATCAGGGAGGACAAGAAGATCCTTCAATCTCTAGGTCGCTCCAGACTCGAGACGTTGCATCTGCTTGACGCCACTGATTGAAGAATGATAAGAGTCTACTAGTTGTTTCAGCAGTCTCTGTTAATCTTTGTATTTTCTGATTGATTCCAATGCAGACTGTATCCCTGATTATTGGCGGGATTAACAGATTTGATTTGACGGGATTAAGAGATCTGATTGGGTGGGATTATTTCCCTCTATTTTTGTATTCAGCTTTGGTGATCTGCAAGTATTACGGGTCCAAGGGAAAGAGGCGAGGAATACGACGGGGTAGCGTTGTACTAGTCGATGGGTATTTCCGTTTTTTTTTCTGCGGCTAAAAAGGGCCACGGGAGGGGGAGGCATGGATGGGTGACGCGTGTCAGCGGCGCACGGATGGGCGCACGCCGGGGGCGCAGGCAAGCCCCGTCCACCATGACACGACTAATGACTAGTACTAACGCATGCAACCAGGATTAGAACTAACAGATAGAAGTTATCAGAAGCTTGTGCTATTGGCTTCTTGCAATCAGCCGATCTGTATCTTAATGGCCTGAGCGTGTATGCAAACACTTGAGGCATGAACACAGCTATGCGACATAACCCATTGGCATGCCGTGGTCCAACTAATCGCCCATTAGATTAATGTTTACAAATTTATATGCTACGGTAGAGGTTGAATGGGTGTGTCACTGTTCCACTCATCAGATTATTATTATTATTATTATTATTATTATTATTATTATTATTATTATTATTATTATTATAAATACCTTTTTGTTTACCCAGTCAAACAGGAAAATAAATATCACATTACCTTTGTGTTTGCATGTAAATAATCTGTTCACATAACATAAGGGGTAAAACAGTCTTTTCAGGTCATACTTAACACCGTTAATAGCCAAAACTGACGGAAGTGTCACATAAGGAACAAAATGAAGTTTGACTATTAAAAAGGGGAGAAAACAGAATTTTGGGCCAAAAAAGAAACCAAACTTTAAGAAAGGGCCAAATAAGGAATTTTCTATTTTTCTTTTGGAGCACGTGTCTTATTATAGATGCTGTCAGTTCTGGCCATCGTAAGGCCAAACATGGCTCGGTCCTTAGTCCCTCCATATGCTCTCTCTGTGTCGATTTCTTTCCATAAAAACAATTTGCTTTCCCTCAAAAAGGAAAACAGATTGCTCAATTATTAAGAAGTCATGGTCAGGCTGACCATTGACTCCGCGTGTAGGTTGTAGGCTGTAGCCGGCTAGCCGCCCATCTTCCTCGGTTCCATCCACCTTCCTTGGCCGTCCCCATCACCATTGACACTTGCGGACTTGCCTGCCTGTCCTTTTCTCTGAATTTTCCAAGAACACCCCATCGTTTCACTTCACGGCAAACTTGGTCATCAAGGTTCCTTCCTAACTCACAATTTGTATGTGATGTGGTCAAACAGAGCGGGCGCTTGCTCTGACAGATTCTAGCTATAAACACAGGCCACCTCTGCTCGCCGTCGCCAAACAGAGTACGTAGCTCAAAAGAAAATGGAGCAGGCCGGCCAAGGGGCGCAGCCCGCCAAGAAGCCGGCAGTGGAGGTGACGCTCCGGCGGTTCAGCCTCGCCGACGTGGACGCCATGATGGTGTGGGCGTCGGACCCGCAGGTGGCCGCCGTGTGCCGCTGGGAGCCCTACGAATCCACGGAGCACCTGCTCTCCTACATCCGGGACGCCGTGCTCCCGCACCAGTGGCAGCGCGCCATCTGCCTCCCCGGTGACGACCGCCCCGTTGGCGCGATCTCCGTGTCGCCGACGGACGACGCCTGCCGCGCGGAGCTCGGGTACGTGCTGGCGCGCGCGCACTGGGGGAAGGGCGTGGCCACGGCGGCCGTGCGGCGAGCTGTGGTCGCGGTGTTCGGCGAGGTGGAGGGACTGCAGCGCGTGGAGGCGCTGGTGGACGTGGCCAACGTGGCGTCGCAGCGGGTGCTGGAGAAGGCCGGGTTCCGGCGGGAGGCCGTGCTGCGGCGGTACTGCGTGCTCAAGGGCGCCGTCAAGGACATGGTCATCTTCAGCTTCATCTCCACCGACACTGTGCTGCTCGAATGATTGGTGTGATAACTCAGCTTGATGTATATCCAGGCGAAAAGAAAATTTGATACTGCCATGGCAAAGTTTGCTTTCTTTACTAATCGTTCAGTCAAGCAGTACTCCCTCGATTCGCAGATGCAACATGTTCTGGTTTTAATCGATATACATATAGACAAGTGTGTTTCAATATGTATGTAGTCCATGTTAAAATATCAAAAACATTTTATATTTATGAACTGAGAGAGTACTCACGAATTTTTAAACTGGAGTCTTTGTTGCCTTTGTTCAGTTGTTGTCAACTTTTGATTCATTTCCAAATAATCCAACTACGTTTGTTAATAAATCCGCAAATAGGGTTTATTAAATTCCAAAAAAATAAAATAAAATCAACTAAGACGAAATATAAATAAGTTAGATTTGTATGTCTTTTTTTCTTATAAATACTTTGGATTTGCATGAAATGTTGTATTGCAACTTTCACGCTTGAACTTTGTTTTGGCGCAAGTTTTCATCTGTGTTTGACCACTCACTGCCAGTGCAGCTGTCTGGGATGACATGGAAGTAAATAAGAGATCAGAAACATGACATCTACAACGATACATAGCAAAAATTGGCCCTCAAACATCTGCGAATGTCTCCAATCACATATCACATCCATGGATAACGCCTGGTCACCTTTCACATTTCACACATCAGCGCATCTCGAATATCATCTTTTAAAACAGACACACTATTTGTCCGTCAACCGGTCTAGACCGGTCCTAACCGATTCAGGTATGGTTATTCCTTTTCCTGTGGTTCCTTTTATCGGATTTATTTCTTCATCTTTCATGTTTTATTTTTATTTTTTCACTATTTCTTTTCTTAAGAAAGTTCCGTTTCAAAAAAATTGTTCAGTAATTTTCAAAAATTGTTTGGAATTAAAAATTCTTCATCTTTTTATAATTTTTTGGGCAATCTCAACTAATGTTTGTGTTTTAAAAAATTGTGCGCGAGACGAGCTCGGTCCTGCTGCACCGTGCGCGAGACGAGCTCGGTCCTGCCGCACGGGGCACAAGACGAGCGATGGACCGCGACTGGGAGAGGGTCAGCCCTTCGATGGAAGTAGTGACCGGACAACGAGGAGATGGGGCAATGGTCGAAACGGTCCGAACGCGGACGAGCCAATGCCGGAGAAGCCGGCCACCGCCGTAGTCAGAGCCGCCGAGCAACCATTAAGCCGCCACAGTCAGAGTCGCCGAGCCACCATGAAGCCGCCACGACACCGGGAGGCCACCAACAACGCCAGACCTCCCCGCCCCGCCGCCCACGGCGAGAGCAACACCACACCCGACCGCTGTCCACCCGCGTTGCCCGACGAACTCCAAGCGTCGGAGCCGCCGGACACGCACCACCGATGCCACACACCGGAGCGCTAGCCACCACCATAGAACATGCGCGTCCACGCCCTGGCCAACACCACCGGAAGCCCCACCACCCCACTGGAGCAGCACAGCCACCAGCGGCACCACCACCACCTTAGCCGGGCCGCCAGCCTTCCCTGCCGCCACCAACCAGATCTGGGCAGAGCCACCCAGATCCGCCGCCAGAGCAAACCCGCCTACCTGGAGCCCCACAAGTCGTCGCTGGAGGGGGGAGTGAGGGAGTCCTGGATTAGGGGGTCCTTGGACAACCGGACTATGTACTTGTGCCGGACTGTTGGACTATGAAGATACAAGATTGAAGACTTCATCCCGTGTCCGGGTGAGACTCTCCTTTGCGTCTACATGAAGATACAAGATACAAGATCCGCCGCCAGAGCAAACCCGCCTCCCCGGATGCCGAAGCCTTAGCGGCTTTCAAACACAGTGTCCGGGACGAATGGCTCGCCAGACACCTCGGCCAGGAAAAACCGAGGACAATGACAGCCCTAACATGCCTTATGACCTGCTGTAGGACCTTGAGAAGAGGTGTCTAGAGGGGGGGTGATTAGACACTAAGTGACAAAGTTGCAGTTTTTAATTTCTTTAAGTTTAGGTGGAGTTTAGGCACAAGTTTAACATTCACAATACATAGCAAGCAAGCATGCAAAGAGTAGATGAGCAGCGGAAAGTAAAGCATGCAACTTGCAAGAATGTAAAGGGAAGGGTATTGGAGGATTCAAACGCAATTGGAGACACGGATGTTTTTGTCGTGGTTCCGATAGGTGGTGCTATCGTACATCCACGTTGATGGAGACTTCAACCCACGAAGGGTAACGGTTGCGCAAGTCCACGGAGGGCTCCACCCATGAAGGGTCCACGAAGAAGCAACCTTGTCTATCCCACCATGACCGTCGCCCACGAAGGACTTGCCTCACAAGCGGTAGATCTTCACGAAGTAGGCGATCTCCTTGCCCTTACAAACTCCTTGGTTCAACTCCACAATCTTGTCGGAGGCTCCCAAGTGACACCTAGCCAATCTAGGAGACACCACTCTCCAAGAAGTAACAAATGGTGCGTTGATGATGAACTCCTTGCTCTTGTGCTTCAAATGACAGTCTCCCCAACACTCAACTCTCTCTCATAGGATTTGGATCTGGTGGAAAGAGGATTTGAGTGGAAAGCAACTTGGGGAAGGCTAGAGATCAAGATTCATATGGTAGGAATGGAATATCTTGGCCTCAACACATGAGTAGGTAGTTCTCTCTCAGAAAATGTATGCTGGAAGTGTAGGTTCAGTCTGATGTCTCTCTTCATGAATGAAGAGGAGGTGGAGGGGTATATATAGCCTCCACACAAAATCTAACCGTTACACACAATCTACCAAACTCGGTGGGACCGAATCAACAAACTCGGTCGGACCGATCTAGCAAATCTAGTGATCGTTAGGATTTTCGGTGGGACCGACATGCAACTTGAAGGAAATATGCCCTAGAGGCAATAATAAAGTTATTATTTATTTCCTCATATCATGATAAATGTTTATTATTCATGCTAGAATTGTATTACCCGGAAACATGATACATGTGTGAATATATAGACAAACATAAGGTCACAGTATGCCTCTACTTGACTAGCTCATTAATCAAAGATGGTTATGTTTCCTAACCATAGACATGTGTTGTCATTTGATTAACGGGATCACATCATTAGGAGAATGATGTGATTGACAACACCCATTCCGTTAGCCTAGCACTTGATCGTTTAGTATGTTGCTATTGCTTTCTTCATGACTTATACAAAGTTCCTATAACTATGAGATTATGCAACTCCCGTTTACCGGTGGAACACTTTATGTGCTACCAAACGTCACAACATAACTGGGTGATTATAAAGGAGCTCTACAGGTGTCTCGGAAGGTACATGTTGAGTTGGCGTATTTCGAGATTAGGTTTTGTCACTCCGATTGTCGGAGAGGTATCTTTGGGCCCTCTCGATAATGCACATCACTATAAGCCTTGCAAGCAATGTAACTAATGAGTTAGTTACGGAATGATGCATTACGTAACGAGTAAAGAGACTTGCCAGTAACGAGATTGAACTAGGTATTGGATACCGACGATCAAATCTCGGGCAAGTAACATACCGATGACAAAGGGAACAACGTATGTTGTTATGCGGTTTGACCGATAAAGATCTTCGTAGAATATGTAGGAGCCAATTAAAGGAAATATGCCCTAGAGGCAATAATAAAGTTATTATTTATTTCCTCATGTCATGATAAATGTTTATTATTCATGCTAGAATTGTATTAACCGGAAACATGATACATGTGTGAAACATAGACAAACATAAAGTCACTAGTATGCCTCTACTTGACTAGCTCATTAATTAAAGATAGTTATGTTTCCTAACCATAGACATGTGTTGTCATTTGATTAATGGGATCACATCATTAGGAGAATGATGTGATTGACATGACCCATTCCGTTAGCCTAGCACTTGATCGTTTAGTATATTGCTATTGCTTTCTTCATGACTTATACAAAGTTCCTGCAACTATGAGATTGTGCAACTCCCGTTTACCGGAAGAACACTTTGTGTGCTACCAATCGTCACAACGTAACTGGGTGATGATAAAGGTGCTCTACAGGTGTTTCCGAAGGTACATGTTGGGTTGGCATAATTCGAGATTAGGTTTTGTCACTCCGATTGTCGGAGAGGTATCTCTGGGCCCTCTCGGTAATATTCATCACCTAAGCCTTGCAAGCATTGTAACTAATGAGTTAGTTATAAGATGATGTATTACAGCACGAGTAAAGAGACTTGCCGGTAACAAGATTGAACTAGGTATTGGATACCGACGATCAAATCTCGGGTAAGTAACATACCGATGACAAAGGGAACAACGTATGTTGTTATGCGGTTTGACCGATAAAGATCTTCGTAGAATATGTAGGAACCAATATGGACATCCAGGTCCCGCTATTGGTTATTGACCGAGAATGGTTCTAGGTCATGTCTACATAGTTGTCGAACCCGTAGGGTCCGCATGCTTAACGTTACGATGACAGTTTTATTATGAGTTTATAAATTTTGATGTACCGAAGTTTGTTCGGAGTCCCGGATGTGATCACGGACATGATGTGGAGTCTCGAAATGGTCGAGACATAAAGATTGATATATTGGACGACTATATTCGGACACCGAAAGTGTTCCGGTGATTTGGAGAAAACCGGAGTGCCGGGGGGTGGGGTTACGGAACCCCGGGAGAGTATTGGGCCTTATGGGCCTTAGGGAAAGGAGAGAGGGCGGCCAGCATGGGCCCCGCCCCCCCCCTCTGGTCCGAATTGGACTAGGAGGGGGCGCCCCCCTTCCTTCCCCTCTCCCTTCCTTCCCCTCCTAGTAGGAGTAGGGAAGGAGGAGTCCTCTCCTACTAGGAGGAGGATTCCTCCTCCTTAGCACGCCCAAGGGCCGCCGCCTCCCCTTGCTCCTTTATATACGGGGGCAGGGGGCACCCCATAGACATAAGTTGATCTACGGATCGTTCCTTAGCCGTGTGCGGTGCCCCCCTCCACCATATTCCACCTCGGTCATATTGTCGCGGAGCTTAGGCAAAGCCCTGCGCTGGTAGAACATCATCATCGTCACCATGCCGTCGTGCTGATGGAACTCATCTCCGGAGCTTCGCTGGATCGGAGGCCGGTGATCGTCATCGAGCTGAACGTGTGCTGAACTCGGAGGCCCCGTACGTTCGGTGCTTGGATCGGTCGGATCGTGAAGACGTACGACTACATCAACCGCGTTGTGCTAACGCTTCCACTTACGGTCTACGAGGGTACGTGGACGAACTCTCTCCCCTCTCGTTGCTATGCCATCACCATGATCTTGCGTGTGCGTAGGAAATTTTTTGAAATTACTACGTTCCCCATCAGTGGCATCCGAGCCTAGGTTTTAGGCGTTGATGTTATATGCACGAGTAGAACACAAGTGAGTTGTGGGCGATACAAGTCATACTGCTTACCAGCATGTCATACTTTGGTTCGGCGGTATTGTGAGATGAAGCGGCCCGGACCGACATTACGCCAGACGCTTACGCGAGACTGGTTTCACCGTTACGAGCACTCGTGCTTAAAGGTGACTGGCGGGTGTCTGTCTCTCTCACTTTAGTTGAACCGAGTGTGGCTACGCCCGGTCCTTGCGAAGGTTAAAACATCACTAACTTGACGAACTATCGTTGTGGTTTTTGATGCGTAGGTAAGAACGGTTCTTGCTAAGCCCGTAGCAGCCACGTAAAATTTGCAACAACAAAGTAGAGGACGTCTAACTTGTTTTTGCAGGGCATGTTGTGATGTGATATGGTCAAGACGTGATGCTATATTTTATTGTAGGAGATGATCATGTTTTGTAACCGAAGTTATCGGCAATCGGCAGGAGCCATATGGTTGTCGCTTTATTGTATGAAATGCAACGCATACATAATTGCTTTACTTTATCACTAAGCGGTAGCGATAGTCGTAGAAGCAATAGATGGTGTAACGACAACGATGCTACGATGGAGATCAAGGTGTCGCGCCGGTGACGACAGTGATCACGACGGTGCTTCGGAGATGGAGATCACAAGCACAAGATGATGATGGCCATATCATATCACTTATATTGATTGCATGTGATGTTTATCCTTTATGCATCTTATCTTGCTTTGATTGATGGTAGCATTTTAATATGATCTCTCACTAAAATTATCAAGAAGTGTTCTCCCGAGTATGCACCGTTGCCAAAGTTAAATCGTGCCCGCACACCACGTGATGATCGGGTGTGATAAGCTCTCGTCCATCTACAACGGGTGCATGACAGTTTTGCACACGCGAATACTCGAGTTAAACTTGACGAGCCTAGCATATACGATATGGCCTCGGAACACGGAGACCGAAAAGTCGGCGTGAATCATATAGTAGATATGATCAACATAGTGATGTTCACCATTGAAAACTACTCCATCTCACGTGATGATCGGTTATGGTTTAGTTGATTTGGATCACGTGATCACTTAGATGACTAGAGAGATGTCTGTCTAAGTGGGAGTTCTTAAGTAATATGATTAATTGAACTTAAATTTATCATGAACTTAGTACCTGATAGTATTTTGCTTGTCTATGTTTGTTTGTAGATAGATGGCTCGTGCTGTTGTTTCGTTGAATTTCAATGCGTTCCTTGAGAAAGAAAAGTTGAAAGATGATGGTAGCAATTACACGGACTGGGTCTGTAACCTGAGGATTATCCTCATTGCTGCACGGAAAAGTTACGTCCTGGAAGCACCGCTGGGTGCTAGGCCTGCTGGTGATGCAACCGACGACGCTAAAACGTCTGGCGAGCAAAGCTGATGACTACTCTATTGTTCGATGTGCCATGCTTTACGGCTTAGAACCGGTCTTCAACGACGTTTTGAACATCATGGAGCATATGAGATGTTCCAGAGTTGAAGTTAATATTTCAAGCAAATGCCCGGATTGAGAGATATGAAGTCTCCAATAAGTTCTATAGCTACAAGATGGAGGAGAATAGTTACATCGGTGAGCATATACTCAAATCTGGGGTATAATAATCACTTGATTCAACCGGGAGTTAATCTTCCGGATGATAGCGTCATTGATGAATTCTCCAATCATCGCCACCAAGCTACAAGAGCTTTGTGATGAACTATAATATGCAAGGGATGAACAAGACTATTCCCGAGCTCTTCGCAATGCTAAAAGCTGCGGAGGTAGAAATCAAGAAGGAGCATCAAGTGTTGATGGTCAACAAGACCACTAGTTTCAAGAAAAGGGCAAAGGGAAGAAGAAGGAACTTCAAGAAGAACAGCAAGCAAGTTGTTGCTCAGAGAAGAAACCCAAGTCTGGACCTAAGCCTGAAACTAAGTGCTTCTCTTAAAGCGGACTAGTCACTTTGAAGCGGAACTGCCCCAAGTATTTGGCGGATAAGAAGGATGGCAAAGTGAACAAAGGTATATGTGATATACATGTTATTGATGTGTACCTAACTAGAGCTCGTAGTAGCACTGGTATTTGATCTTGGTTACATTGCTAATATTTGCAACTCGAAGCAGGGACTACTGGAATAAGCGAGCATCGCCAAGGGCGAGGTGACGATCGCGTGGGAAACGGTTCCAAAGTCAATGTGATCGCGGCCGGCACGCTACCTCTACATCTACCTTCAGGATTAGTTTTAGACCTGAATAATTGTTATTTGGTGCCAGCATTGAGCATGAACATTATATCTGGATCTTGTTTAATGCGAGACGGTTATTCATTTAAATCATAGAATAATGGTTGTTCTATTTATATGAGTAATATCTTTTATGGTCATGCACCCTTGAAGAGTGGTCTATTTTTATTAAATCTCGATAGTACTGATACACATATTCATAGTGTTGAAACCAAAAGATGCAGATTTGATAATGATAGTGCAACTTATTTGTGGCACAGCCGTTTGGGTCATATCGGTGTAAAGCGCATGAAGAAACTCCATACTGATGGACTTTTGGAATCACTTGATTATGAATCACTTGGTACTTGCGAACCGTGCCTTATGGGCAAGATGACTAAAACGCCGTTCTCCTGAACTATGGAGCGAGCAACTGATTTGTTGGAAATCATACATACTGATGTTTGTGGCCCAATGAATGTTGAGGCTCGCGGCGGGTATCGTTATTTTCTCACCTTCACAGATGATTTGAGCAGATATGGGTATATCTACTTGATGAAACACAAGTCTGAAACATTTGAAAAGTTCAAAGAATTTCAGAGTGAAGTGGAAAATCATCATAACAAGAAAATAAAGTTTCTACGATCTGATCGTGGAGGAGAATATTTGAGTTACAAGTTTGGTGTACACTTGAAACAATGTGGAATAGTTTCGCAACTCACGCCACCTGGAACACCACAACAAAATGGTGTGTCCGAACGTCGTAATCGTACTTTACTTGATATGGTGCGATCTATGATGTCTCTTACTGATTTACCGCTATCGTTTTGGGGTTATGCTTTAGAGAATGCCGCATTCACGTTAAATAGGGCACCATCAAAATCCGTTGAGACGACGCCTTATGAACTATGGTTTGGCAAGAAACCAAAGTTGTCGTTTCTTAAACTTTGGGGCTGCGATGCTTATGTGAAGAAACTTCAACCAGATAAGCTCGAACCTAAATCGGAGAAATGTGTCTTCATAGGATACCCAAAAGAGACTGTTGGGTACACCTTCTATCACAGATCCGAAGGCAAGACATTCATTGCTAAGAATGGATCCTTTCTAGATAAGGAGTTTCTCTCGAAAGAAGTGAGTGGGAGGAAAGTAGAACTTGATGAGATAATCAGTATCTACTCCCTTATTGGAAAGTAGTTCATCACGAGAACCGGTTCTGTGACAACTACACCAATTAGTGAGGAAGCTAATGATAATGATCATTAAACTTCAGATCAAGTTTCTCTTGAACCTCGTGGTCTACCAGAGTAAGATCCGCACTGAGTGGTACGGTAATCCGATTCGGAAGTCATGTTACTTGACTATGATGAACCTACGAACTATGAGGAAGCGATGATGAGCCCGATTCGCAAAATGGCTAGAAGCCATGAAATCTGAGATGGGATCCATGTATGAAAACAAAGTATGGACTTTGGTTGACTTGCCCGATGATCGGCAAGCCATTGAGAATAAATGGATCATTAAGAAGAAGACTGACGCTGATGGTAATGTAACTGTCTATAAAGCTCGACTTGTTGGAAAAGGTTTTCGACAAGTTCAAGGGGTTGACTAAGATGAGACTTTCTCACCCGTAGCGATGCTTAAGTCTGTCCGAATCATGTTAGCTATTGCTGCATTTCATGATTATGAAATTTGGGAAATGGATGTCAAGACTGCATTCTTGAATGGATTTCTAGAAGAAGAGTCGTATATGATACAGCCGGAAGGTTTTGTTGATCCAAAAGGTGCTGACAAAGTGTGCAAGCTCCAGCGTTCCATTTATGGAATGGTGCAAGCATCTCGGAGTTGGAATAAACGCTTTGATAGTGTGATGAAAGCATATGGTTTTATACAGACTTTTGGAGAAGCCTGTATTTACAAGAAAGTGAGTCGGAGCTCTTTAGCATTTCTAATTTTATATGTAGATGACATATTATTGATTGGAAATGATATAGAATTTCTGGATAGCATAAAGGGATACTTGAATAAAAGTTTTTCAATGAAAGACCTCTGTGAAGCTGCTACATATTGGGCATCAAGATCTATATAGATAGATCAAGACGCTTAATAGGACTTTCACAAAGCACATACCTTGAATTTTTTTTGAAAAAGTTCAAAATGGATCAGGCAAAGAAAGGATTCTTACCTGTGCTACAAGTTGTGAAGTTGAGTCAAACTCAATGCCCGACCACAGCAGAAGATAGAGAGAAAATAAAAAATGTTCCCTATGCTTCAGCCATAGGCTCTATCATGTATGCAATGCTGTGTACCAAACCTGATGTATGCTTAGCAATAAGCTTGGCAGGAAGGTACCAAAGTAATCCAGGAGTGGATCACTGGACAGCGGTCAAGAACATCCTGAAATACCTGAAAAGGACTAAGGATATGTTTCTCGTATATGGAGGTGACAAAGAGCTAGTCGTAAACGGTTACCTCGATGCAAGCTTTGACACTGATCCGGACGATTCTAAATCGCAAGCCGGATACGTGTTTTTATTAAACGGTGGAGCTGAAAGTTGGTGCAGTTCTAAACAAAGCGTCGTGGCAGGATCTACATGTGAAGCGGAGTACATAGCTGCTTCGGAAGCAGCAAATGAAGGAGTCTGGATGAAGGAGTTCATTTCCGATCTAGGTGTCATACCTAGTGCATCGGGACCAATGAAGATCTTCTGTGACAATACTGGTGCAATTGCCTTTGCAAAGGAATCCAGATTTCACAAGAGGACCAAGCACATCAAGAGACGCTTCAATTCCATTCGGGACCAAGTCCAAGTGGGAGACATAGAGATTTGCAAGATACATACGGATCTGAATGTTGCAAACCCGTTGACTAAGCCTCTCTCACGAGCAAAACATGATCAGCACCAAGACTCCATGGGTGTAAGAATCATTACTATGTAATCTAGATTATTGACTCTAGTGCAAGTGGGAGACTGAAGGAAATATGCCCTAGAGGCAATAATAAAGTTATTATTTATTTCCTCATATCATGATAATTGTTTATTATTCATGCTAGAATTGTATTAACCGGAAACATGATACATGTGTGAATACATAGACAAACATAAAGTCACTAGTATGCCTCTACTTGACTAGCTCATTAATTAAAGATGGTTATGTTTCCTAACCATAGACATGTGTTGTCATTTGATTAATGGGATCACATCATTAGGAGAATGATGTGATTGACATGACCCATTCCGTTAGCTTAGCACTTGATCGTTTAGTATATTGCTACTGCTTTCTTCATGACTTATACAAAGTTCCTGCAACTATGAGTTTGTGCAACTCCCGTTTACCGGAAGAACACTTTGTGTGCTACCAATCGTCACAACGTAACTGGGTGATTATAAAGGTACATGTTGGGTTGGCATAATTCGAGATTAGGTTTTGTCACTCCTATTGTCGGAGAGGTATCTCTGGGCCCTCTCGGTAATATTCATCACCTAAGCCTTGCAAGCATTGTAACTAATGAGTTAGTTATAAGATGATGTATTACAGAACGAGTAAAGAGACTTGCCGGTAACAAGATTGAACTAGGTATTGGATACCGACGATCAAATCTCGGGTAAGTAACATACCAATGACAAAGGGAACAACGTATGTTGTTATGCGGTTTGACCGATAAAGATCTTCGTAGAACATGTAGGAACCAATATGGACATCCAGGTCCCGCTATTCGTTACTGACCGAGAATGGTTCTAGGTCATGTCTACATAGTTCTCGAACCCGTAGGGTCTGCACGCTTAACGTTACGATGACAGTTTTATTATGAGTTTATAAGTTTTGATGTACCGAAGTTTGTTTGGAGTCCCGGATGTGATCACGGACATGACGAGGAGTCTCGAAATGGTCGAGACATAAAGATTGATATATTGGACGACTATATTCGGACACCGGAAGTGTTCCGGGTGATTTGGAGAAACCGGAGTGCCGGGGTGGGGGGTGGGGGGTTACGGAACCCCGGGAGAGTATTGGGCCTTATGGGCCTTAGGGGAAAGGAGAGAGGGCGGCCAAGATGGGCACGCCTCCCCCTCTAGTCCGAATGGACTAGGAGGGGCCCCTTTCCTTCCCCTCCTAGTAGGAGTAGGAAAGGAGGAGTCCTACTCCTACTAGGAGGAGGATTCTCCTCCTTGGCGCGCCCAAGGGCTGGCCGCCTCCCCTTGCTCCTTTATATACGGGGGCAGGGGGGCACCCCATAGACACAAGTTGATCTATGAATCGTTCCTTAGCCGTGTGCGGTGCCCCCCTCCACCATATTCCACCTCGGTCATATCGTCACGGTGCTTAGGCGAAGCCCTGCGCTGGTAGAACATCATCATCGTCACCACGCCGTCGTGCTGACGGAACTCATCTCATGAGCTTTGCTGGATCGGAGGCCGGAGACCGTCATCGAGCTGAACGTGTGCTGAACTCGGAGGCCCCGTACGTTCGGTGCTTGGATCGGTCGGATCGTGAAGACGTACGACTACATCAACCGTGTTGTGCTAACGCTTCCTCTTACGGTCTACGAGCGTGCGTGGACGAACTCTCACCCCTCTCGTTGCTATGCCATCACCATGATATTGCGTGTGCGTAGGAATTTTTTTGAAATTACTACGTTCCCCAACACCAATATGAGCATCCAGGTTCCGCTATTGGTTATTGACCGAGAATAGTTCTAGGTCATGTCTACATAGTTCTCGAACCCGTAGGGTCCGCACGCTTAACGTTACGATGACAGTTTTATTATGAGTTTATAAGTTTTGATGTATCGAAGGTTGTTTGGAGTCCCGGATGTGATCACGGACATGACGAAGAGTCTCGAAATGGTCGAGACATAAAGATTGATATATTGGAAGCCTATATTTGGATATCAGAATCATTCCGGGTGAAATCGGGATTTTACCGGAGTACCAGGGGGGTTACCGGAACCCCCTGGGGTTAATGGGCCTACATGGGCCATGAGAGAGAAGAGGAGGGCCGGCGGGGCAGGCCGCGCCTCCCCCCTAGTCCGAATAGGACAAGGAAGGGGGCGCCTCTTCCTCTTTCCCTCCCCCTTTCCTTCTCCACCAAGGCAGAGGGGAGTCCTACTCCGATGGGAGTAGGACTCCTCGAGCCACCCCTAGGGGCGGCTGCACCTCCCTCCCTCCTTTATATACGGGGCCGGGGGGCACCCCTAGACACACAAGTTGATCTTCGTGATCGTTCCTTAGCCGTGTGTGGTGCCCCTCTCCACCATATTCCACCTCGGTCATATCGTTGCGGTGCTTAGGTGAAGCCATGCGTCGGTAGAACATCATCATCGTTACCACGCCGTCGTGCTGACGGAACTCATCCCCGACACCCTGCTGGATTGGAGTCCGGGGATCGTCATCGAGCTGAACGTGTGCTGAACTCAGAGGTGTCGTACGTTCGGTGCTTGGATCGGTCGGATCATGAAGACGTACGACTACATCAACCGCGTTGTCATAACGCTTCCGCTTACGGTCTACAAGGGTACGTGGAGAACACTCTCCCCTCTCGTTGCTATGCATCACCATGATCTTGCGTGTGCGTAGGAATTTTTTTGAAATTACTACGTTCCCCAACAGTGGTATCAGAGCCTAGGTTTTATGCGTTGATGTTATTTGCACGTTTAGAACACAAGTGAGTTGTGGGCGATACAAGTCATACTGCTTACTAGCATGTCATACTTTGGTTCGGCGGTATTGTGAGATGAAGCGGCCCGGTCCGACATTACGCGTACGCTTACGCGAGACTGGTTTCACCGTTACGAGCACTCGTGCTTAAAGGTGACTGGCGGGTGTCTGCTCTCTCACTTTAGTTGAACTGAGTGTGCTACGCCGGTCCTTGCGAAGGTTAAAACAGCACTAACTTGACGAACTATCGTTGTGGTTTTTGATGCGTAGGTAAGAACGGTTCTTGCTCAGCCCGTAGCAGCCACGTAAAATTTGCAACAACAAAGTAGAGGACGTCTAACTTGTTTTTGCAGGGCATGTTGTGATGTGATATGGTCAAGATGTGATGCTATATTTTATTGTATGAGATGATCATGTTTTGTAACCGAAGTTATCGGCAACCGGCAGGAGCCATATGGTTGTCGCTTTATTGTATGAAATGCAAACGCCCTGTAATTGCTTTACTTTATCACTGAGCGGTAGCAATAGCCGTAGAAGAAATAGATGGCGTAACGACAACGATGCTACGATGGAGATCAAGGTGTTGCGCCGGTGACGATGGTGATCACGACGGTGCTTCGGAGATAAAGATCACAAGCACAAGATGATGATGGCCATATCATATCACTTATATTGATTGCATGTGATGTTTATCCTTTATGCATCTTATCTTGCTTTGATTGACGGTAGCATTTTAAGATGATCTCTCACTAAAATTATCAAGAAGTGTTCTCCCTGAGTATGCACCGTTGCGAAAGTTCTTCGTGCTGAGACACCACATGATGATCGGGTGTGATAGGCTCTACGTTCAAATACAACGGGTAAAAAACAGTTGAACACGCGGAATACTCAGGTTAAATTTGACGAGCCTAGCATATACAGATATGGCCTCGGAACACGGAGACCGAAAGGTCGAACGTGAATCATATAGTAGATATGATCAACATAGTGATGTTCACCACTGAAACTACTCCATCTCACGTGCTGATCGGACATGGTTTAGTTGATTTGGATCACGTGATCACTTAGATGACTAGAGAAATGTCTGTCTAAGTGGGAGTTCTTAAGTAATATGATTAATTAAATTTATCATGAACTTAGTACCTGATAGTATTTTGCTTGTCTATGTTTGTTGTAGATAGATGGCTCGTGCTGTTGTTTCGTTGAATTTTAATGCGTTCCTTGAGAAAGCAAAGTTGAAAGATGATGGTAGCAATTACACGGATCGGGTCCGTAACTTTGAGGATTATCCTCATTGCTGCACGTAAGAATTACATCCCGGAAGCACTGCTGGGTGCCAGGCCTGCTCTCGATGCAATCGACGATGTTAAGAACGTCTGGCGAGAAAAGCTGATGACTACTCGATAGTTCAGTGTGCCATGCTTTACGGCTTGGAACCGGGTCTTCAACGACGTTTTGAACGTCATGGAGCATATGAGATGTTCCAGGAGTTGAAGTTAATATTTCAAACAAAGACCCGGATTGAGAGATATGAAGTCTCCAATAAGTTCTATAGCTGTAAGATGGAGGAGAATAGTTGTGTCAGTGAACACATACTCAAATTGTCTGGGTATAATAATCACTTGATTCAACTAGGAGTTAATCTTCCTGATGATAGTGTCATTGACAGAATTCTTCAATCACTGCCACCAAGCTACAAGAGCTTCGTGATGAACTATAATATGCAAGGGATGGACAAGACTATTCCCGAGCTCTTCGCTATGCTAAAAGCTGCGGAGGTAGAAATCTAGAAGGAGCATCAAGTGTTGATGGTTAATAAGACCACCAGTTTCAAGAAAAATGGCAAAGGAAAGAAAAGGAGGAACTTCAAGAAGAACAACAAACAAGTTGCTGCTCAAGAGAAGAAACCCAAGTCTGGACCTAAGCCTGAGACTGGGTGCTTCTCTCGCAAGCAGTCCTCATCGAAGCGGAACTGCCCCAAGTATTTGGCGGATAAGAAGGATGGCAAAGTGAACAAAGGTATATGTGATATACATGTTATTGATGTGTACCTTACTAATACTCGCATAGTACCGGTATTTGATCTTGGTTACATTGCTAATATTTGCAACTCGAAACAGGGACTATGGACTAAGCGAAGATTGGCTAAGGACGAGGTGACGATGCGCGTGGGAAATGGTTCCAAAGTCGATGTGATCACGGTCGGCACGCTACCTCTACATCTACCATCGGGATTGGTTTTATACCTAAATAATTGTTATTTGGTGCCAGCGTTGAACATGAACATTATATCTGGATCTTGTTTGATGCGGATGGTTATTCATTTAAATCAGAGAATAATGGTTGTTCTATTTATATGAGTAATATCTTTAATGGTCATACACCCTTGAAGAGTGGTCTATTTTTATTTAATCTCGATAGTAGTGATACACATAGTCATAATGTTGAAGCCAAAAGATGCAGAGTTGATAATGATAGTGCAACTTATTTGTGGCACTGCCGTTTAGGTCATATTGGTATAAAGCGCATGAAGAAACTCCATACTGATGGACTTTTGGAATCACTTGATTATGAATCACTTGGTACTTGCGAACCGTGCCTCATGGGCAAGATGACTAAAACGTCGTTCTCGGGAACTATGGAGCGAGCAACTGATTTATTGGAAATCATACATACTGATGTATGTGGTCTAATGAATATTGAGGCTCGTGGCGGGTATCATTATTTTCTCACCTTCACAGATGATTTGAGCAGATATGGGTATATCTACTTGATGAAACACAAGTCTGAAACATTTGAAAAGTTCAAAGAATTTCAGAGTGAAGTGGAAAATCATCGTAACAAGAAGATAAAATTTCTATGATCTGATCGTGGAGGAGAATATTTGAGTTACGAGTTTGGTTTACATTTGAAACAATGCGGAATAGTTTCGCAACTCACGCCACCCGGAACACCACAACGAAATGGTGTGTCTGAACATCGTAATCGTACTTTACTAGATATGGTGCGATCTATGATGTCTCTTACTGATTTACCGCTATCGTTTTGGGGTTATGCTCTAGAGACAGCCGCATTCACGTTAAATAGTGCACCATCAAAATCCGTTGAGACGACGCCTTATGAACTGTGGTTTGGCAAGAAACCAAAGTTGTCGTTTCTTAAAGTTTGGGGCTGCGATGCTTATGTGAAGAAACTTCAACCAGATAAGCTCGAACCCAAATCGGACAAATGTGTCTTCATAGGATACCCAAAATAGACTATTGGGTACACCTTCTATCACAGATCTGAGGGCAAGATTTTCGTTGCTAAATTCAGATCATTTCTAGAGAAGGAGTTTCTCTCAAAAGAAGTGAGTGGGAGGAAAGTAGAACTTGATTAGGTAACTGTACCTGCTCCCTTATTGGAAAGGAGTCCATCACAAGAACCGGTTCCTGTGACAACTACACCAATTAGTGAGGAAGCTAATGATATTGATCATGAAACTTCAGATCAAGTTTCTACTGAACCTCGTAGGTCAACCAGAGTAAGATCCGCACCAGAGTGGTACAGTAATCCTGTTCTGGAAGTCATGTTACTTGACCATGGCGAACCTACGGACTATGAGGAAGCGATGATGAGCCCAGATTCCGCAAAATGGCTAGAAGCCATGAAATCTAAGATGGGATCCATGTATGAGAACAAAGTATGGACTTTGGTTGACTAGCCCGATGATCGGCAAGCCATTGAGAATAAATGGATTTTTAAGAAGAAGACTGATGCTGATGGTAATATAACTGTCTACAAAGCTTGACTTGTTGCGAAAGGTTTTCGACAAGTTCAAGGGGTTGACTACGATGAGACTTTCTCACCCGTAGCGATGCTTAAGTCTGTCCGAATCATGTTAGCAATGGCTACATTTTATGATTATGAAATTTGGCAAATGGATGTCAAAACTGCATTCTTGAATGGATTTCTGGAAGAAGAGTTGTATATGATGCAACCAGAAGGTTTTGTTGATCCAAAAGGTGCTAACAAAGTGTGCAAGCTCCAGCGATCCATTTATGAACTGGTGCAAGCATCTCAGAGTTGGAATAAACGCTTTGATAGTGTGATCAAAGCATATGGTTTTATCTGAGACTTTTGGAGAAGCTTTGTATTTACAAGAAAGTGAGTGGGAGCTCAGAAGCATTTACGATATTATATGTAGATGACATATTATTAATTGGAAATGATATAGAATTTCTGGATAGCATAAAGGGATACTTGAATAAAAGCTTTTCTATGAAAGACCTCGGTGAAGCTGCTTACATATTGGGCATCAAGATCTATAGAGATAGATCAAGGCGCTTAATTGGACTTTCACAAAGCACATACCTTGATAAAGTTTTGAAAAAGTTCAAAATGGATCGAGGCAAAGAAAGGGTTCTTACCATTACAAGGTGTGAAGTTGAGTCGGACTCAATGCCCGACCACAATGAGAAGATAGAGAGAAATGAAAGATGTTCCTATGCTTCGCCATAGGCTCTATCATGTATGCAATCTTGTGTACCAGACCGGCGATGCTTAGCAATAAGCTTAGCAGGGAGGTACCAAAGTAATCCAGAGTGGATCATTTGGACAGCGGTCAAGAACATCTGAAATACCTGAAAAGGACTAAGGATATGTTTCTCGTATATGGAGGTGACAAAGAGCTAGTCGTAAATGGTTACGTCGATGCAAGCTTTGACACTCATCCGGACGATTCTAAATCGCAAACTGGATACGTGTTTTTATTAAACGGTGGAGCTATAAATTGGTGCAGTTCTAAACAAAGCGTCATGGCAGGATCTACATGTGAAGCGGAGTACATAGCTGCTTCGGAAGCAGCAAATGAAGGAGTTTGGATGAAGGAGTTCATTTCCGATCTAGGTGTCATACCTAGTGCATCGGGACCAATGAAGATCTTCTGTGACAATACTGGTGCAATTGCCTTTGCAAAGGAATCCAGATTTCACAAGAGGACCAAGCACATCAAGAGACGCTCCAATTCCATCTAGGACCAAGTCCAGGTGGGAGACATAGAGATTTGCAAGATACATACGGATCTGAATGTTGCAGACCCGTTGACTAAGCCTCTTCCAAAAGCAAAACATGATCAACACCAAGACTCCATGGGTGTTAGAATCGTTACAGTGTAATCTAGATTATTGACTCTAGTGCAAGTGGGAGACTGAAGGAAATATGCCCTAGAGGCAATAATAAAGTTATTATTTATTTCCTCATATCATGATAAATGTTTATTATTCATGCTAGAATTGTATTACCTGGAAACATGATACATGTGTGAATATATAGACAAACATAACGTCACTAGTATGCCTCTACTTGACTAGCTCATTAATCAAAGATGGTTATGTTCCCAAACCATAGACATGTGTTGTCATTTGATTAACGGGATCACATCATTAGGAGACTGATGTGATTGACATGACCCATTCCGTTAGCCTAGCACTTGATTGTTTAGTATGTTGCTATTGCTTTCTTCATGACTTATACAAACTTCCTATAACTATGAGATTATGCAACTCCCGTTTACCGGAGGAACACTTTGTGTGCTACCAAATGTCACAACGTAACTGGGTGATTATAAGGGAGCTCTACAGGTGTCTCGGAAGGTACATGTTGAGTTGGCCTATTTCGAGATTAGGTTTTGTCACTCCGATTGTTGGAGAGGTATCTCTTGGCCCTCTCGGTAATGCACATCACTATAAGCCTTGCAAGCAATGTAACTAATGAGTTAGTTACGAAATGATGCATTACATAACGAGTAAAGAGACTTGCCAGTAACGAGATTGAACTAGGTATTGGATACCGACGATCGAATCTCGGGCAAGTAACATACCGATGACAAAGGGAACAACGTATGTTGTTATGCGGTTTGACCGATAAAGATCTTCGTAGAATATGTAGGAGCCAATATGAGCATCCAGGTTCCGCTATTGGTTATTGACCAAGAATAGTTCTAGGTCATGTCTACATAGTTCTCGAACCCGTAGGGTCCGCACGCTTAACGTTACGATGACAGTTTTATTATGAGTTTATAAGTTTTGACGTACCGATGGTTGTTCTGAGTCCCGGATATGATCACGGACATGACGAGGAGTCTCGAAATGGTCGAGACATAAAGATTGATATATTGGAAGCCTATATTTGGATATCGGAATCATTCCGGGTGAAATAGGGATTTTACCGGAGTACCGGGGGGTTACCGGAACCCCCCGGGGGTTAATGGGCCTACATGGGCCATGAGGGAGAAGAGGAGGGCCAGCCAGGGCAGGCCGCGCGCCCCCTCCCCCTAGTCCAAATAGGACAAGGAAGGAGGGGGGGCGGCACCCCCCTTTCTTCTTTCCCCTTCCCCCTTTCCTTCTCCACCAAGGCAAGAGGGGGGAGTCCTACTCCCGGTGGGAGCAGGGCTCCTCCAGGCGCACCCCTAGGGGACCGGACGCACCTCCCCCTCCCTCCTTTATATACGGGGGCAGGGGGCACCTCTAGACACACAAGTTGATCTTTGTGATCGTTCCTTAGCCGTGTGCAGTGCCCCTGTCCACCATATTCCACCTCGGTCATATCGTTGCGGTGCTTAGGCGAAGCCCTGCATCGGTAGAACATCATCATCGTCACCACGCCGTCGTGCTGACGGAACTCACCCCTGACACCCTGCTGGATCGGAGTCGGGGAATCGTCATCAAGCTGAACGTGTGCTGAACTCGGAGGTGTCGTACGTTCGGTGCTTGGATCGGTCGAATCATGAAGACGTACGACTACATCAACTGCGTTGTCATAATGCTTCCGCTTATGGTCTACGAGGGTACGTGGACAACACTCTCCCCTCTTGTTGCTATGCATCACCATGATCTTGCGTGTGCGTAGGAAATTTTTTGAAATTACTATGTTCCCCAACACAACTCGGTAGGACCGATATGATTAGGGTTAGGGCATAACGTAATCTCAGTGAGACCGATTACACAAACTCGGTGAGACCGATTTTGGTAATAAGTTTTCCAGAGAGTTGGTCAGGAAAACTCGGTTGGACCGATTACACAAACTCGGTAGGACCGATTTTGGTAATGAGTTAACCAGGAAGTTTGCATTGTAATCTCGGTAGTACCGATTACTCAAACTCGGTTAGACCGATTTTGGTAATGGACATACACAGAGAGATTACAATCCCATCTCGGTGAGACCAAGATCCCAATCGGTGAGACCGATTTGCCTAGGGTTTGTGGCAGTGGATATGACATCTGAACTCGGTGGCGCCGGATAGAAAGAATTGGTATGGCCGAGTTTGACTTTAGGTTTAGGTCATATGTGTGGAAGTGGGAAAGTAGTTGAGGGTTTTGGAGCATATCACTAAGCACTTTGGAGCAAGAAACTCATTAAGCAACACATCATCCCTTCTTGATAGTATTGGCTTTTCCTATAGACTCAATGTGATCTTGGATCACTAAAATATAAAGTGAAGAGTCTTGAGCTTGAAGCTTGAGCCAATCCTTTGTCCTTAGCATCTTAAAGGAGTTCCCACATCCTTTAGTCCATGCCACTCCATTGTTGAATTTATCTGAAATATACTAGATAAAGGTGTAAGTCCAACAAGAGATATGTTGACATTAATTACCAAAACCACCCAGGGAGCACTTGTGCTTTCACCCGCTTCTGCGCGGGCGAGGACAGTTGGTTGGCCCGTAGCGGCACCATCGACCCAGGCACATCCGAAGTCAGGGACGACAACGGGAAGCCGCGACGCAATAAAAACAAGCGTCAAAATAATGAAGACAGCCCAGACAACACGGCAGTAAACGCCGGATTCAGGGGCTCTCGACCCGGTTAACGAAAAAAGCCATCTAAAGGCAGCAGAGATGGACCGTCTAGCCTAAACAAAATTCTAGACAGGTCATGTCAGATTCATGGCACCCCCGAGAAACATGCAAATCACACCAACAGAGAATGCTGGGTCTTCAAGCAGGCCGGCAAGCTAAACGCCGAACACAAGGGGAGGGAGACGCCAAGTGAAGAAGAGGACGAGCCTCGCCAGCCGAACACTGGGGGACAGAAAAAAATTCCACCAGAGGTCAAAACAGTGAACATGATTTACGCAACCCACATACCAAAGAGGATGTGCAAGCGCGCACTCCGAGACGTATACGCTGTAGAACCTATCACCCCCAAATTCAACCCATGGTCAGCCTGCCCGATCACTTTCGATCGCAGGGATCATCCAACTAGTATCCGGCATGGAGGTTTGGCTGCCTTGGTGCTCAACCCAATAATTGACAGATACCATCTCACATGAGTCCTCATGGATGGCGGCAGTAGTCTTAATCTGATATATCAGGACACTGTCTGCAAGATGGGCATAGACCCGTCAAGAATCAGCCCAAGCGACACCACCTTTAAAGGAGTAATACCAGGCGTAGAGGCCCGCTGCACGGGCTCTCTAACACTAGAGTTTGTATTCGGTTCTCCCGACAACTTTTGAAGCAAAGAATTAATCTTCGAGATCGCTCCAATCCGAAATAGCTACCATGCACTACTCAGAAGAGCAGCCTTTGCTCGTTTCGATGCAGTTCTGCATTACGCTTAAGATGCCCGATCCATGTGGCGTCATCACAATTAGCGGAAATACAGAGCGTTCCTTGCGTGCGAAAGAATATGTGGCGGCTCTAGCAGCCGAACCACTGAACGCACCCCCCAACCCGAATAAATGATCAGTATCAAGACCACGGACACGGATAGACGAGTCCAGCGCACCACTAGTTGTAGCAGCCCAGATAAACCTGAGCTTGGTCGATGGATATGCCCCCATATGTGGTGCTAGGGGCTGCCCGCACGAAAATAATCCTATTTACACTCAATCAATTGAATTCTCATGGTTCATTACGAATAACCAACTCTTTCCACGGTCACACCAGACTCTTTCACCTGGGCTTTTCCTTTTTTCTTTTCAGATGACCATGATGCTACACCCTTCCAGGATACGGCACAACAGAGACAAAGGCGCAGACGTGCAGCAGGCCCCATTCAAAAGTTTCTTTTTAGATTAAGACCCTGTGTAAACCTTTTTTTTCATCTCTTGTTGGCTCAAAACCCTCTTGGTTGGCGTTATTGGCAAGTTTATTATTCGCCGATCTAAAATAGACGTTTCAAGGGCAGCAACCAATGTGTTTTTGAGAACTATGCTCCCACCACAGCCGCTCTTTCGTCGCGCCAGACTAATGCACGTACCTGGAAATTAAGGGATCATTATCGAGGGCGATACTCAGCCCAGTATATGTTTTAAAGTCCGAATACCTTCGGGAGTGTTCGGCGTCGCGAGTTTGGCCTTATATGCATCAGCTCCGAATCATGTCTTTGGTCAATAGTTGGGTTTGCCCGGCTCCTGTGTTTTGCTACCTTACGTTCCGCTATATCGGCTAAGGTGGCACCGGGAGAACTACTGTGATTGTGCCCTAGTTCATCTGGATGAGCACCTCAGTAGAGAAAGCCGAAAACTGACTGACATGATAAAGCGAGAGACTGGTCAACCACTCGATGACCCAGCGGAATCCTCGCGATTCCTCCGCATTAACGAAGGACCGGTTTCCCGGTCACGTATGTACACGCGCCGCATCCGGGTGAGCGCGGACATACTAGGGGCTATATAGTAGCCCCACCGTCAAACTCCTATGGCTAAGTGAAAGTGTTAAAGCTATATAGTCTGATTGCCTTGTTCGCTGCGCTATCACCTCCATAACGGACCAACACGTTGGATCAAGTGTGAGCATGCGCTTTACCGAACCCCCCCCCCGCATTATATGCGTGGGGGCTGGAGCCGACGACTGCAAACTTTCAGGTTATATACATACATACATACATACATACATACATACATACATAAACGGCCACACAGGAGGCACTACAATACTTTGCGGGCAAAAGTATAAATATAGCATTTATTATTAAAAGCATTGTTTTTACAATCAAGATACATGTCACTGGAACATGGTATTCTTTGAGCACTGAGCCTCTATTAAATGGGCACCTTCTAGGACTTCTTCAAAATAGTGCTCGGGCGAGTCCTGACCCCCGGGCGGACCCCTGGTTGCAACAGCGGTGGCCTCCATCTTCTCCCAATATGTCTTAACACGGGCAAGAGCCATCCGCGCACCTTCTATGCACGCCGACCTCTTAGAGGTGTCGATATGCGGCACAACACGAAGAAATCGTTGTACTAAACCAAAATAACTATTCGGACTTGGTTCCTTTAGCCACAGATGATCCACGACAGCCTTCATGGCAAGCCCGGACAACGTATGGAGCTCGGCCCACTCGGCCATTTGCTCATTCAACAACAGCGGATGAACGAAATATGCCCTAGAGGCAATAATAAAGTTATTATTTATTTCCTCATATCATGATAAATGTTTATTATTCATGCTAGAATTGTATTATGTGGAAACATAATGCATGTGTGAATACATAGACAAACATAGTGTCACTAGTATGCCTCTACTTGACTAGCTCGTAAGTCAAAGATGGTTAAGTTTCCTAACCATAGACATGAGTTGTCATTTGATTAACGGGATCACATCATTAGGAGAATGATGTGATTGACCTGACCCATTCCGTTAGCTAAGCACTTTATCGTTTAGTATGTTGCTATTGCTTTCTTCATGACTTATACATGTTCCTATGACTATGAGATTATGTAACTCCCGTTTACCGGAGGAACACTTTGTGTGCTACCAAACGTCACAACGTAACTGGGTGATTATAAAGGTGCTCTACAGGTGTCTCCAAAGGTACTTGTTGAGTTGACGTATTTTGAGATTAGGATTTGTCACTCCGATTGTCGGAGAGGTATCTCTGGGCCCTCTCGGTAATGCACATTACTATAAGCCTTGCAAGCAATGTAGCTAATGAGTTAGTTACAGAATGATGCATTATGTGACGAGTAAAGAGACTTGCTGGTAAGGATATTGAACTAGGTATTGAGATACCGACGATCGAATCTCGGGCAAGTAACATACCGATGACAAAGGGAACAACGTATGTTGTTATGCGGTTTGACCGATAAAGATCTTCGTAGAATATGTAGGAGCCAATATGAGCATCCAGGTTCCGCTATTGGTTATTGACCGGAAACAGTTCTAGGTCATGTCTACATAGTTCTCGAACCCGTAGGGTCCGCACGCTCAACATTTCGATGACGGTTATATTATGAGTTTATGAGTTTTGATGTACCGAAGGTTGTTCGGAGTCTCGGATGTGATCACGGACATGATGAGGAGTCTCGAAATGGTCAAGACATAAAGATTGATATATTGGACGACTATATTCAGACATCGGAATAGTTCCGGGGGTTATCGGATAAATATCGGAGTACCGGGGGTTACCGGACCCCCCCCCCCCCCGGGGAACTAATGGGCCTTGTTGGGACCTAGTGGAGAGAGAGAGGGGCCGGCCATGGCAAGAGGCGCGCCCCCTCCCCTTGAGTTCGAATAGGACAAGGAAGGAGGGACGGCGCCCCTCTTGCCTTTCCCCTCTCCCACTCCTTCCTTCCCCCTCCTTCTTGGACTAGGAAAGGGAGGGGCAAACCTACTTGGAGTAGGTTTCCCCCTCCTAGGGCGCGCCACCCCCTTGGCCGGCCCCCTCCTCCTTCCCCCTTTATATACGAAGGAGAGGGGCACCCCATGATACACAAGTTAATCTTCGTGATCATTCCTTAGCCGTGTGCGGTGCCCCCCTCCAGCATATTCCACCTCGGTCATATCGTAGAGGTGCTTAGGCGAAGCCCTGCGTCGGTAGAACATCATCACCGTCACCACGCCGTCGTGCTGACAGAACTCATCCCCGACACCCTGCTGGATCGGAGTCCTGGGATCGTCATCGAGCTGAACGTGTGCTGAACTCGGAGGTGCCATACGTTCATGAAGGAAATATGCCCTAGAGGCAATAATAAAGTTATTATATATTTCCTCATATCATGATAAATGTTTATTATTCATGCTAGAATTGTATTAACCGGAAACATAATACATGTGTGAATATATAGACAAACAGAGTGTCACTAGTATGCCTCTACTTGACTAGCTTGTTAATCAAAGATGGTTATGTTTCCTAACCATGAACAAAGAGTTGTTATTTGATTAACGGGATCACATCATTAGTTGAATGATCTGATTGACATGACCCATTCCGTTAGCTTAGCACCCGATCGTTTAGTATGTTGCTACAGCTTTTATCCATGACTTATACATGTTCCTGTAACTATGAGATTATGCAACTCCCGTTTACCGGAGGAACACTTTGGGTGCTACCAAACGTCACAACGTAACTGGGTGATTATAAAGGAGTACTACAGGTGTATCCAAAGGCGATGTTGGGTTGGCGTATTTCGAGATTAGGTTTTGTCACTCCGATTGTCGGAGAGGTATCTCTGGGCCCTCTCGGTAATACACATCACTGAAGCCTTGCAAGCATTACAACTAATGAGTTAGCTGTGAAATGATGTATTACGGAACGACTAAAGAGACTTGCCGGTAACGAGATTGAACTAGGTATTGGATACCGATGATCGAATCTCGGGCAAGTAACATACCGATGACAAAGGGAACAACGTATGTTGTTATGCGGTCTGACCGATAAAGATCTTCGTAGAATATGTAGGAACCAATATGGGCATCCAGGTCCCGCTGTTGGTTATTGACCGAGAATAGTTCTAGGTCATGTCTACATTGTTCTCGAACCGTAGGGTCCGCACGCTTAAGGTTTCGATGACAGTTATTATGAGTTTATGTATTTTGATGTACCGAAGAAGTTCGGAGTCCCGGATGTGATCACGGACATGACGAGGAGTCTCGAAATGGTCGAGACATAAAGATTGATATATTGGAAGCCTATGTTTGGAGTTCGGAATGGTTCCGGGTGAAAACAGGAATTTACCGGAGTACCGGGAGGTTACCGGAACCCCCCGGGAACTAAATGGGCCATAGTGGGCCTTGGTGGAAAGGAGAAAGGGCCAGCCCTAGGTGGCCGCGCGCCTCCCCCCCTTCCCCTAGTCCTACTAGGACTAGGAAAGGGGGCCGGCCCCCCTCTCTCTCTTTCCCCCTCCGGTGAATCCTATTCCAACTAGGATTGGAGGGGGAATCCTACTCCCAGGGAGTAGGACTCCTGGCCAGCGCCTCCTTGGCCGGCGGCCCCCTCCCCTTGCTCCTTTATATACGGGGCAAGGGGCACCCTAGGACACACAAGTTTGATCTACGGATCATTCCTTAGCCGTGTCGGTGCCCCCTCCACCATATTCCACCTCGGTCATACCGTCATGAAGCTTAGGCGAAGCCTGCGCCGTGAAACATCAAGATCGTCACCATGCCGTCGTGTTGATGAAACTCTCCCTCGACACTCGGCTGGATCGAGTACGAGGGCGTCATCGAGCTGTCGTGTGTCAAGAACTTCGGGGCGCCGAGTAACGGCGCGGGATCGGTCGGATCGCGAGGAGAACGTCGACTACTTCCTCTATGTTGTGATTGCTTCCGCTTGGTCTACAAGGGTATGTGGACAACACTCTCCCCTCTCGTTGCTATGCATCACCATGATCTTGTGTGTGCGTGGGAAAATTTTTGAAATTACTCGTTCCCCAACAAAGGCATCCGAGCCTAGGTTTTATGGTTTGATGTTTTGCACGAGTAGAACACAAGTGAGTTGTGGGCGATACAAGTCATACTACCTACCAGCATGTCATACTTTGGTTCAGTGGTATTGTGAGATGAAGCGGCCGGACCGACATTACAGCGTGACGCTTCGCGAGACTGGTTTCACCGCCACGAGCACTCGTTGCTTAAAGGTGACTGGCGGGTGTCTGTCTCTCTCACTTTAGTTGAACCGAGTGTGGCTCGCCCGGTCCTTGTGAAGGTTAAACGAGTCTATTTGACAAACTATCGTTGTGGTTTTGATGCGTAGGTAAGAACGGTTCTTGCTAAGCCCGTAGCAGCCACGTAAAATTTGCAACAACAAAGTAGAGGACGTCTAACTTGTTTTTGCAGGGCATGTTGTGATGTGATATGGTCAAGGCGTGATGCTATATTTTATTGTATGAGATGATCATGTTTTGTAACGAAGTTATCGGCAATGGCAGGAGCCATATGGTTGTCGCTTTATTGTATGCAATGCAATCACCTCGTAATGCTTTACTTTATCACTAAGCGGTAGAGATAGTCGTAGAAGCATAAGATTGGCGAGGCGACAACGATGCTACGATGAAGATCAAGGTGTCGCGCCGGTGGCGATGGTGATCATGGTGGTGCTGCAAGATGGAGATCATGAAGCACAAGATGATGATGACCATATCATATCACTTATATTGATTTGCATGTGATGTTTATCCTTTTATGCATCTTATCTTGCTTTGATTGACGGTAGCATTATAAGATGATCTCTCACTAAATTATCAAGAAGTGTTCTCCCGAGTATGCACCGTTGCCAAAGTTAAATCGTGCCCGGACACCACGTGATGATCGGGTGTGATAAGCTCTCGTCCATCTACAACGGGTGCAAGCCAGTTTTGCACACGCAGAATACTCACGTTATACTTGACGAGCCTAGCATATGCAGATATGGCCTCGAACACGGAGACCGAAAGGTCGGCGTGAATCATATAGTAGATATGATCAACATAAGATGTTCACCATTGAAAACTACTCCATTTCACGTGATGATCGGTTATGGTTTAGTTGATTTGGATCACGTGATCACTTAGATGACTAGAGATGTCTATCTAAGTGGGAGTTCTTAAGTAATATGATTAATTGAACTTAAATTTATCATGAACTTAGTCCCGGTAGTATTTTGCAAATTATGTTGTAAGATCAATAGCTTGCGTTGTTGCTTTCATATGTTTATTTTGATATGTTCCTAGAAAATTGTGTTGAAAAATGTTAGTAGCAATGATGCGGATTTGATCCGTGATCCGAGGTTTATCCTCATTGCTGCACGTAAGAATTATGTCCTTAATGCACCGCTAGGTGACGGACCTATTGCAGGAGCGGATGCGACGTTATGAGCGTTTGGCTAGCTCAAGATGATGACTACTTGATAGTTTTGTGCACCATGCTTTATGGCTTAGAATCGGGACTTCAAAGATGTTTTGAACATCATGGACCATATGAGATGTTCCAGAATTGAAGTTAATATTTCAAGCAAATACCGAGTTGAGAGAGATGAAGTCTCCAACAAGTTCTATAGCTAAAAGATGGAGGAGAATCGCTCAACTAGTGAGCATGTGCTCAGATTATCCAGGTACTTCAATCGCTTGAATCAAGTGGGAGTTAATCTTCCGGATAAGATAGTGATTGACAGAATTCTCTAGTCACCATCACCAAGTTAGTAGAACTTCGTGATGAACTATAGTATGCAAGGGATGACGAAAATGATTCCCGAGCTCTTCGTGATGTTGAAATCGACGAAGGTAGAAATCAAGAAAGAGCATCAAGTGTTGATGGTTGACAAGATCACTAGTTTCAAGAAAAGGGCAAAGGGAAAGAAAGGGAACTTCAAGTAGATTGACAAGCAAGTTGTCACTCCCACGAAGAAGCCCAAAACTGAACCAAAGCACTAAACCGAGTGCTTACACTGCAAAGGAAATGGTCCTTTGGAAGCGAACTGCACTAAATATTTGGTGGATAAGAAGGATGGCAAAGTGAAAAAGGGTATATTTGATATACAGATGTTTGATGTGTGCTTTACTAGTGTTTATAGCAACCCCTCGGTATTTGGTACTAGTTCGGTTGCTAAGAGTAGTAACTCAAAGCGGAGTTGCGTAATAAAATGAAACTAGTTAAGGGTGAAGTGATGATGTGTGTTGAAAATAGTTTCAAGATTGATATGATCATCATCGCACACTCCCTATACTTTCGGGATTAGTGTTGAACCTAAATAAATGTTATTTGGTGTTTGCGTTGAGCATGAATATGATTTGATCGTGTTTATTGCAAAACGGTTATTCATTTAAGTAAGAGAATAAACTGTTGTTCTGTTTACATGAATAAAACCTTATATGGTTACACTCCCAATGAAAATGGTTCATTGGATCTCGATCGTAGTGATACAAATATTCATAATATTGAAACCAAAAGATGCAAAGTTAATAATGATAGTGCAACTTATTTATGGCACTGCCGTTTAGGTTATATTGGTGTAAAGCGCATGAAGAAACTCCATGCTGATGGGATTTTGGAATCACTTGATTATAAATCACTTGATGCTTGCGAACCATGCCTCATGGGCAAGATGACTAAGACTCCGTTCTCGGAACAATGGAGCGAGCAACCGACTTATTGGAAATAATACATACTGATGTATGCGATCCAATGAGTGTTAAGGCTCGCGGAGGGTATCGTTATTTTCTGACCTTCACAGATGATTTGAGCAGATATGGGTATATCTACTTGATGAAACATAAGTATGAAATAGTTGAAAGGTTCAAAGAATTTCAGAGTGAAGTGGAAAAATCATCGTGACAAGAAAATAAGGTTTCTACGATCTGATCGCGGAGACAAATATTAGAGTTACGAGTTTGGTATTCAATTAAAACAATGTAGAATAGTTTCACAAATTCATGCCACCTGGAACACCACATCATAATGGTGTGTCCGAACGTCATAACCGTACTTTATTGGATATAGTACAATCTATGATGTTTCTTACTGATTTACCAATATCGTTTTGGGATCATGCATTAGAGACAGCCGCATTCACGTTAAATTAGGCACCATCTAAATCCGTTGAGACGACACTATATGAACTGTGGTTTAGCAAAGAAACCCAAGTTGTCGTTTCTTAAAGTTTGGAGTTGCGATGCTTATGTGAAAAAGTTTCATCTGATAAGCTCGAACCCAAATCGAGAAGTCTTCATAAAATACCCAAAGGAAATTGTTGGGTACACCTTCTATCACAGATCCGAAGGCAAGATATTCGTTGCTTAAGATGGATCCTTTCTAGAGAAGGAGTTTCTCTCGAAAGAAGTGAGTGGGAGGAAAGTAGAACTTGATGAGGTAATGTACTAGCTCCCTTATTGGAAAGTAGTTCATCACAGAAATTGGTTCCTGTGACACCTACACCAATTAGTGAGGAAGTTAATGATGATGATCATAAAACTTCAGATCAAGTTACTACCAAACCTCGTAGGTAAAGCAAAGTGAGATCCGCACCAGAGTGGTACGGTAATCCTGTTCTGGAGGTCGTGTTACTTGACCATGACAAACCTACGAACTATGAGGAAGCGATGATGAGCCCAGATTCCGCAAAATGGTTTAAGGCCATGAAATCTGAGATATGATCCATGTATGAGAACAAAGTATGGACTTTGATGGATTTGCCCGATGATCGGCAAGCCATATTGTATAAATGGATCTTCAAGAGGAAGACGGACGTTGATAGTAGTGTTACTATCTACAAAGCTCGACTTGTCACAAAAGGTTTTGACAAGTTCAAGGTGTTGACTACAATGAGATTTTCTCAAGCTGTAGCGATGCTTAAGTCTGTCCAAATCATGTTAGCAATTGCCACAATTTATGAAATTTGGCAAATGGATGTAAAACTGCATTCTGAATGGTTTTACGGAGGAAGAGTTGTATATGATGCAACGGAAGGTTTTTCGATCCAAAGGAGCTAACAAAGTGTGCAAGCTCCAATGATCCATCTATGGACTGGTGCAAGCATCTCGGAGTTGGAATATACGCTTTGATAAGTTGATCAAAGCATATAGTTTTATACAGACTTATGGTGAAGCCTGTATTTACTAGAAAGTGAGTGGGAGCACTACAAGATTTCGATAAGTATATGTGAATGACATATTGTAGATCGGAAATAATGTAGAATTATTCGCAAAGCATAAAGGAGTGTTTGAAAGATGTTTTTCAAAGAAAGACCTCGGTGAAGCTGCTTACATATTGAGCATCAAGATCTATAGAGATAGATCAAGATGCTTGATAAGTTTTTCAATGAGTACATACCTTGACAAGATTTTGAAGTAGTTCAAAATGGAACAGTCAAAGAAAGAGTTCTTGCCTGTGTTACAAGGTGTGAAATTGAGTAAGACTCAAAACCCGACCACGGCGGAAGATAGAAAGAGAATGAAAGTCATTCCCTATGCCTTGGCCATAGGTTCTATAAAGTATGCCATGTTGTATACCAGATCTATTGTATACCCTGCACTTTGAGTTTGGCAAGGAGTACAATAGTGATCTAGGAGTAGATCATTTGGACAGCGGTCAAAATTATCCTTAGTGGAATAAGGATATGTTTCTCGATTATGGAAGTGAAAAAAGGTTCGTCGTAAAGGGTTACGTCGATGCAAGTTTTGACACTGATCCGGATGACTCTAAGTCTCGATCTAGATACATATTGAAAGTGGGAGCAATTAGCTAGAGTAGCTTCGTGCAGAGCATTGTAGACATAGAAAAATTGCAAAATACATAACGGATCTGAATGTGAAAGACCCGTTGACTAAGACTCTCTCACAAGCAAAACATGATCACACCTTAGTACTCTTTGGGTGTTAATCACATAGCGATGTGAACTAGATTACTGAATCTAGTAAACCCTTTGGGTGTTGGTTACATGGCGATATGACCTATGGGTGTTAATCACATGATGATGTGAACTATCGATGTTAATCACATGGTGATGTGATCTAGATTATTGACTCTAGTGCAAGTGCGAGACTGAAGGAAATATGCCCTAGAGGCAATAATAAAGTTATTATATATTTCCTCATATCATGATAAATGTTTATTATTCATGCTAGAATTGTATTAACCGGAAACATAATACATGTGTGAATATATAGACAAACAGTGTCACTAGTATGCCTCTACTTGACTAGCTTGTTAATCAAAGATGGTTATGTTTCCTAACCATGAACAAAGAGTTGTTATTTGATTAACGGGATCACATCATTAGTTGAATGATCTGATTGACATGACCCATTCCGTTAGCTTAGCACCCGATCGTTTAGTATGTTGCTACAGCTTTTATCCATGACTTATACATGTTCCTGTAACTATGAGATTATGCAACTCCCGTTTACGGAGGAACACTTTGGTGCTACCAAACGTCACAACGAATCGGGTGATTATAAAGGAGTACTACAGGTGTATCCAAAGGCGATGTTGGGTTGGCGTATTTGAGATTAGGTTTTGTCACTCCGATTGTCGGAGAGGTATCTCTGGCCCTCTCGGTAATACACATCACTTTGAAGCCTTGCAAGCATTACAACTAATGAGTTAGCTGTGAAATGATGTATTACGGAACGAGTAAAGAGACTTGCGATAGCGAGATTGAACTAGGTATTGGATACCGACGATCGAATCTCGGGCAAGTAACATACCGATGACAAAGGGAACAACGTATGTTGTTATGCGGTCCGACCGATAAAGATCTTCGTAGAATATGTAGGAACCAATATGGGCATCCAGGTCCGCTGTTGGTTATTGACCGAGAATAGTTCTAGGTCATGTCTACATTGTTCTCGAACCGTAGGGTCCATGCACGCTTAAGGTTTCGATGATGCTTATTATGAGTTTATGTATTTTGATGTACCGAAGAAGTTGAGTCCCGGATGTGATCACGGACATGACGAGGAGTCTCGAAATGGTCGAGACATAAAGATTGATATATTGGAAGCCTATGTTTGGAGTTGAATGGTTCCGGTGAAAACAGGAATTTATCGAGTACTGGAGGTTACCGGAACCCCGGAACTAAATGGGCCATAGTGGGCCTTGGTGGAAAGGAGAAAGGGCCAGCCCTAGGTGTCCATGGCGCCTCCCCCTTCCCTAGTCCTACTAGGACTAGGAAAGGGGCCGCCCCCTCTCTCTCTTTCCCCTCCGGTGAATCCTATTCCAACTAGGATTGGAGGGAATCCTACTCCCAGAGGGAGTAGGACTCCTGGCGCGCCTCCTTGGCCGGCCGCCCCCTCCCTTTGCTCCTTTATATACGGGGCAAGGGGCACCCTAGGACACACAAGTTTGATCTACGGATCGTTCCTTAGCCGTGTCGGCGCCCCCCACCATATTCCACCTCGGTCATACTGTGGCGAAGCTTAAGCGAAGCCTGCTCGCCGTGAAACATCAAGATCGTCCCACGCCGTCGTCTTGACGAAACTCTCCTCGACACTCGGCTGGATCGGAGTACGAGGGACGTCATCGAGCTGTACGTGTGTCAAGAACTGGGGCGCCGAGTAACGGCGCCGGATCGGTCGGATCGCGAGGAGAACGTACGACTACTTCCTCTACGTTGTGATCGCTTCCGCTTCGGGTCTACAAGGGTATGTGGACAACACTCTCCCCTCTCGTTGCTATGCATCACCATGATCTTGTGTGTGCGTAGGAAATTTTTTGAAATTACTACGTTCCCCAACAGTTCGGTACTTGGATCGGTCGGATCGTGAAGACGTACGACTACATCAACCGCGTTGTTCTAACGCTTCCGTTTTCGGTCTACGAGGGTACATAGACAACACTCTCCCCTCTCGTTGCTATGAATCACCATGATCTTGCGTGTGCGTAGGAATTTTTTTTGAAATTACTGCGTTCCCCAATAGTGGTCTCAGAGCCAGGTTTTATGTGTTGATGTTATATGCACAAGTAGAACACAACTGAATTGTGGGCGATACAAGTCATACTGCTTACCAGCATGTCAAACTTTGGTTCAGCGGTATTGTTGGATGAAGCAGCCCGGACCGACATTACGCGTACGCTTACGCGAGACTGGTTTTACCGCCGTGCTTTGCACACAGGTGACTAGCGGGTGTCTGTTTCTCCAACTTTAGTTGAACTGAGTGTGGCTACGCCCGGTCCTTGCGAAGGTTAAAACAACACTAACTTGACGAACTATCGTTGTGGTTTTGATGCGTATGTAAGAACGGTTCTTGCTCAGCCCGTAGCAGCCACGTTAAATTTGCAAACAACAAAGTAGAGGACGTCTAACTTGTTTTTGCAGGGCATGTTGTGATGTGATATGGTCAAGACGTGATGCTATATTTTATTGTATGAGATGATCATGTTTTGTAACCGAGTTATCGGTGGCGGCGAAACCATATGGTTGTCGCTTTATTGTATGAAATGCAATCGCCCTGTAATTGCTTTACTTTATCACTAAGCGGTAGCGATAGTCGTAGAAGCAATAGTTGGCGAGACGACAACGATGCTACGATGGAGGTCAAGGTGTCGCGCCGGTGACAATGGTGATCATGACGGTGCTTCGGAGATGGAGATCACAAGCACAAGATGATGATGGCCATATCATATCACTTATATTTGATTGCATGTGATGTTTAT
Organism: Aegilops speltoides; assembly: GCA_021437245.1. Lineage (NCBI taxonomy): Eukaryota > Viridiplantae > Streptophyta > Magnoliopsida > Poales > Poaceae > Aegilops > Aegilops speltoides. The sequence goes on along the minus strand of CM038145.1, from coordinate 465,287,012 downwards.
CTTTTATGCATCTTATCTTGCTTTGATTGACGGTAGCATTATAATATGATCTCTCACTAAATTTCAAGATAAAAGTGTTCTCCCTGAGTATGCGCCGTTTCCAAAGTTCGTCGTGCCCATACACCACGTGATGATCGGGTGTGATAAGCTCTACGTCCATCTACAACAGGTGCAAGCCAGTTTTGCACACGCAGAATACTCAGGTTAAACGTGACGAGCCTAGCATATGCAGATAGGGCCTCGGAACACTGAGACCGAAAGGTTGAGCGTGAATCATATAGTAGATATGATCAACATAGTGATGTTCACCATTGAAAACTACTCCATTTCATGTGATGATCGGTTATGGTTTAGTTGATTTGGATCACGTGATCACTTAGATGATTAAAGAGATGTCTATCTAAGTGGGAGTTCTTAAGTAATATGATTAATTGAACTTAAATTTCTCATGAACTTAGTACCTGATATTATTTTGCTTGTGTATGTTTGTTGTAGATAGATGGCTCGTGCTGTTGTTCCTTTGAATTTTAATGCATTCCTTGAGAAAGCAAAGTTGAAAGATGATGGTAGCAATCACACGGACTGGGTCCGTAACTTGAGGATTATCCTCATTGCTGCATATAAAATTACGTCCCGGAAGCACCGCTGGGTGCCAAACCTCTTGCAGGAGCAACACGGATGTTGTGAGCGTCTGGCACAAAGAAAGCTGATGACTACTCGATAGTTCGATTGTGCCATGCTTTACGGCTTAGAACCAGGACTTCAACGACGTTTTGAACGTCATGGAGCATATGAGATATTCCAGGAGTTGAAGTTAATATTTCAAGCAAATGCCCGGATTGAGAGATATGAAGTCTCCAATAAGTTCTATAGCTGCAAGATGGAGGAGAATAGTTTTGTCAGTGAGCATATACTCAGAATGTCTAGGTATAACAATCACTTGATTCAACTGGGAGTTAATCTTCTGGATGATAGCGTCATTGACAGAATTCTTCAATCACTGCCATCAAGCTACAAGAGCTTCGTGATGAACTATAATATGCAAGGGATGGAAAAGACAATTCCCGAGCTCTTCGCAATGCTAAAAGCTGCGGAGGTAGAAATCAAGAAGGAGCATCAAGTGTTGATGGTCAATAAGACCACCGTTTCAAGAAAAGGGCAAAGGGAAAAGAAGGGGAACTTCAAGAAGAATAGCAAACAAGTTGTTGCTCGGAGAAGAAACCCAAGTCTGGACCTAAGCACGAGGCCGAGTGCTTCTACTACAAGCATACCGGTCCTTTGGAAGCAGAACTGCCCCAAGTATTTGGCGGATAAGAAGGATGGCAAGGTGATCAAAGGTATATGTGATATACATGTTATTGATGTGTACCTTACTAGAGCTCACAAGAGCACCGGGTATTTGATCTTTGGTTACATTGCTAATATTTGCAACTCGAAAGAGGGACTACAGATTAAGCGGACACTGGCTAAGGACGAGGTGACGATGCGCGTGGGAAATGGTTCCAAAGTCAATGTGATCGCCGTCGGCACGCTACCTCTACGTCTACCTTCAGGATTAGTTTTAGACCTAAATAATTGTTATTTGGTGCCAGCGTTGAGCATGAACATTATATCTGGATCTTGTTTGATGCGAGACGGTTATTCATTTAAGTATGAGAATAATGGTTGTTCTATTTATATGAGTAATATCTTTTATGGTCATGCACTGTCGTGGTTCTAAGTCTGACAGTAGAATAGGGGGTAGGTAAGGAGAGGCGATGTCCTAGCTATGGAGTAGTTGTGAAGACAAACGATGTACGAGTTCAGGCCCTTCTCGGAGGAAGTAACAGCCCTACGTCTCGGAGCCCAGAGGCGGTCGAGTGGATTATGAATACGGGTATTACAAGAGTGCGAACCCCTCTATCTGTGGAGGGGGGTGGCTTATATAGAGTGCGCCAAGACCCCTGCCAGCCCACATAATGGAGAGGTTAAAGTACATTAAGCCTAGGGCGTTACTGGTAACGCCCCTCATAAGTGCCTTAATTATCATTAAGTCTATTCAATAGCAAGCTGTTGCGCTACGGAGTGCCTTCTGACCTTCTGGCGGTCGAGTGAGTCTTCATGGTCGACTGAGTCTTCCATGGTCGAGTCCTTCCAGGCCAGTCGAGTGGGTCCCTCTCTGGTCGACTGGAAGATGATGTCTTCTAAGAGTGTCCTAGGGTGGGACGTTTAGGTCAGGCCTATGACCCTACCCTAGGTATATGAATCCATCATTAGCCCCCGAATGGATTGAGGCTTGAGTGAAGGAGGGTTTGACATTGTTTCCGATTGTCTTTTGCATACTAGCTGAGTGTTGTCTTGGATCAAGATCTTCTCCGTTGATGAAAAGTGACTTTCTTCAGTCGACTCGATCCATTCTTGTTCCTTAGTCGAGTGACCTTCTTTTACTTTGCTATTCCCGAGCGACGGATCGCAGGAAATCTCGCACTTGACAGACCGATCTGTCGCTCGCGGATCTCGCGGGATACGAAATTTGGGAAAGCGCGCGAAGCGGAACGGACTGCGGCGCTCGGATGGGACATAACAGGGACGCCTCGATCTCCGCGCCGCTTTTTCCGCCACGTATCGCGCAGTGCAACTGTTTCGGGATATGATTAGATTGTTCGGGTCCACCTGTCATCCACTCGGAAGGGATGCTATAAATGCGACTCGCGGGGGCTTCTGCACAGTACCCCGTTCTTCCTCCTCTGCTCTCTTCGTCTCCGCCCTCTGCAAGCGCTGCCGCTCCTGCTACTTCCTCTCCTGCGCATTCCGCCGGCGGCCATGGGCAAAGAGAAGACAGCGATCTTTGGAAGCGTCTTGAAGAAGGCGTCGGCGGCGGAGAAGGCGTCGGCGACCGAGAAGGCGAAGGGAAGATCCACCAGCCGTGGCGGCTCCTCGTCGAGATCTCACTTGCCGAAGGGCTGGGTCCAGGGAGATTGGATCCAGTCGACCATCAGGGAGAAGGATCTCCTCGATATGGCCAACGACGGGTTGATCCCCCACGGCGCCGCGAGGCTTCCTAGCCGAGAGTGGCAGCCTCAGCCAGAAGAGGGTGAGTGCGTACTCCTGGCCACCCATGTCGACCGAGGATTTTTGCTGCCGCCGAGTGTTTTCTTTCGGGGTTTTCTGAATTTCTTCGGAGCCCAGCTCCATCATTTTACTCCAAACTCCATCGCGTATCTTGCTGCGTTTGTGTCCATGTGCGAGAACTTTTTGGGCTGCCGACCGCATTGGGGTTTGTTCAAGTACATCTTCACATGCCGCTCCCAGACTGTGAAGAAAGCAAGCCCTGGTGACGAGAAGACCCAAGTGGTTCAGATGTGCGGGGGCCTAGGGATCCAGTTGAGGAATAAGAGCACCTTCCCAGCTATGTCTTTTCCCGAGTCGATCGGGGGCTGGCGATCGACCTGGTTCTATCGCTGAACGAATCGGCGCCGGAGACGATCAGTGGTCTTCCTCCATTTACCATGAGTCGAGTGAATGCAGACCCTCCTCCTCGAAGGTGGTTCCAGAGGAGAGAGCCGATGTGAAGAAGCTGATGGATCGCGTGGTACAGCTGGTTCGGGACGGTGTGGTAGCATGGATCTCTTGGAAGTTTTCCTTCGGGGCGAATTCAGCCGCTTCAGTTTGAACCATTGTATGTGGCTGTCTCAAGGCACCGAGGACGATACTCGCGTCAACCCGGAGGCAGTCGACGACGCCATAGTGGAAAGGTGGATGGCCGCGATCACTGGGAACAAAGACAACCCTTGCGGATCCCGGAGGATTTCCCCACTTGACCACAATAACGTCCCTGACAAGGTATATTTACTCTGCTTTCCATTGTATATCTGTCGAATGCGTTTCTGTGACTTAGTCGATTGAGCTCTGCTTTGTTATTTCCAGGCCCTTACCGAGTTATACTCAATGCCCAATGGCGCTCAGACTCCGACTGAGGAGGGGGAAGCCAGCGGGGGCGAGAGCCAAGAAGAGTGGGATTCAGACGCTGCAGAAGATGACGATGACGACGATGATGATGACGAGGATGATGACGACGAGGATGAAGAAGAGGAGGTGGTACCGCCGCGCTCGGAAAGGCGGTCAAAACTTGTGCACGACCCTTCGACTGAACGCGGTAAGGGAGTGGCGACTGCCTCACAGTCGACCAAACGCCCTCGGACCGCTTCTCCGGTGCCGACTGAGAAGGCACCGAAGCAGTCGAAAGTAGCTCCGTCGAGGACAACCAAGCCTCTGCCAAAAATGAAGGTGGCCATCCCCACCATTTCAGCGGCTGCGACCTCCGAAACCTCAGGCAAGGCCGAGAACCATGAGATGGAGGACGCCGTGACCTCAAATCCTGGTACTGTATCCTTAATTCTTGTTCTTAGTCGACTAACTCATAGTTTCTGACTTTGACTCTTTTCTGAAGCTCCAACTAGTGACATTATCACTCTTCCCGACGACGATGATGAGGATGAGGAGCCATTGAAGACTAGGAGGAGCAGAAAGGCATCTGCTGACGGAGCAGCCCAAGATGTGACGGCGCCCGAGACCGTTGTGACGGAAGGAGAGGTCGGCACTCGACATACCGTGTCCTTCGCGGTGCCGCTGACGAGTGCTCGACCCACCTCGTCGAGTGCTAGGCAGCCTTCGATCTTCGCCACGCACCACGTCCCGGAGGACCAGGCCAATGCTGCTAAGGAGGCGATCCGTCAAGCAGGGATCATGATGGAACAGGTGAAGATCGTTCGGGATGCGAGCCAAGCAGCTTCGGCGCCAGACTCGCCCTCGAGCAATGTTCGTCGATCGACCATCGCACATTACTGTTAGGATATGCTATCAAAACTTTTCTTTCTGGAATTCATAGCAGTCACCCAGTGGGTGTGTTAGTAAAAACTCCGTATTAGCGGGGGCACGCTGAGTGCACCCGCTGGGTGTAGTCCCCAAGGCTAAGGTCGATCACCGGGCGATCGGTCTTAAACTTCATAAGTAAATATTGATCATCACTCGAATGAAGCGAATGGGTTTACGAGACCGGTGGGGAACACGCTGAGTGCACCCAGGTGTAGTCCCCGAGATCGTGGTTGATCACCGCGCTTGATTACGATCTGAAGAAGTTTTGGTCGACTGGTCGACTCTTTTTTTTGCTGGTCGACTCTGTCTTGAATAAATCCAGTGGGGGCACGCTGAGTGCACCCACTGGGTGTAGTCCCCGAGACTACGGTCGAATGCTTGCATTCGACTGTAGTCTTAGAAACGCATCATTTTTCTTTATTCACTCGGAAGTGGATCATCTCTGACATTTTATCGATTGACTCTTCGTAGAAATCCTGCGATCTTGCGACGCGCTATACCGAACTGGAGCAGAAGCATATTCAGCTCAAGTTGGACTTGAAGCTAGTGCAGGAGAACTTGAGGAACGCAAAGGCGGAGACCAAAGGTATGTTTGGTGAGACTTCGACGACTCTTTTCTCCCCTCATTTGTTTCAATCTTGACGTTGCTGTAATTTACAGGCAAGGTGAAGGAGGCCCAGAGGAAGAAGGAGCTTGAGCTGTCTGAGAAGATCAAGCTCGCTGATGAAAAGTTAACCTCAGTCACCAAGCTCGAACAGGACAACACCAATCTGAAGGCTGCTCTGGCCATTGCCACCAAGGATGTTGATCGACTGAAAGCTGACAAGACTACTCTGACTGAAAAGTGTTGGGGAACGTAGTAATTTCAAAAAATTTCCTACGCACACGCAAGATCATGGTGATGCATAGCAACGAGAGGGGAGAGTGTTGTCTCGTACCCTCGTGAACCGAAGCGAAGCGATCACAACGTAGAGGAAGTAGTCGTCGTTCTCCTCGCGATCCGGCCGATCCGGCGCCGTTACTCGGCGCCCCGAGTTCTTGACACACGTACAGCTCGATGGCGTCCCTCGTACTCGATCCAGCCGAGTGTCGAGGGAGAGTTCCGTCGAGACGGCGTGGTGGCGATCTTGATGTTTCATCGCGCAGGGCTTCGCCTAAGCTTCATGACAGTATGACCGAGGTGGAATATGGTGGAGGGGCACCGCACACGGCTAAGGAACGATCCGTAGATCAAACTTGTGTGTTCTAGGGTGCCCCTGCCCTCGTATATAAAGGAGCAGGGGGAGGGCCCGGCCCAAGGGAGGCGCGCCAGGGAGTCCTACTCCCTCTGGGAGTAGGATTCCCCCTCCAATCCTAGTTGGAATAGGATTCACGGAGGGGGAAAGAGAGAGAGGGGGGCCGGCCCCCTTTCCTAGTCCTAGTAGGACTAGGGAAGGGGGAGGCGTGCGGCCACCTAGGGCTGGCCCTTTCTCCTTTCCACCAAGGCCCACTATGGCCCATTTACCTCTCGGGGGGTTCCGGTAACCTCCCGGTACTCCGGTAAATTCCTGTTTTCACCCGGAACCATTCCGAACTCCAAATATAGGCTTCCAATATATCAATCTTTATGTCTCGACCATTTCGAGACTCCTCGTCATGTCCGTGATCACATCCGGGACTCGAACTTCTTCAGTACATCAAAATACATAAACTCATAATAACATCCATCGAAACCTTAAGCGTGCGGACCCTACGGTTCGAGAACAATGTAGACATGACCTAGAACTATTCTCGGTCAATAACCAACAGCGGGACCTGGATGCCCATATTGGTTCCTACATTCTCGAAGATCTTTATCGGTCGATCAAGCATAACAACATACATTGTTCCCTTTGTCATCGGTATGTTACTTGCCCGAGATTCGATCGTCGGTATCAATACCTAGTTCAATCTCGTTACGCAAGTCTCTTTACTCGTTCCGTAATACATCATCTCACAACTAACTCATTAGTTGTAGTGCTTGCAAGGCTTCATGATGTGTATTACCGAGAGGGCCCAGAGATACCTCTCCGACAATCGGAGTGACAAAACCTAATCTCGAAATCGCCAACCCAACATTTGCCTTTGGAGACACCTGTAGTACTCCTTTATAATCACCCGATTCGTTGTGACGTTTGGTAGCACCAAAGTGTTCCTCCGTAAACAGGAGTTGCATAATCTCATAGTTACGAGAACATGTATATGTCATGGATAAAAGCAGTAGCAACATACTAAACGATCGTGTGCTAAGCTAATGGAATGGGTCATGTCAATCAGATCATTCTACTAATGATGTGACCTCGTTAATCAAATAACAACTCTTTGTTCATGGTCAGGAAACATAACCATCTTTGATTAACAAGCTAGTCTAGTAGAGGCATACTAGTGACATATTGTTTTGTCTATACATTCACACATGTATCATGTTTCCGGTTAATACAATTATAGCATGAATGATAAACATTTATCATGAAATAAGGAAATAAATAATAACTTTATTATTGACTCTAGGGCATATTTCCTTCAAAAAGATCAACCAGATGACCGGATGGAATTGAAGCGTCTCTTGATGTGCTTGGTCCTCTTGTGAAATCTGGATTCCTTTGCTAATGCAATTGCTCCAGTATTGTCACAGAAGATTTTCATTGGACCCGATGCACTAGGTATGACACCTAGATCGGATATGAACTCCTTCATCCAGACTCCTTCATTAGCTGCTTCCGAAGCTGCTATGTACTCCGCTTCACATGTAGATCCCGCCACGACGCTTTGTTTAGAACTGCACCAATGACAGCTCCTCCGTTAGTGTAAATACGTATCCGTCTGCGATTTAGAATCGTCCGGATCGGTGTCAAAGCTTGCATCAACGTAACCGTTCGATGAGCTCTTTGTCACCTCCATATACGAAAACATATCCTTAGTCCTTTTCGTATATTTCAGATGTTCTTGACCGCTGTCCGATGATCCACTCTGGATTACTTTGGTACCTCCTGCTAGGCTTATAGCAAGGCACACATCAGGTCTGGTACACAGCATTGCATACATGATAGAGCCTATGGCTGAAGCATAGGAACATCTTTCATTTTCTCTCTATCTTCTGCAGTTGGTGGGCATTGAGTCTTACTCAACTTCACACCTTGTAACACAGGCAAGAACCCTTTCTTTGCTTGATCCATCTTGAACTTCTTCAAAATTTTGTCAAGGTATGTGCTTTGTGAAAGTCAATTAAGCGTCTTGATCTATCTCTATAGATCTTAATGCCCAATATGTAAGCAGCCTCACCGAGGTCTTTCATTGAAAACTCTTATTCAAGTATCCCTTTATGCTATCCAGAATTCTATATCATTTCCGATCAGCAATATGTCATCAACATATAATATCGAAATGCTCTGAGCTCCCACTCACTTTCTTGTAAATCAAGCTTCTCCAAAAGTCTGTACAAACCCAAATGCTTTGATCACACTATCAAAGCGTTTATTCCAACTCGAGATGCTTGCACCAGTCCATAGATGGATCGCTGGAGCTTGCACACTTTGTTAGCTCCTTTGGATCGATAAAACCTTCGGTTGCATCATATACAACTCTTCTTCCGTAAATCCATTCAGAATGCAGTCTTTACATCCATTTGCCAAATTTCATAATCATAAAATGCGCAATTGCTAACATGATTCGGACGGACTTAAGCATCGCTCGGGTGAGAAGGTCTCATCGTAGTCAATCCCTTGAACTTGCGAAAACCTTTTGCGACAAGTCGAGCTTTATAAACGATAACATTACCGTCGTCGTCGGTCTTCTTCTTGAAGATCCACTTGTTTTCTATTGCTTGCCTACCCTCGGGCAAGTCAACCAAAGTCCATACTTTGTTTTCATACATGGATCCCATCTCAGATTTCATGGCCTCAAGCCATTTTGCGAATCTGGGCTCACCATCGCTTCTTCATAGTTCGTAGGTTCATCATGATCTAGTAGCATGACTTCCGAACAGGATTACCGTACCACTCAGTGCGGATCTTACTCTGGTTGATCTCGAGGTTCTGCAGTAACTTGATCTGAAGTTTCATGATCAACATCATCAACTTCCTCACTACTTGGTGTAGATGTCTCAGAAACCGGTTTCTGCGACGAACTACTTTCAAGTAAGGGAGAAGGTACTATTACCTCATCAAGTTCCACTTTCCTCCCACTCACTTCTTTCGAGAGAAACTCCTTCTCTAGAAAGGATCCATTCTTAGCAACGAATGTCTTGCCTTCGGATCTGTGATAGAAGGTGTACCCAACTGTCTCCTTTGGGTATCCTATGAAGACACATTTCTCCGATTTGGGTTCGAGCTTATCAGGTTGAAGCTTTTTCACATAAGCATCGCATCCCCAAACTTTAAGAAACGACAACTTTGGTTTCTTGCTAAACCATAGTTCATAAGGTGTCGTCTCAACGGATTTCGATGGTGTTCTATTCAGTGTGAATGCAGCCGTCTCTAGAGCATAACCCCAAAATGATAGCGGTAAATCTGTAAGAGACATCCTAGATCGCACCATATCTAGTAAAGTGCGATTACAACGTTCAGACACACCATTACGCTGTGGTGTTCCGGGTGGCGTGAGTTGCGAAACTATTCCGCATTGTTTCAAATGTAGACCAAACTCGTAACTCAAATATTCACCTCCACGATCAGATCGTAGAAATTTAATTTTCTTGTTACGATGATTTTCAACTTCACTCTGAAATTCTTTGAACTTTTCAAATGTTTCAGACTTATGTTTCATTAAGTAGATATACCCATATCTGCTTAAGTCATCCGTGAAGGTGACAAAATAACGATATCCGCCACGAGCCTCTACATTCATCGGTCCACATACATCCAGTATGTATGATTTCCAACAAATCTGTTGCTCTCTCCATAGTACCGAGAACGGGTTCTAGTCATCTTGCCCATAAGGCACGGTTCATAAGTGCCAAGTGATTCATAATCAAGTGACTCCAAAAGTCCATCGGTATGGAGTTTCTTCATGCGCTTTACACGATATGACCTAAGCGGCATTGCCACAAATAAGTTGCACTATCATTATCAACTCTGCATCTTTTGGTTTCAACATTATGAATATGTGTATCACTACTATCGAGATTCATCAAAATAGACCACTCCTCAAGGGTGCATGACCATAAAAGATATTACTCATATAAATAGAACAACCATTATTCTCTCGATTTAAATGAATAACCGTCTCGCATCAAACAAGATCCAGATATAATGTTCATGCTCAACGCAGCACCAAATAACAATTATTTAGGTCTAAAACTAATCCGAAGGTAGATGTAGAGGTAGCGTGCCGACCGCGATCACATCGACTTTGGAACCATTTCCCAGCGCGCCGTCACCTCGTCCTTTGCGGTGTTAAGCAATCCGTAGTCCCTGTTTGAGTTGCAAATATTAGCAATGAACCAGATCAAATACCAGTGCTCTGCGAGCTCTAGTAAGGTACACATCAATAACATGTATATCACATATACCTTTGTTCACCTTGCCATCCTTCTTATCCGCCAAATACTTGGGGCAGTTCCGCTTCAAAGGACCATCGCTTGCGGTAGAAGCACTCGAGTTTCAGGCTTAGGTCCAGACTTGGGTTTCTTCTCTGAGCAGAACTTGCTTGCTGTTCTTCTTGAAGTTCCTTCTTCTTCCCTTTGCCTTTCTTCTTGAAACTAGTGGTCTTATTGACCATCAACACTTGATGCTCCTTCTTGATTTCTACCTCCATGAGTCTTTAGCATTGCGAAGAGCTCGGTATAGTCTTTACTAACCCTTGCATATTATAGTTCATCACGAAGCCTTTGTAGCTTGGTGGCGGTGATTGAAGAATTACATCAATGACACAATCATCCGGAAGATTAACTCCCAATTGTGTCAAGTGATTGTAGTACCCGGACATTACGAGTATGTGCTCACTAACGAAACTATTCTCCTCCATCTTGCAGCTATAGAACTTATTGGAGACTTCATATCTCTCAATCCGGGCATTACATTTGGAATATCAACTTCAACTCCTGGAACATCTCATATGCTCCATGACGTTCAAAACGTCGTTGAAGTCCCGGTTCTAAGCCGTAAAGCATGGCACACTGAACTGTAGAGTAGTCATCAGCTTTGCTCTGCCAGACGTTCACAACATCTGGTGTTGCTCCAGCAGCAGGCCTGTCACCTAGCGGTGCATCCAGGACGTAACTTTCCTGTGCAGCAATGAGGATGATCCTCAAGTTACGGACCCAGTCCGTGTAATTGCTACCATCATCTTTCAACTTTGATTTCTCAAGGAACGCATTAAAATTCAACGGAACAACAGCACGAGCCATCTATCTACAATCAAACATAAACAAGCAAGATACTATCAGGTACTAAGTTCATGATAAATTTAAGTTCAATTAATCATATTACTTAAGAACTCCCACTTAGAAAAACATCTCTCTAGTCATCTAAGTGATCACGTGATCCAAATCAACTAAACCATAACCGATCATCACGTGAAATGGAGTAGTTTTCAATGGTGAACATCTTATGTTGATCATATCTACTATATGATTCACGCTTTCGACCTTTCGGTCTCCGTGTTCCGAGGCCATATCTGCATATGCTAGGCTCGTCAAGTATAACCGAGTATTCTGCGTGTGCAAAACTGGCTTGCACCCGTTGTAGATGGACGTGAGCTTATCACACCGATCATCACGTGGTGTGCAGGCACGACGAACTTTGGCAGCGGTGCATACTCGGGAGAACACTTCTTGATAATTTAGTGAGAGATCATCTTATAATGCTACCGTCAATCAAAGCAAGATAAGATGCATAAAGGATAAACATCACATGCAAATCAATATAAGTGATATGATATGGTCATCATCATCTTGTGCTTCGTGATCTTCATCTCCGCAGCACCACCATGATCACCATCGTCACCGGTAGCGACACCTTGATCTCCATCGTAGCATCGTTGTCGTCTCGCCAATCTTATGCTTCTCGACTATCTCTACCGCTTAGTGATAAAGTAAAGCATTACGAAGCGATGCATTGCATACAATAAGCGACAACCATATGGCTCCAGCCGATTGTTGATAACCGGTTACAAAACATGATCATCTCATACAATAAAATATAGCATCACGTCTTGACCATATCACATCACAACATGCCCTGCAAAAACAAGTTAGGCGTCCTCTACTTTGTTGTTGCAAATTTTACGTGGCTGCTACGGGCTTAAGCAAGAACCAGTCTCACCTCGCATCAAAACCACAGCGATACTTCGTCAAATAGACTCGTTTTAATCTTCTCAAGGACGGGCGTAGCCACACTCAGTTCAACTAAAGTGAGAGAGAGGCACCCACCAGTCACCTTTAAGCAGCGAGTGCTCGTGGCGGTGAAACCAGTCTCGCGTAAGCGTCTGGCGTAATGTCGGTCAGGGCGCTTCATCTCACAATACCGCTGAACCAAAGTATGACATCTGGTAGGTAGTATGACTTGTATCGCCCACAACTCACTTGTGTTCTACTCGTGCAAAACATCAAACCATAAAAACCTAGGCTCGATACCCTTTGTTGGGGAACGTAGTAATTTCAAAAATTTCCTCGCACACGCAAGATCATGGTGATGCATAGCAACGAGAGGGGAGAATGTTGTCTACGTACCCTCGTAGACCCGAAGCGGAAGCGATCACAACGTAGAGGAAGTAGTCGTACGTTCTCCTCGCGATCCGGCCGATCCGGCGCCGTTACTCCGGCGCCCGAGTTCTTGACACACGTACAGCTCGATGGCGTCCCTCGTACTCGATCCAGCCGAGTGTCGAGGAGAGTTCCAAGTCGACCTGCGGCGTGGTGGCGATCTTGATGTTTCACGGCGCGAGGGCTTCGCTTAAGCTTCATGACGGTATGACCGAGGTGGAATATGGTGGAGGGGGCACCGCACGGCTAAGGAACGATCCGTAGATCAAACTTGTGTGTTCTAGGGTGCCCCCTGCCCCGTATATAAAGGAGCAAGGGGAGGGGCGGCCGGCCAAGGGAGGCGCGCCAGGAGTCCTACTCCCTCAGGAGTAGGATTCCCCCAATCCTAGTTGGAATAGGATTCACGGAGGGGGAAAAGAGAGGGGGGGCCCACCTTTCCTAGTCCTAGTAGGACTAGGGAAGGGGGCGGCGCGACCACCTAGGGCTGGCCCTTTCTCCTTTCCACCAAGGCCCACTATGGCCCATTTACCTCCCGGGGTTCCGGTAACCTCCGGTACTCGATAAATTCCTGTTTTCACCGGAACCATTCGAACTCCAAATATAGGCTTCCAATATATCAATCTTTATGTCTCGACCATTTCGAGACTCCTCGTCATGTCCGTGATCACATCCGGGACTCGAACTTCTTCAGTACATCAAAATACATAAACTCATAATAACATCCATCGAAACCTTAAGCGTGCGGACCCTACGGTTCGAGAACAATGTAGACATGACCTAGAACTATTCTCGGTCAATAACCAACAGCGGGACCTGGATGCCCATATTGGTTCCTACATATTCTCTGAAGATCTTTATCGGTCGAGACCGCATAACAACATCGTTGTTCCTTTGTCATCGGTATGTTACTTGCCCGAGATTCGATCATCGGTATCAATACCTAGTTCAATCTCGTTACCGGCAAGTCTCTTTACTCGTTCCGTAATACATCATCTCACAACTAACTCATTAGTTGTAGTGCTTGCAAGGCTTCAGTGATGTGTATTACCGAGAGGGCCCAGAGATACCTCTCCGACAATCGGAGTGACAAAACCTAATCTCGAAATACGCCAACCCAACATTTACCTTTGGAGACACCTGTTGTACTCCTTTATAATCACCGAGTTACGTTGTGACGTTTGGTAGCACCCAAAGTGTTCCTCCGGTAAACGGGAGTTGCATAATCTCATAGTTACAGGAACATGTATATGTCATGGATAAAAGCAGTAGCAACATACTAAACGATCGTGTGCTAAGCTAATGGAATGGGTCATGTCAATCAGATCATTCTACTAATGATGTGACCTCGTTAATCAAATAACAACTCTTTGTTCATGGTCAGGAAACATAACCATCTTTGATTAACAAGCTAGTCTAGTAGAGGCATACTAGTGACATATTGTTTTGTCTATACATTCACACATGTATCATGTTTCCGGTTAATACAATTATAGCATGAATGATAAACATTTATCATGAAATAAGGAAATAAATAATAACTTTATTATTGCCTCTAGGGCATATTTCCTTCAAAAAGATCAACCAGATGACCGGGAAGAGGAATGACCTGGAAGGCTTCTTGGGTGGTCTTGCTAAAAAATTGTTCCTTATGCTCGAAGGTAATCTTCTTCACTCGACCAATTCTTCCAACTGTTATGTTCCCATTCGACTATTTTCTTGATTCGGGGTTTTGTCTTTGCGAGTTCTCGCAACTTTGAAGAAGAAACCAGCCAGCTGGAGACGAACCTTGACCCTGTCAATTCTCCGGTGAATGATGAAACTGCCATGAACATCTTCCGACTGGAGTCCCGTGTTGCTGCCGTCGTGGATTATCTCGCAAGACTGAAGGTTGCTACATCCCGCATCGACTCGACGCTCTGGCCCAGGGAGACACTCCAAAATGACCTCGAGTCGTTGGTGGCTCGACTGAACGCCGTCCCTGACCGAGTGCAAGAGTGGAAGAAGTCTTCGGCTCGGTGTGGCGCAGATGTCGCCCTGTGTCTGGCACGAGTCCATTGCAAGGATGCCCGAGAGGATAAGCTGGCGGCTCTCCGAGTGGCCAACACCAAAAAACATGACTTCAGGTCCTTCATGGAGACTTTCATCGCTGCTGCTACACGGATTGCAGATGGGATTGACCTCGACGAGTTCGTTGCTCCATCCAACCCTCCGCAGGAGGGGTAAAAAACTTTCCTTGACTTTAAATTTGCCTCGGTATGCCGAGTGGAGTTGTAACCGATAAAACCTTAACAGGCTTAGTGCCTGAGCACTCTCGGTTCTTTTAGGTATCGACCTAAATTTGGATTGGATGTTTGGATATGATTGCTTTTGGCTTGAATTGTCCCTTTGCAGGTTAACAGCAAGTTGCCCACTGCAGTCGACTCATTCCTTAGGCGAGCACTGGGCTGCAGCTAAGCCCCCGAGTGAGAGGTTTGCTCTTCACTCGGTAGGATTTCTTATATCTTAGGCGAGCACTGGGCTGCAGCTAAGCCCCCGAGTGAGAGGTTTGCTCTTCACTCGGTAGGATTTCTTATATCTTAGGCAAGCACTGGGCTGCAGCTAAGCCCCCGAGTGAGAGGTTTGCTCTTCACTCGGTAGGATTTCTTATACCTTAGGCGAGCACTGGGCTGCAGCTAAGCCTCCGAGTGAGAGGTTTGCTCTTCACTCGGTAGGATTTCTTATACCTTAGGCGAGCACTGGGCTGCAGCTAAGCCCCCGAGTGAGAGTTTTGCTCTTCACTCGGTAGGATTTCCGTTGTATTTGTGGCGAAGCTCGGAGGATAGGGTCGCAGTCGACCTGCACCTCGTCTTCCTTGCGAACGCACATCATACTTATGGTGTAGCTCGGAGGAGAGGGTCGCAGCCGACCTGCACCTCGTCCTCCTTGCTAACGCACATCATACTTATGGTGTAGCTCGGAGGAGAGGGTCGCAGTCGACCTGCGCCTCGTCTTCCTTGCTAGTACACATTATACTTAGGCGAGTCCTTGGACTGCAGCTAAGCCTCCGAGTGGAAGTGTGGCTTACCACTCGGTAGGATTTTTAATAGCTTAGGCGAGCACTGGGCTGCAGCTAAGCCTCCGAGGGGAAGTCTGGCTTGCCACTCGGTAGGATTTCTTATATCTTAGGCGAGTACTGGACTGCAGCTAAGCCCCCGAGTGGAAGTCTGGCTTGCCACTCGGTAGGATTTCTTATATCTTAGGCTAGTCTTGGACTGCAGCTAAGCCCCGAGTGGAAGTCCGGCTTGCCACTCGGTAGGATTTCTTGGTTACTTAGGCGAAAGCGATTGGCGGCTAAGCCTCCGAGTGGAAGTCGGCTTACCACTCGGTAGGATTTGTACAAACTTAGGCGAAAGCGGATTCGCGACTAAGCCACCATTGGGGGAAATTTTACTGGACAAAAATAAAAAGTGACAAAAATTATGAAGGAACTATGACACTATTATTTCGAAGCCCATGAACTACAGAAGTATTTTATTACAACTCTTCCGAGTGAAAAACTTTAAGTATAAAACGGGCGGAGCAGATCCGCGTTCCAAGCTCGGGGCTCTTCGATATTGTGTTCGACGTTATATAGACGATATGCCCCATTGCGGAGAACCTTTGTGACGATGAAGGGCCCTTCCCAGGAGGGGGCCAGCTTATGTTGTTTCTGCTGATCCACTCGAAGGACCAGATCCCCTTCCTGGAAAGCTCGACCTCTCACATTTCTGGCGTAAAGGCGACGCAAGTCTTGCTGGTAGATGGTCGGCGGATCGAGCCATCTCCCTTTCCTCTTCTAGGAGGTCGATTGCATCTTGACGCGCTTGCTCAGCTTCGCTTCATTGTATAGTTCAATTCGAGGAGCATTGTGAAGGAGATCACTTTCGGAAGGACTGCTACGCTCCATAGACCAGGAAGAAGGGGTTCTTCCGGTCGACCGATTAGGCGTGGTTCGCAAACCCCAAAGCATCAAGGGAGTTCGTCAACCCAAGCTCCAGCCGCATGCTTGAGATCTCGCATCGATCGGGGCTTCGACCCTTGAGGATTAAACCGTTGGCTCGTTACTGCTGTCCATTCGATTGTGGATGGGCGGCAAGCGTAGTCGACTCGTGTGCCTTAGGCGTTGCGAAATCCTTGAATTCTTCGAGTCAAAATTCGACCCATTGTCCGTGATAATACTGTGAGGGACCCCATATCTGAACGTCAGCCCTCTGAT
This sequence comes from Aegilops speltoides, assembly GCA_021437245.1. Lineage (NCBI taxonomy): Eukaryota > Viridiplantae > Streptophyta > Magnoliopsida > Poales > Poaceae > Aegilops > Aegilops speltoides. The sequence goes on along the minus strand of CM038145.1, from coordinate 465,270,204 downwards.
GAAGGAAACAGCAGTACCGGCGTCAAGTTTTTTGATTGGTTTAGCTTCAATCCACTTGGTGAACTTGTCGACTGCTACCAGTACATGCGTGAAACCGCTCCGACCTGTTCGCAAGGGACCGATCATGTCCAACCCCCATACTGCGAAGGGCCAAACGAGTGGAATGGTCTTCAGGGCTGACGCCGGTTTGTGTGACATATTGGAGTAGAACTGGCATCCTTCGCACTTGTCCACTATTTCTTTCGCCATCTCATTTGCCCTTGGCGATAAAATCCGCTCGGTATGCTTTGGCTACAATGGTCCGAGAGGGGCGCATAGTGACCACAAGTCCCAGTGGATGTCATTGAGTATGACTCGACCTTCTTCTGGCGTTATGCATTTTTGTCCGACTCCCGTCGGGCTTTCTCTATACAACTGCCCATTGATAGCAGTGAAGGCTTTGGACCGACGGACGATCTGCCGAGCCTCTTCCTCATCCTCTGGGAGTTCCTTTCTCAGAATATACGCGATGTATGGGATTGTCCAATCGGGAGTGACCACTAAAACTTCCATGACCAAGTCGACCACTTCTGCCGGACCTCAACCTCGGTCGGGTCCGTGGCACTCTTGGGTTGTGGAGCTTCCTCGTGAAGGATCTTCTTTAATCGACGGAGTGTGTATATGTTCCAAAAACACACCACTCGGAATGGCTTCTCTTTTGGATCCTATCTTCGCGGATCATCTGCTGCTTGATTTTTCAGATCGAGGGATGTGATGGAGTTCCAACCCTCGAACTTCTTTTCCAGCTTCCTCACTTGCATTGCAGTATCCAATCATAAATTTGGGCTTCTCACGTCCCACTCCTTCATCACTTGATTGACCACTAGATCTGAGTCGCCATAGACCATCAGGCGACGGACGCCGAGTGAGATGGCCATGCGCAATCCATATAAGAGGGCCTCGTACTCTGCCTCATTGTTGGAGGAATCAAAGTGAATCTGGAGCACATACCTAAGCTTATCTTCTCTGGGGGAAACTAGAACAACCCCAGCACCAGAACATGGTCCAATGCTCCGAGTGAACTTCAGTCGGCTGCTGTTGTTCAATCCACTCGGCAAGGAAATCCGCTATAGCCTGGGACTTAATGGCTTTCTTTGCCTCGAATTTGATATCAAGGGAAGAAGTTCAATCGCCCATTTCGCCACTCGACCGGTTGCGTCTCTCACAGCGGGATCTCGATAAAGGAGCGTCGTCGGCATCGTGATAGAATGATCGGAGAAATAATGAGCAACCTTCTTTGTGGTCATGTATATACCATACACAAGCTTACGATAATGAGGATATCTCTGCTTGGATGGAGTCAAGACTTGAGACGGATAATACACCGGCGCTGAACTTTGAAGGCCTTTCCTTCCTCTTCCGCTCGACCGTAAGCCGCAGGCGACAACTTGTCCAAAGGGCTGCAATATAAAGCAACAGAGGCTCTTTGCTGATTGGAGCAGCAAGCACCGGCTGGGTGGAAAGCAGAGCTTTTAGCTCGGCAAATGCTACATCAGCTTCTGGAGTCCACTCGAACTTGTCTGCCTTCTTCATCCGTCGGTAAAGAGGCAACGCCTTTTCACCGAGGCGAGAGATGAATCGACTTAATGCGGCCAAGCATCCAGTAAGCTTCGGACATCATGCACTCGCCGTATGTTTCATTCGGAGAATAGTGCTGATCTTCTACGGATTAGCGTCGATTCCTCGTTCGAAACGAAAACCGAGTAACTTGCCACCAGAACTCGAATGTGCACTTTGTGGATTGAGCTTGATATCGTACCTTCCGAGGTTGGCAAATGTTTGGCGAGGTCAGCAAGCAGGTCGGAACCTTTTCGCGACTTAACGACGATATCATCCATATCGCTTCCACATTCCGACTGATTTGGTGAAGACACTTCGAATCATTCGCATAAATGTGGCTCCGGCATTCTTGAGGCGAATGGCATGGTGATATAGCGAAGCACCCGAATGGAGTGATGAAAGCTGTTTTTATTTCATCGGGTCCATCTGAGCGGATCGATGATACCCGAATATGCATCTAGAAAAGACAATCTCTCACATCCCGCGGTCGAGTCAACAATTTGATCTATGCGGGGAGAGGAAATGATCCTTCGGCAGGCCCGATTGATGTGCTTAAAATCAATGCACATGCGGGTGAGTTGTCCTTCTTGGGAACCATGGCGACATTAGCGAGCCACTCGAGTGGTATATCTCGAATAAATCCTGCCGCCAACAGTCGAGCCACTTCTTCACCAATAGCTTTTCTCTTCTGGACGGCGGACCGCCGAAGATGCTCTTTGACTGGTTTCGCTGACTTGTCGACTCGGAGGCGATGCTCAGCCAGTTCCACAGGAACACGGCATGTCGGTGGCTTCCATGCGAAATGTCCCATTCTCACGGAGGAACTGGATGGCGCTTCTTCCTATTTCGGTCGAGTGTTGTGGAGATGTGAGTCGGGCTGCATTGGGATCAGTTGGATGAATATGGACTGGCTTTGTCTCACCGGGCGATGGAATGCGACTCGTGGCTGGCTTCTTGGATCGTAACAAATCACTTTCGGATCTGCGTTTTGCATGTATTCGCTCGAATTCGACCGCTGTCACTTGGGAGTCGGCAATCTTGAGCCCTTCAAAGCACTCTTACGCCTTCTTCCGATCGCCGGTGATGGTGATCACTCCCTTGGGTCTGGCATTTTCAGTTTGAGGTACCGTAGCATGGTCGAGCCATGAATGCGTGCGTGGCGAGCCTCCCCAAAATGGCGTGGTATGCACTCTGAAAATCCACAACCTCAAAGGTCAACTTTTCCTTGCGAAAGTGCTTGGAATCACCAAAACCACGTCCAGGGCTATTTGGCGAGTGAGTTGGCCTTCTTCCTAGTATGACTCGTGGAAACTCATATTGTTGGCGCTCAATCGGGACATCGGAATGCCCATCCCTTTCAATGTATCCGCATATAACAAATTCAGCCCACTACCACCATCCATCAGCACTTTTGTCGATCGAGTGCCTTCGACAACTGGATCGACCACTAACGCTTGCCGCCCGGAGTGGCAATGTGAGTCGGTGATCAGATTGGTCGAATGTGATGGGTGTCTGGGACCACTTCACATAACTTGGCTTTCTTGGGGCAACCATGTTCACCTCCCGTTGATGACTTTCGATCGACTTTTGCTTTCCACATCCGCGAAGATCATCAGTGGAGTTGACATGCGGATATTCTTCCTCACTGTCCTCTTTGTGTTTTCCCTAAAACTGCTGGATCAGGAGTCGACACTGGCGAGTGGTATGCTTTGGGTAAATGATGTTGCCCTCTTCATCCTTCTTCGTGTGAATATGGCATGGCATATCCATCAAGTCATTGCCTTCTTTATCTTTTACTTTCTTTGGATTCCGTGATCCTTTGGGCTTCCCTTGAACTTCCCACGAGTCACGGCGGGGCCTCTCCGAGAGCTGCTGGCTCGGCTTTTCGTTCTGCTTCCGATGGAATTTCCCTTCTCCGTGACTTGGCTTGTACTTGCCGCTTGAGTCGGTCTTCTTCTTCGCCATTAGGCGTGTTGCTAACAATCTCCATCATCCGACTCGGGTCATGTCCCGGTTCGACCAAACTTCAGACTCAATTCTCTGTTTTTGGCGCCATCTTTGAAGGCGCAAACTGCTGATGGTCGGACACATTTTCCACATATGGTGCAAAGTAATCCACCTCTGAATGTACTCTCGGAGAGTTTCATTGGTTTTACGCACACAAACTTGCAGCTCTGTCAAACCAGCCGGTTAAACTTGCAAGTCCCTTCAAAAGTCTGACGAACACTGGGACAAATCTTCCCAAGTATATATACTGCTATGAGGTAACCGATTCAACCATGCTCTGCGAGAACCTTCCAACATGAGGGCAAATGCTTCATGGCCACCTCATCATTCCCACCACCAATCTGAACAGCCACTCGGTAATCTTCAAGCCAAGTTTGAGCTTGGATTCCCCGATGAACTTGTCGACTCCTGTTGCCAATCTGAAATTGGGGGATTCTGCGGCTCGATAGCCTGCTAAAACACTCCGGACCGAGACATGCACTTTCGATGCTGGTGGGTGCATCCCTCTCGGTCCGCCTCGATGGGCTCTGTTCGGTCGACCAAGCCTTGCACGATAATGGATCGCGCGTCAAAGCCTGGTTCCACAGGGTCGATTGGGACTCTTCGCCCATCTTGAGCTGTCGTCTGTCATCTTGCCGCCGAGGCGTCACGACCCTTCCCTCGGAGGAAAGGGGCACTCGGCGCTGTCATCCCGGTCTCCATCTGCTCTCGCCGATTATCGCGCCCTTCTCGCCACGGAGGCGATCTGGGGCTGTGAGCCGGCGGGCGATATTCGCAGCGACGGATCGATTGTGAATCTGTTGCTTGCGATCGCGACACGGCTGAGTTCTGGTCCCTGCTGCTCGGAGTAAATCTACGATCTGCTGCAAGCCTCTCCGGCTTCGACCGGGGCGGTTGGATAGACTACGCTATCTGAGTTGCACTGCTAAATTCTGAATCTGGCGTGCGGTATACGAGTCGGTGGGAAGAGTCGGCGTCGGCCGCCGGGATTCGTTGCGCGCCGCTTCGTCGAGTGCTCGCCAAGATTCTCGAGCGGCGCGTTAACCACATTAATGGCGTGCTTCCTCAAAGCGCGAGCCTCGGGGGTTTCTCCGGCGATAGGGTATGAAGTGCATCCATGTTCTGCGGGCGAAGCTCTTCTCTCTGCAGAGTAGAGTGTCTTAGGCTGGTACTCTTCGTGCTCTTGCACGGGTCTCCTCCTCCGGCGGCTCCACCGCCGTGGTAACCGGAGGACTCGAGGGCCGTCGACCATGAGGATCTCCGCCGCTGGATCACTGCTATCACATTCGGATCACGATCTCTCTGAGCCGGTCGACAGATCGAGCAGTAGTAGAGAGACTCGTCGAGCTCGATGGCGCGACACTGGTGGTGGCTGTCTGGCGAGCCACCGCGTGTTTCACCCACCGCTGGAGTCTCGACCGACCAGAGCGCTTGCGCTGGTGGGAGGCTGGCGCGACGATAGATAGAAGTCGACCGATCTGAGTCGACGGTTGCCGCAGCAGAGCGCCCGCGAACACATGCGCGAAGTGCATCGCCCAGCGGACGGGGCGCCTCGATGTCAAGTGGAGCCTCCTGGAGCCATGCGGGTCGTCGGCGACAAAGGTGAGAGCACCGAGGCGGATCTCGCGCCCCTCAACCAAAACTCCAGCAGTCATCATGATGAAGGTACTCGGAAGTACTGCAACTCCTCCACAAATCGCTAAAACACCTGCCCCACGGTGGGCGCCAACTGTCGTGGTTCTAAGTCTGACAGTAGAATAGGGGGTAGGTAAGGAGAGGCGATGTCCTAGCTATGGAGTAGTTGTGAAGACAAGCGATGTACGAGTTCAGGCCCTTCTCGAGGAAGTAACAGCCCTCGTCTCGGAGCCCGAGGCGGTCGAGTGGATTATGAATATGGGTATTACAAGAGTGCGAACCCCTCTATCTGTGGAGGGGGGTGGCTTATATAGAGTGCGCCAAGACCCCTGCCAGCCCACATAATGGAGAGGTTAAAGTACATTAAGCCTGGGGCGTTACTGGTAACGCCCCTCATAAGTGCCTTAATTATCATTAAGTCTATTCAATAGCAAGCCATTGCGCTACGGAGTGCCTTCTGACCTTCTGGCGGTCGAGTGAGTCTTCATGGTCGAGTGAGTCTTCCATGGTCGAGTCCTTCCAGGCCAGTCGAGTGGGTCCCTCTCTGGTCGACTGGAAGATGATGTCTTCTAAGAGTGTCCTAGGGTGGGACGTTTAGGTCAGGGCTATGACCCTACCCTAGGTATATGAATCCATCATGCACCTTTAAAGAGTGGTCTATTTTTGATGAATCTCGATAGTATTGATACACATATTCATATGTTGAAGCCAAAAGATGCAGAATTGATAATGATAGTGCAACTTATTTGTGGCACTGCCGTTTAGGTCATATTGGTGTAAAGCGCATGAAGAAACCCCATACTGATGGACTTTTGGAATCACTTGATTATGAATCACTTGGTACTTGCAAACCATGCCTCATGGGCAAGATGACTAAAACACCGTTCTCCGGTACTATGGAGAGAGCAACTGATTTGTTGGAAATCATACATACTGATGTATGTGGTCCAATGAATGTTGAGGCTCGTGGCGGATATCATTATTTTCTCACCTTCACAGATGATTTGAGCAGATATGGGTATATCTACTTAATGAAACATAAGTCTAAAATATTTGAAAAGTTCAAAGAATTTCAGAGTGAAGTTGAAAATCATCGTAACAAGAAAATAAAGTTTCTATGATCTGATCATGGAGGAGAATATTTGAGTTACGAGTTTGGTTTACATTTGAAGCAATGCGGAATAGTTTCGCAACTCACACCACCCGGAACACCACAGCGTAATGGTGTGTCCGAATGTCGTAATCGTACTTTACTAGATATGGTGCGATCTAGGATGTCTCTTACTGATTTACCGCTATCGTTTTGGGGTTATGCTTTAGAGACGACCGCATTCACGTTAAATAGGGCACCATCAAAATCCGTTGAGACGACGCCTTATGAACTGTGGTTTGGCAAGAAACCAAAGTTGTCGTTTCTTAAAGTTTGGGGCTGCGATGCTTATGTGAAAAAGCTTCAACCTGATAAGTTCGAACCCAAATCGGGGAAATTTGTCTTCATAGGATACCCAAAGGAAACTGTTGGGTACACCTTCTATCACAGATCCGAAGGCAAGACATTTGTTGCAAAGAATGGATACTTTCTAGAGAAGGAGTTTCTCTCGAAAGAAGTGAATAACTGTACCTGCTCCTTTATTGGAAAATAGTTCATCACAGAAACCAGTTCCTGTGACGACTACACTAATAAGTGAGGAAGCTAATGATGATGATGATCATGAAACTTCAGAACAAGTTACTACAGAACCTCATAGGTCAACCAGAGTAATATCCGCACTAGAGTGGTGCGGTAATCCTATTTTGGAGGTCATGTTACTTGACCATGGCGAACCTACGAACTATGAGGAAGCGATGATGAGCCCAAATTCCGCAAAATGGCTTGAAGCCATGAAATCTAAGATGGGATTTTGCAGCTCAAGAGCCATGTTGGCTATTTTATCTTCGCTCTGGCGATGAGCAGCCTGTTCGGCTTTTAACTCTTCGGCTGCCTTCAGGGCGGCCGCATCACTTCTCCTGGCTTGCTCCTTGGCTCGGGCAAGTTCTTCTCGAAGGGTCTCCACGGCATAGCTCCATCTGCAGTCAAAACATATTATAAATACTAGCATCATGCTCCTCTTAATATCTACTGACCACCCGAATATACATACCCTGTGCCTCGTCAAGCCGCTTGTTCACAAGCGTGATGTTCGCATCCGCCACGTCAAGCTGCCGCCTCAATTCGGCAAAATTAGCAGTTCGGTCAGCCATCGGATCTGCAGCGCCTGCGCACAAACGCAACGCTGTTATTACTTGGGACTATGTTCCTCTGCTCGCCGCGTCTGGGCGGCAAGCAGAGTCTCAGGGGCTACTATCTATACAAAGTACACCTTGCGTGTGCGATACAGTCAAAAATATATTACTTTGCGTACCTCAAAGCCTCTTAGCAAGCTCGTAAAAGCTTCATTCAACCCGCTTTTGGCGGATGAGATCCTTTCAACCAGTGTACCCATTAAGGTACGATGTGCCTCTGAGATAGCCGCTTTCTCCAGAAGATCCATCAATGTGTCCAATTGTACACTGGACAGTCCCGGGCTTTTTCTGTTGGTCTCCTTAGGAGCTGAGAACTCCGGACTTCGGGCGGCCGAAGAGTTACCCTCTGGCCTTTTCGGATCAGGAGAAATCCTCCGCGACGACACCTCAGGGTTGTCCATCTCACGAGGCAGGGAAGCAGGAGGAGGCGTTTCGCTATCCATCATCTCCGAAAGAAGATCCCCCAAGACGAACATTGTGGAGAAGGGCTATGAGCCGAACTGCAAAACATATGTCTCGGTTGTTATTCTCAGGAAAAGAGCAGGGCATATTTACCAATGTGCCTTTGTTCACTTATAGCTCGGCTGACGGCTGACCCCCTTGTGGGCGCTGTGCGGTAAAGATGCCCTCCGAGGCAGGGCCCCATGGTGAAGGTTTCTTCCCTCTTTTGGAAACCTCCGTTTCCAAGTCATCAGGGGCGGCCCTTTTCTTCCCGTGGGGAGAGGGGATTCTAGATTCACCTCCCCAATCATCCTCCTTCGCGGAGGCACTAATTCCCCCGGTTTGGATGTGTAACGTATGAAGCCTGCTTTTGGCTTCCCTATTCTTCCCCTCGTCTTCTGCTGATGGCACTTGATAGGGTGCACGAGCCAGCATCCTGGTTAGTACAGGATCCGGCAAACCTTCGGGAAGAGGGGCCGAACACCTGATCCTCTCCGCCTTTCTTATCCAGTCCTGGCCGAGGATAATTTTCAGAGTAATGTTGTTATAAATATAATGACAGCATGTTCGGTCGCGGAGTTACTTACTTGGGTATCTGAACGGTTGCAGTTGAGACCCGCATCCTCGGTGGTGTACGGACACTTTATTCGTGATCCGAAGAATAATCGATACATCCCTTTGAGCGTCACGCCGAAGAAGTGTTTTGAATGGTTCGCAGTCCTTCCGGATTGAACTCCCACATATGGAGAGATCGACGTTGGCATGGCAGGACCTGATGAACTAACATTACTTGAATTATTTTGAAGAGACTAATATCCCTCTTGAGGAGATCTCGGATGCGGCTTTGCAATGTCAGCACGTCATTAACTGGTGGCCAGTCCAGCCCCTTGTTAACCCATGATGCTAGTTGTGGCGGAGGGGCAGAGCAGAAGGCTGGGGCGGCTGCCCACTTTGTACCTCGGGGTGCTGTGATGTGGAACCACTCCCGTTGCCATAGGTCGGACACTTTCGGGAAGGAACCCTTTGGCCATAAGGCGTCGGCACCTTTGCTTATTATAGCGCCTCCGCACTCCGCGTGTCGCCCGTCGATCATCTTTGGCTTCACGTTGAAGGTCTTGAGCCATAAGCCGAAGTGTGGAGTAATGCAGAGGAAGGCCTCACACACGACAATAAAGGACAAGATGTGAAGGATGGAATCTGGAGCTAGATCATGAAAATCTAGCCCGTAATAGAACATGAGCCCTCTAACGAAGGGATCAAGACTAAAGCCTAGCCCTCGGAGGAAGTGGGAAACGATTACGACACTCACGTTGGGCTCGGGAGTGCGGATAACCTGCCCTTGAGCAGGCAGCCTGCGAAGGATTTTGGCGGTCAGATACCTAGCCTCCCTAAGCTTCTTGACGTCTTGCTCTGTGACGGAGGAGGCCATCCACCGGCCTTGAAGGTTGGATCCGAACATGGTTGAAGGTCCGGAGCGCTTAGACTGAACCTTGGGTGTTGGAACTCGAGGTAGGAGAAGGGAAGGATCGGGCGTGGAAAGTAAAGGACCGAACTTGACCTCTTTATAAAGAGGGTAAAAATCAAGCGTCCTCCGCGTGGCCGTTTGGAACTTGCCTAAAACCAAGGAGTCATACTGACGGCACAGTTGGATTACCCACACCCGTATTGATGAGAATCCCATGATAAGGTGAACACGATCTCTTCTTTGACAAGACGTGCCAATAAAACCGCCTCGCAAGACGTGCAACTGCAGGTTGAGAAAAACGGTTTGTGCAATGACCGGGGCGCGGCGTGATGTCACGCTATGGAAAGTTGTCGGCAGATTAGATTTGTGGAATATTATGCTCTCTACGGTGGTACGTGGAATTTGTTTTGCAGAGCCAGACACGATTCATGTGTTCAAAATCTACCTTGGAGTATTCGGAGAAGGAACCCGCCTTGCAATGCCGAAAGACAATCTGCGCGTCGGACTCATCGTCATTGAAGCCTGGTTCAGGGGCTACTGAGGGAGTCCTGGATTAGGGGGTCCTCGGACAACCGGACTATATGCTTATGCCGGACTGTTGGACTATGAAGATACAAGATTGAAGACTTCGTCCCGTGTCCGGGTGGGACTCTCCTTTGCGTTGAAGGCAAGCTTTGCAATTTGGATATGTAGATTTCCTTCTCTGTAACTGACTCTGTGTAACCCCCCCTCCGGTGTCTATATAAACCGGAGGGTTTTAGTCCGTAGGACAACAACAATCATAATCGTAGGCTGGCTTCTAGGGTTTAGCCTCCACGATCTCGTGGTAGATCAACTCTTGTAATACTCATATCATCAAGATCAATCAAGCAGGAAGTAGGGTATTACCTCCATAAAGAGGGCCCGAACCTGGGTAAACATTGTGTCTCCCGCTTCCTGTTACCATTAGCCTTAAACGCACAGTTCGGGACCCCTACCTGAGATCCGTCGGTTTTGACACCGACGGGGAGGGAGGAGAGGGGGGCACTTCTGCGGGCCACCACAACGCCGGGAAGGGGGAGGGAGCCGGAGCAGGGGAGGGCCGCCGCCCGACGCCAACAGACAGGAGGGGGCGCCCCGCGACGCCGGCCACCTGCGGCGGTCAGGGAGGCGAGGAGCTGGGGTGGCGGCGCTAGGGTAGCCGCCCGGAGTCGCCCGCTGGAGCGACTCGGGGGCGGGTTCCACCTAGCCACTTCGTTGTTTCTCAGGCTCCAGTCGTTCACCAGCACTCCACGTGGGAATATACTCGTGTATAGTTGGTTTACCACCACTGCACGCTATGCCAGCTTGGTCTATATATGTCTTTACGTGCAACCACGCACTCCACCTGACAAGTGTCGAAGTCATTCACGTGCGATCCTACCTAGAGTTTGGACGAGGATGCGCAGCTGCGGTAGGACCTTCAGCTACCACAGGGCGGCAGCTGCACATCCACCTCCAAGCTCTAGCTACGATCGTCATCAACGACAACCCTCCCCTCCATGAACGTTGTCGTGGAGAAGAACTGGATCAACGACAACCCTCCCTCAATAAATTGACTACCACTCGTTTCCGAGTCACCATTTGTGTTTGTTTTTCCTGCGTTGTCGTTGATCTAGTGGTTGAGCACTGATCTCTACCTGCTCATCACTACTGTAGGTGCTCCACGCTCACCTACCCCCGCGCCCCGCGCGTGTGCCCATGGCGACGGAGGTGACCCTGCGCCGCTTCGATCTCTCGGACGTCGACGCCATGATGGCATGGGCGTCCGACCCCGAGGTCGCCGCCTTCTGCCGCTGGGAGCCCTACGCGTCCACGGAGACGGAAGCCCTGCTCGCCCACATCCGGGACACCGCGCTCTCGCACCAATGGTACCGCGCCATCTGCCTCGCCCGGCGACGCCCGCCCGTCGGCTCGGTCTCCCTGGAGCCCACGGTGACCGCTGCCGCGGGAGCTCGGCTACGTGGTGGCCAGCGCCTTTGGGGCAGGCGTGGCCACCGCCGCCGTGAGGGCGCGCTTCGCCCGCGGTGTTGGCGAGTGGAGGGGCTGGTGCGCGTGGGCGCTGGTGGGCGTGGACAACGCGGCGTCGCGGCTGTGGCGGAAAGGCGGGTTCGGCGAGGCGTCTGCGCCGCCACTCTCGGCACAAGGGCGCGTCCGGATCTCGCCATCTCGGCCGTCTCCGGCGACCCTTGCCCCCATCACATGAGGATGAGGTAGGTAAGCCACTCACCACATCACTCACCTTCCTTCGCTAGCGTCTCACCGTGTCGAGCGAATTAGGGTCGGGAATCGATGGAGCAAGCGGCAGCCCGGACGCCGGGCGCGCGGACGAGGTGACCCTCGGCCGTTCGACCTCCCGACGCCGACGCCGGCGCCATGAGGCGTGGGCGGAACACCCGTACTAGTACCGCCCTCGGCCGCCATGGCGTCGGGGTCTACTTCTCCCGACCATGACGCCCGCTTCGCGTTCCTCGGGCACCGACCCTCCGCACACCTGATCGCGCCCGCTGCGCTTCGGCGGCGCCATCGTGGCGCGATGACCGTGTCGCGCCTGAAGGACGGTGCAGCGGAGGTCGGGATCAGCGTTAGCGCGCAGGGCGGCGGCGCGCGGCGCGTTTCGAGGCTCGCGGCGACCGCGGGCGTTGGGGACACGGAGGCGTGGAAGCGCGTGGGCGCTGGTGGGCGCGGACGACGCCGCGTCCCTGCGCGCGATGGAGGACGCTGGTTCCGCCATGAGAGCCGTGCTGCGAGCCACCGCGACGCCAGGGACGTGGTCGTCTACAGCCTCATCTCCACCGACGGCGACCCACTCATCGACTGATGCAGTTCATGGACGGGGCTTGCCTGCGCCCCTGGCGTGCGCCCATCCCTGCGCCGCTGACACGCGTCACCCATCCATGCCTCCCCCTCCCGTGGCCCTTTTTAGCCGCAGAAAAAAAAACCGGAAATGCCCATCGACTAGTACAACGCTGCCCCGTCGTATTCCTCGCCTCTTTCCATTGGACCCGTAATACTTGCAGATCACCAAAGCTGAATATAAAAATAAAGGGAAATAATCCCACCCAATCAGATCTCTTAATTCCGTCAAATCAAATCTGTTAATCCCGCCAATAATCAGGGATACAGAGGACTGCATCCTTGTCTCCAAATCTCACGCTGTTGCATTGGAATCAATCAGAAAATACAAAAACAGAGACTGCTGAAACAACTAGCAGACTCTTATCATTCATCAATCAGTGGCGTCAAGCAGATGCAACGTCTCGAGTCTGGAGCGACCTAGAGATTGAAGAAGGATCTTCTTGTCCTCCCTGATGGCTTCCTTCTCGAGGGAGTGGACATGGGAACCATGATGATAATGGATCAGAAACACCAAAAGTGAGATTCTCACTTGTATTCTTCATATCCTCCTTTCATCTTTCTAGTCTCCATCTTGCAATGCAAATAAACATGGTTGTTATACATCTGTGTATTAACTAAAAATGTATATTAATTGATACAGGATGTGCAAGAAACCGCAGCTACCAATGCGAAAGATCATATTAATGAAAGAGTACCAAAGATTGGAATGATTTTTTTATCGGATGAGGAGGCTTATTCCTTTTATAACAAGTATGCTGATGTTATGGGTTTTAGCGTCTGGAGAGGCAGTAAGCATAAAGTAAAGAACTCTGATACAATACAACAGAGGACATTTTTCTGTTCTCGTCAAGGTATTGACCACTTGTAATTTGTTTAGAGTATAATAATTTTTAGATGCACTAAGACAATATTTTCAACTACTAGGAACTCGAGCTGAAGATAAGAGAGAAGATACATTCAGTTATAGTAGGCCTGAATCACGATGTGGATGTAATGCACATATGAAAATAAGTCTTAGGAATGGATTTTATCAAGTGTATGAATTTGAGGAGACACATAACCACATTCTTGCTACTGGAACCATGGCCCAATACTTGAGATCTCACAGAAAAGTTACCGATGCACAGATAGCGGCTGCAGAGGTCACAAAGTCTGTAGGCATTTCAAATAAAGCAACTATTGATCTTATGGCCAAAGAAGCATGTGGACAGGAAAACCTTGGTTTTTGTGACGCCCCCGATTTAATCGTACACTAATCATGCACGCAAACGTGTACGATCAAGATCAGGGACTCACGGGAAGATATCACAACACAACTCTAAAAACATAAATAAGTCATACAAGCATCATAATACAAGCCAGGGGCCTCGAGGGCTCGAATACAAGTGCTCGATCATAGGCGAGTCGATGGAAGCAACAATATCTGAGTACGACATAAGTTAAACAAGTTTGCCTTAAGAAGGCTAGCACAAAGCGGGATCTGAGACGAAAAGAGGCGCAGGCCTCCTGCTCGGATCCTCCTAAACTACTCTGGTCGCCGTCGGCACTGCACGTAGTAGTAGGCACCTCCGGTGTAGTAGTAAATAAATGCCGACGGTGGCGTCGCTCTGGCTACAACATCTGGTTGCGACAACCGAAAAAGAAGGAAAAGGGAAAAGGGGGAGAAAGCAACCGTGAGTACTCATCCAAAGTACTACAAGCAAGGAACTACACTACATATGCATGGGTATATGTGTAAGGAGGCCATATGAGTGGACTGAACTGCAGAATGCCGAATAAGAGGGGATAGCTAATCCTATCGAAGACTACGCTCGCAGCCTCCGTCTTCAGCAGGTAGAAGAGAGTAGACAGAAGTCCTTCAAGTAGCATCTCCAAGTAGCATCACCAAGTAGCATCTCCAAGAGCATCGCATAGCATAATCCTACCCGCGATCCTCCTCGTCGCCCGTGGAAAAGCGATCACCGGGTTATGCATGGAACTTGGAAGGTGTGTTTTATTAAGTATCCGGTTCTAGTTGTCATAAGGTCGAGGTACAACTCCGGTCGTCCTTTACCGAGGGACACGGCTATTGAATAGATTAAACTTCCTGCAGGGTGCACCACATAACCCAACACACTTGATCCCATTTGGCGGACACACTTTTCTCGGTCATGCCCGCCTCGGAAGATCAACACGTCGCAGCCCCACCTAGGCACAACAGAGAGGTCAACACGTCGGTCTAAACCTAAGCGCCGCAGGGCAGGCCCATCGCCTCGAAAGCACACACGCACGTTATGTCTGTGACGGTGAGCGAGACCTAGCAACCTCCATTACAAAGGAAGTTGCGTTAACGCAGTCCAACCCGCGCGCCGCTCGTTCTTGACGTCAAGAAGGCTTCGGTGATACCACGACGTCGGGATACCCATAACTACTCCCACGTAGATGGTTAGTGCGTATAGACCAAATGGCGGACTCGGATCAAATACCAAGATCTCGTTAAGCGTGTTAAGTATCCGCGAGCGCCGAACAGGCCAGCCCACTGTCTCCTAGGTGGTCTCAACCTGCCCTGCCGCTCCGCCAAAAAGTAACGATCGGGGCCGTCGGGAACCCAGGCCCACCTCTACGGGATGGAGCCGCTGTCCTTTCAGCCCCCTCATCGTAATCACTTGCGGGTACTCAATGAGTGACCCGACTTTAGTCACCATCTGTATAGTATGTATGTATGTATAGTATATACCGTGATCACCTTCAAGTGATCACGGCCCGATAGTATAGCAAGGCGATGACAAGAATGTAGGGCCAATGATGATAAACTAGCATCCTATACTAAGCATTTAGGATTGCGGGTAAGGTATCAGCAGATGTAGCAACAATGTCGGGCTATGCATCGAAATAGGATCAATCTGAAAGCGGTAACATGCTACACTACTCTAATGCAAGCGGTATAGAGGAGAATAGGCGATATCTGGTGATCAAGGGGGCTTGCCTGGTTGCTCGGCAAGAAGGAGAGGTCGTCGATGTAGTCGATCACAGAAGTACCGCAAGCATCGGTCTCGAGGTCTACCGGAAAGAAGTAACGGAGGAACACAATAAATAACAGAGCAATCAAATGTAACAAAAAGCAAGAAGCGGTAATACGTTGTGCTAGAGGTGACCTAACGTAGGGATAGGTGATACCGGTGAAGAAACATCCGGAAAGTATCCCGGTGTTTAGCGTTTTGAACCGTGAACCGGAGGGGAAAGTTGCGTGTTCGGTATGCTAGGGGTGTGTGGCGGACGAGCGGGCTGCGTATCCGGATTCGTCTCATCGTTACGAGCAACTTTCATGTAGAAAGTATTTTCATCGAGCTACGGTTTAATTTATATTAATTTTAAAGTTTTAAAACATTTTCTAATTTATTAATCATTAATTAAATTAACATTATCCAAATAGTGCTTGCCGACGTCATGATGACGTCGACATGACACCAACAGATCAGGCGTTGGTCGGGTCAACCGACATGTGGGTCCGCATGTCATTCATTTGATAGTTAATTAATCACAGTTAATTAGTTGAACTAGTTAATTAGGCTAATCTAATTAGGTTTAATTAAGTTAATTAATTAATTTAACTAATTATTTAATTATTTTTATTTTATTTTTTAAATCCCTTTTTTATTAAAAGTTTTGGGCATGGGGCCCTTGTCATAGGCCCTGGGGCCTTGCAGGCCCAGGCTAATGGGCGTGGGCACCGGCCGACAGATCGAGGCGCGGCCAACACGAATGGCCACGGCGAGCAGCCCGACCGATGGGGCGCCCGGCGCTGCCGCCGCCTGGAGGGGCACGACGAGGCGGTGTAGAGCCCCCGGATGCGCGAAGAGGAGGGAGGGCGCCGGGCGCTAACGCTGCTATTCTTGCCGAGGCGCGGGCAGCAGCGATGGCCGCGAGAGGCGGCGGGCGCGCCATGGGTCGCGAAAGCGAGCGCGATTCGAGGGCGCGGCGCCGCGAAACGGCGCCAGGGCGGCAGCGGAGCCGGGTCGATGGCGGCGTGGCGGCGCGAAAGGCGGCGGCCGCAGCAGAGCAAATCAGCAGCGAGCGTCGGGCGGTCTTGCGGATGGGCGTCGGTGCGAACAGCGGAAGCGGCAACGCAGCGGCCCAAGCGCAGCGTGTCGCGACAGTGTCGCGCGTCGCGACGGGACGCGCATGGGCGCGGTGACCGGGCGAGTAGAGGGGGGGAGCTCACAGGGTAATGTAGGGATCGAGGCAGCGGGCTCGGAGAGGGTCGGAGACGTCGTCGGCGTCGAGGAGGTAGGCCGGTGGGGTGGAGTCGGCGAGGCGCGACGAGCCTTGGGAGGGGCGGTGACAGCGTCGGCGGCGTCCGGGCGTTGAGCGGCGACGGGTGAGCCTCTCCCGATCCAGATGGGATCGAGAGGAGAGGGGGAGGAGTGGAGGAAGGCGAGGCGTCCGGCGATCTTGGGGCAGCGGGCGGCGTTCGACGGGGCCGGGGCAACTGCCCTGATCCAGATCCCATCGGGGGAGAGGGGGAGAGGCGTGGGGAATCGAGGGGAGGGGAGTGGAGTAGTGGGCTAGGGTTTTGGTCGGGTGGGGGGATAAGGGAGTGTGTGTGGGGGGGGGCGGCTGGGCCGGCCTGGCTGGTTGCGGCCAGCTGGGTCGAGGCCCAGTGGGGGTTTCTGTTTTTATTTTATTTTTGCCTTGCCTTTTGTTTTCTTTTATTTCTTTTTCTTTTCTATTTTATTTAGTTTAAAGCACTTAGGCACTTTGTAAAATTATGCTTTCTTCAATGTAATTACTTTAGCAATATTGGTCACACACCGAACATTTTTGTTTAATATTTTAGAACTTTTATTGTTTGCCTCGATTTTAAATTTGAAATTCGAACTAGGTTTCGAACTAACGCGAGTTTATCCACAGTAACCGAGGTGACGTGGCATCATTAGCGGGGATCACTGTAGCGTAAGTATCCGGGCGTCACAATTCTCCTCTACTACAAGAAATCTCGTCCCGAGATTTAAGAGGGGGACTAGGGGGAAGGTCTGGTTACGATATTCTAACAGGCCTTCTCGAAGAAGTTAATCCCTTTCGTTGATGTCTTCAATTCTTTATTCCAAAGAATTATGATGAAGTTGTCGTCCTTTCTTCGGGGAACTCTATCGTACTTACGAATAGGTAAGGGGCAGCTCTACAATGATGGGATGTTATAAGGGAAATTCATCTGGGGGTATCCCAAGAATGAACATATGAGTATCTCTCGAGTTGAACAAATGACACACATCGAGAGCAAAGTAAGACGGTGCGATAAGAAGTTTCAAGCGGATAGGCAATCGTTCATTGCACAAGCAGAAAAGCGAAAGGGGTTGAACAGCGGGAATAAGTCTGCGTCCGATACGAGAATAGATCAACAGGCTAGTGGCCGGGAATTACATACAAAGTCAAGCACGAGGAATAACTTTGACAACAGGTTATGCAGAGAGTCGAGGTTTCGATCACGGGACACGTGGGTTCTGAGCCCACCATGTGGGTTAAAAGAAGGAAGGCGTTGACATCTTGCGGTCATGTAAGCAAGGCATGTCGAGGTTAGTCTGCCGCTTATGTCGACAACAACATCGGTACCAAGGGCGAGGGACGAAGAGAACCATTTTCACCTTTCGTTGAACGAGGCGGACCAATAGGCAAAGTTCTCGTCCATCGACGGTTACTAGAATGTCATCAACAAAAGCAATAGGGTCTTACCGACAGATTTGTGCAACGAGGTCTTTACATAAGCAGGAGAATATTACTGCTTGGGTCATATAGATCACAAGAAAGATTAAAACAAGCAATGGAAAGGAAAATATGATTATCAGATTAAACAGAACAATGGAAAGGAAAATGTGTTAAGACACATATTTCGGGGTATTTCCTTCCCAAGGTCAAACAGAGCAAGATATCCATGATAGGTTATAAAGTAGAAAGCACTTTAGGTAAGGGGAGAGAAATTTCAGGACATTACCCAGGCAACGGTGTTTGGATAATTGAGCAAGAAACATTTAGCATTGGGCTTCAAATGTTCTTGTTGAAAATCGGAGTACCACAGACATGCTTCGAGATAGCATTGACATGGTCTTTAAGCAAAGGTCAGACTTTGGATACACAAAGGTTCCATCAGGATAAACTTATTAAACAAGGCATTCAATTTCCTCATGGAAAAATGAGTAACCTTGTTAAAAAGGATGAACTATAACCATAAGTCCTCCGGCCAGGTGTGCTAGGCATGACATCACCTTACCGGGTCATCTAAGAACCATTATCATAACTCCTGGAAAGTTGTCCCAACCATCATATCTGACCGAGATTTAGATCCGATTGGTGTCACGATACCTCAGACTCAGGATGTCCGAGAAGAAAAGGTGCAACACAAATAGACGAAATGACATTGCAAGATTCTCGGGAAATGAACTATGGAAGCGAGTTCCGAAACAAGAGTTCATCATTAAAGCAAGAAGAGGATGATGAGGTGGCTGATGGACTCAGCGATAATTCAACGAGGCATCCAAAAAGATGCATCTCCTCAATTATGTGGATAAGGAGATAGCATTTGTCAGATCAAATGATATAATGAAGCATGTTTGAGGAAAACATACACGGTTAAACATTGGTTGAAAGGTGCGCCCGAAATATGGGTTGGGCTGCACGACCAATGTCAAAATGGTGATTCAATAATCAATAGTCTAAGAATGAATGGCCGACCATTAACTTCAAAGCAATAGGGTTGCTAAATAGGCAGAATCCAAACAGCACCGTTCACTTGTTGGTACCGGTTGGGATCAGCGAGGACCAAGAAAGAATAATGATTATGAGAAGTATCACTATAGCAAGAATTCTTAAGAGGTGGAGCAATCCTCACAACATTCTTGACATCAAAGATGGTAATACTCCGCGGTAGAATCATAACATAAGTTGGATAACAAGGAACTCAAGGTACAACACAAAACAGGAACGATTTTTGTGTTGGAGGAATCAATAATGTTGTGGATGATAACCCAAACCATCGAGGGCAAAGGATGCTATTTCTCATCAAGAATTCGATAGATATCTTGGAAGACCTCAGAATGTTGATGATGATCACGACACATTTGTCGAGAAGTTTCGAGAAGATGTAACTGATCGATGATGACATCAAGTCAACAGAAATGATGAAGCCAAAAGTCATTGGGACCATGGGTACGACACAAACTCGAAATCAAGTTTGTCGTTCAAGGAGAAATGATATGACGAGGAAGATCGACATAAGATTAGCTCATCGTCGAAAGTTGTGCTCTGGGAATAAGGTCCAGGTAGCATAGTTAAAATTAGCACGACAAGGATATAGCCAAATAGGCTAGGAATGATGTGATGGAGTTCAAACTCGTAAGTAATGAAGGTTACCAAGAGTAGCTTAATCGCGATCGGATTCGAGTCGATTATTGGTGTCTTTGAGTGTTTAATAACTCAGAACCCGTGGAAAATCTGAAGACGGCAAGAAGCAATACTAGAGGAAGACTCATAGGAAGCAACACAGTTCCTTGATATTCTCGAGATACCAGGGGGTAATACTCGATGACAGATCAAAGTAGAGGTTGGACTAGGTTATTGCTCTCTAGAAGACAAGTGCTTGAACTTGTCCGAGAAATTGGATCAAGGAAGAACAATATGGTCGGAAACCACGATTGCAAAAGACCAAATCCCGGATATAAGATGAAATTATATCAAGGGGATAATTATTGTTTACGAGAAGCTTACATGACAAGATCTACATCGTGTCCATGGGCATGAACACAAAGTTCAAGGTCGACTCCCACTTCTCCAAAGCAGAACCTTACATTCACTTCTCGTTTTGATAATGGTATTAGTGCTGAATGTTTTACCTGGTGAAATACCAGATGAGTATGGCCCGTGAAATCTTTCGGGCTCACATAGATTAGTTAAGGTATCGGTTCAATCCATTGAGGCGTCTTAGGAACATATACCACAAAATTTTAGAAGTAATTAACACAAACTCGATAGTAGAGCAAGTTCAAAAGCAGATGATACAATTTACCAAAGGCATTATATACCCATGGAAAGGTTCTCAAGGTTATTCAATATGAAGGACACTGTCGGATAGAATCCAACAAAGGAACCGATGGTCCACAAGGGATCTGATGTGAGCATCGATACTCAACCAGAGGAAGAAGAATGCACGGGCATCATATTATAGAACATCTGAACAATTCGATGCTTAGATAACAAAGGAATTATGATTTCCAAAATAAGGGATCAGAAGCAGACGCTCTGATCAAGTATGGATAAGTTGGATAGACCAGAGGCACAATTGACGACAAATAGTTTGGTCGAGAACCAGCTCATGTTCTAAAATGATGTCTGTGCCGGCAAGATAATTTAAAGGATCAACCGATGATTGCGTGCTTTCACACACATGTTGAATCGATAGGATCAAAATGATCGTGTCAAAGGATACTAATGAATATCGCTACACATATGGAAAGCATCCATATTGCAAGCAGACAAGTATTTGCCGAGCAATAGTTTGAAGAGGATACTCGGAAGATCGGGTAGTATTTCCAAGTGATTTAAAAAGCATATGAACAACTGGGGATAAGCGGATACTCGATAAGTGCGAGAATTATCCGTAGGGGTATTCAGCGACAAAAGAACAAAGAAGGCAATAAGCTCAAGGATTATCGAAACAATGACGAGTATTTCGGGTATCTTGTAATAACAAGACTAATCGGGATGAATGTAAGAATAACAACCGCAAGTAGTTATCCATAAGGGTTGACGATGGAAGGGAATTGCAAGCGCGATAGGCACAAGGTCTCGAGAGAATATCGAGAGCATCTTCTTCTTCCGTGTGCGCGGTCATCATCGTAACAAGAGGCTCTCCGGAGAAAGTACTTACGAGAACCTAAAGTTAGTTTTGTTTTTAGCAAAATCATTTAACCCGAATAGAAGAGAGCTCAGAGTCCCAGAGTAAAGATCAAGGAATAAAAGATCCTAATACCACCCAAATGGCGACGTGGGCCTATAGGCCACACAGCCAAGTTAGTAAAAGTTTTGTAGTGACTAGACTCAACTTCGGCCAAGGAGTGTGGAAGGGGGATTCCTACAGGCAGTCGGCTCTGATACCAACTTGTGATGCCCCCGATTTAATCGTACACTAATCATGCACGCAAACGTGTACGATCAAGATCAGGGACTCACAGGAAGATATCACAACACAACTCTAAAAACATAAATAAGTCATACAAGCATCATAATACAAGCCAGGGCCTCGAGGGCTCGAATACAAGTGCTCGATCATAGGCGAGTCGATGGAAGCAACAATATCTGAGTACGACATAAGTTAAACAAGTTTGCCTTAAGAAGGCTAGCACAAACCGGATACAGATCGAAGAGGCGCAGCCTCTGCACTCGATCCTCCTAAACTACTCACAGTGTCGTCGCCGCCTTTGCTGCACGTAGTAGTAGGCACCTCCAGTGTAGTAGTAAATGCCGGCGGTGGCGTCGCTCTGGTTACAAGATCTGGTTGCGACAACCGTAAAGAAGGAAAAGGGGAAAAGGGGAGAAAGCAACCGTGAGTACTCATCCAAAGTACTGCAAGCAAGGAACTACACTACATATGCATGGGTATATGTGTAAAGAGGCCATATGAGTGGACCGAACTGCGAAATGCCGAATAAGAGGGGATAGCTAATCCTATCGAAGACTACGCTCGCAGCCTCCGTCTTCAGCAGTAGAAGAGAGTAGATCAAGTCCTTCAAGTAGCATCTCCAAGTAGCATCACCAAGTAGCATCTCCAAGAGCATCGCATAGCATAATCCTACCCGGCGATCCTCCCCTCGTCGCCCCGTGGAAAAGCGATCACCGGGTTGTCTGTGGAACTTGGAAGGGTGTGTTTTATTAAGTATCCGGTTCTAGTTGTCATAAGGTCGAGGTACAACTCCGGGTCGTCCTTTTACCGAGGGACACGGCTATTCGAATAGATTAAACTTCCCTGCAGGGGTGCACCACATAACCCAACACGCTTGATCCCATTTGGCCGGACACACTTTTCTGGGTCATGCCCGGCCTCGGAAGATCAACACGTCGCAGCCCCACCTAGGCACAACAGAGAGGTCAACACGTCGGTCTAAACCTAAGCGCAGAGGTGCGGGCCCATCGCCTGACAAGCACACCTGCGTTGCTATGTCGCGACGGTGAGCGACCTAGCAACCTCCATTACAAAGGAAGTTGCGTTAACGCAGTCCAACCCGCGCCGCCGCTCCGTTCTTGACGCCAAGAAGGCTTGGCCGATACCACGATGTCGGGATACCCATAACTACTCCCACGTAGATGGTTAGTGCGTATAGACCAAATGGCCGACTCGATCAAATACCAAGATCTCGTTAAGCGTGTTAAGTATCCATGAACGCCGAGCAGGCCAGAGCCCACTGTCTCCTAGGTGGTCTCAACCTGCCTGCCGCTCCCGCCAAAAAGTACAATCGGGGCCATCGGGAACCCAGGCCCACCTCTACCGGGATGGAGCCATTTGTCCTTTCAAATTTCTCATCGAAATCACTTGCGGGTACTCAATGAGCTGACCCGACTTTAGTCACCATCTCAGATAGTATGTATGTATGTATAGTATATACCGTGATCACCTCCCAAGTGATCACGGCCCGATAGTATAGCAAGGCGGTCGACAAGAATGTAGGGCCAATGATGATAAACTAGCATCCTATACTAAGCATTTAGGATTGCGGTAAGGTATCAACAGATGTAGCAACAATGTCGGGCTATGCATCGAAATAGGATCAATCAAAGCGGTAACATGCTACACTACTCTAATGCAAGCGGTATAGAGGAGAATAGGCGATATCCGGTGATCAAGGGGCTTGCTGGTTGCTCGGCAAGAAGGAGAGGTCGTCGATGTAGTCGATCACAGAAGTACCGCAGATCGGTCTCAGGGTCTACCGGAAAGAAGTAACGGAGGGGGAACACAATAAATAACAGAGCAATCAAATGTAACAAAAAGCAAGAAGCGGTAATACGTTGTGCTAGAGGTGACCTAACGTAGGGATAGGTGATACCGGTGAAGGGGGGAAACATCCGGGAAAGTATCCCCGGTGTTTCGCGTTTTCGGACCGGTGAACCGGAGGGGGAAAGTTGCGTGTTCGGTATGCTAGGGGTGTGTGGCGGACGAACGGGCTGCGTATCCGGATTCGTCTCGTCGTTCTGAGCAACTTTCATGTAGAAAGTATTTTCATCTGAGCTACGGTTTAATTTATATTAATTTTTAAAGTTTTAAAACATTTTCTAATTTATTAATCATTAATTAAATTAACATTATCCAAATAGTGCTTGCTGACGTCATGATGACGTCAGCATGACACCAGCAGTCAACAGGGCGTTGACTGGGTCAACTGACATGTGGGTCCCGCATGTCATTCACTGTTAGTTAATTAATCACAGTTAATTAGTTGAACTAGTTAATTAGGCTAATCTAATTAGGTTTAATTAAGTTAATTAATTAATTTAACTAATTATTTAATTATTTTTATTTTTTTTTTTAAATCCTTTTTTTTATTAAAAGTTTTGGGCATGGGGCCCATGTCATAGGCCCTGGGGCCTTCTGGGCGCTGGGCTAATGGGCGTGGGCACCGGCCGACAGAACCCGGCGCGGCCAACACGAATAGCCACGGCGAGAGCTGACCCGATGGGCGCCGGCGGCGATGCCGCCTGGGAGGGCACACGACCAGAGGCGGTGTAGAGCCCCGGATCTGCTGAAGGAGGAGGGAGGGCGCCGGGCGCCAACGCTGCTGCTGCCGGAGGCGAGGCAGCAGCGATGGCGAAGCGCGCCATGGGTCGCGAAGCGAGCGAGCCGGCGGGCGCGGCCGATTTAACGGCGCCAGGGGCAGGGAGCGAGTCGATGGCGGCAGCGGCGCAGCGGCAGCAGCGGCCAGGCAAAGCAAATCAGCAGCGAGCGTCGAAGCGGTCTTGCGGATGGCGTCGGCGCCCAACAGAGCGACGGCAACGCAGCTGCCCAGCGCAGCGTGTGCGGCAGTGTCTTGGCGTCTGAGGCAGCGCATGGGCGCGGTGACCGGGCGAGTAGAGGGGGGGAGCTCACAGGGTAATGTAGGGATCGAGGCAGCGGGCTCGGAGAGGGTCGGAGACGTCGTCGGCGTCGAGGAGGTAGGCCGGTGGGGTGGAGTCGGCGAGGCGCGACGAGCGCGGGGGAGGGGCGGTGACAGCGTCAGGCGGCGGCGGCGTCCGGGACGTTGAGCGGCGACGGGGTCGGGCCTCTCCCCGATCCAGATGGGATCGAGAGGAGAGGGGGAGGAGTGGAGGAAGGCGAGGCGTCCGGCGATCTTGGGGCAGCGGGCGGCGTTCGACGGGGCCGGGGCAACTGCCCTGATCCAGATCCCATCGGGGGAGAGGGGGAGAGGCGTGGGGAATCGAGGGGAGGGGAGTGGAGTAGTGGGCTAGGGTTTTGGTCGGGTGGGGGATAAGGGAGTGTGTGGGGGGCTGGGCCGGCTTGGCTGGTTATTGCCACCGGGGTCGAGGCCAGTGGGGTTTCTGTTTTTATTTTATTTTGCCTTGCCTTTTGTTTTCTTTTATTTCTTTTCTTTTCTATTTTATTTAGTTTAAAGCACTTAGGCACTTTGTAAAATTATGCTTTCTTCAATGTAATTACTTTAGCAATATTGGTCACACACCGAACATTTTTGTTTAATATTTTAGAACTTTTATTGTTTGCCTCGATTTTAAATTTGAAATTCGAACTAGGTTTCGAACTAACGCGAGTTTATCCACAGTAACCGAGGTGACGTGGCATCATTAGCGGGGATCACTGTAGCGTAAGTATCCGGGCGTCACAGTTTTATCCCGCAAGACATGAAAAATCGATTGTACTCGAAAAGAACATTACAAGCAGCGAAAGGTGATACAGGGGGAGTGTTAGAATACATGGAAAAGAAGGTAGCAGAAGATGTCAATTTTTTTATTCAATTCAAGTAGATGAGGACGATTTGATAACTAATATTTTTTGGGCTGACTCCAAAATGGTCTCAGACTATGCAACTTTCGGCGATGTCATAAGCTTTGACACCACATATAGGAAACTAAATGATGGACGTCCATTTGGTTTGATTGTTGGGGTGAATAATCACAAGAAAACTATTGTGTTTGGTGCTGCACTTCTCTATGATGAAACTGCTGAAAGTTTTGGTTGGCTTTTTAGAACTTTTCTAAAAGCTATGTCAGGGAAACATCCAAAGACAATTCTAACTGATGAAGATGCAGCAATGGCCAAGGCAATCAGTGAAGTCCTACCTCACTCTCACCATAGACTTTGTGTGTGGCACATGAATTAAAATGCTTGCAAGCACCTTGGTGGAGTTGTTCCAGAATATAAGAAGTTCAATAGTGATTTCCAGCATTGTATCTATGACATAGAGGAAGAAGAAGAATTTATAAGTGCATGGAATGATATGCTTGATAAGCATGGACTACGTGAGAATACATGGCTTCAAAGGTTGTTCGAGAAAAGGGAACAGTGGGCACTAGTGTATGGTAGAAATACATTCTGTGCCCACATGAGCACTACCCAAAGAAGTGAAAGCATGAACAATGAACTGAAGCGTTACATCAGTATTAAGTATGACATGCTTACTTTTTTTGAGCATTTCGAACGGCTTGTTGCGGATAAAAGATTTGAAGAAGTGAAGTGTGACTTCAAGGCATCACAAACTACTCCCAAGATGAAGGCGTAATCAAGCTATATATTAAGGCAAGTCAGTAACTACATATACTCCAAAGAATATTCAAGATATTTCAAGAGGAAGTGCTTCGACCTGAACTATGACACTTTCCTTTCGATGACAAAGATCTGAGCGTAAGGTTTATATGGTAAAATTTCATGACACAAACGTGAGCATGTTGTTAGATTTGCTCCAAATGAACAAGAGGTGAATTGTAGTTGTAAGAAGTTTGAATTCGCTGGAATTTTGTGCCGTCATTGCTTAAAGGTACTTGATATCAATAATATCAAGCATATCCCTGAACAATATATATTGAAAAGGTGGACAATAGATGCCAAAGTTCTAGAGATAACAAGCAATCGCAATCTGCATGAGGATCGAAAAGCAAAAATGTCAAACTACTACAAGGAGTTGTGCAGAATGTTTGTGAAAATAGCTGCTCGTGCCTCTGAATCCGACGAAACATATGATATGGTTGCTAAATGCGCAGAGCAGCTAGCACAAGTTGTGGAGAAACAATTGAAAATAAGAACTGATCCTGACCCTCCTGATCTAGATTTGGGCAACTCGTCTGTTTCACAAGGTATATATTGTACTACTAATTGCATACAGTTTTGTATAAGACTTGCATTTAACTTTATAGTTGCAGTTCCACTTATCGACTCTAGTAGAGTTTCAAAACACAACGAGGGGCTTGCCAAGCCGAGAGGTATGAAGGAGAAGGAGAATACTGCACGAGGATCAGCAAGACCCATTGGTGGATTGGAGAAAGCAATAACAAATAAGAAAAAGAAGAAAAATGATCCTTTACAAGTGCAACTTCAAAGCACATCAATGGTCTGAAACAGTCCCACTTGTTTCACATAGAAAATTTAATTTTACTCACATTTATCTATCACTTATTATAGGGTCGTTTTTAGCTTCTGACAAATCAAATGGGTGCACCACAATTACAGTACAACCCATTCCTAAATGCTTCAATGCATCCAACACTTGCTAATACATGGAAGACCGATGATTCTTCACAACTACAACCTCAAAGCACATCAACGGTATAAACTGATCCATCTTGTTTCACATGGGAAAACTAATTTTACTAACATTTATCTTCCGCTTTTTATAGGGACATTTGGAGTTTATGGAAAAACAAATGGGTGCGCCGCAATTGCAGTACAACCCATTCCTAAATGCTTCAATGCAGAAATCACTTGGTAACACAATGTTGATGTCACCACAACCCACTTGTGGCTTGGTGAAAGGAAAAAGAAAAAAGAAAAAGAAGACAAACAATTCTCTACAGGCACAACTTACAAGCACATCAACGGTATAAAACTGTCACACTTGTTTCACATAGAAATAAATTTTGCTAACATTCATCAATCACTTTTTATAGGGTCATTTCGAAACTATGGCACATCAAATGGGAGTGCCGCAACTACAGTACAACCCATTCCTAAATGCTTCAGTGCAGCCATCACTTGGTAATCTGATCTCAATGTCATCGCAACCAACTGGTGGCTTTGAGATAGCAAAAACAACACAGAAAAAGAAGGCCAGTGATTCTTTACGAGTACAACCTAAAAGCATATCGAGAGTATAAAATGATCTTGCTTGTTTCACATAGAAAATTTACTTTTACTAACATTTATCTATCATTTTTATAGGGTCATTTGGAGTTTATGACAAATCAAATGGTTGCACCGCACTTGCAGTACAACCCGTTGCTAAATCCTTCGATTCAATCGTCACTTGGAAATACAATCTCGATGCCACAGAACCCAACAATGCTGGCAGGATACCAACAATACAATACACTAATGGTATAAGCATTCGACATTGTCAATTTTTTTATCACTTTGAAACTTCTGCACCACTGAACTTTGCTACATTTCTGCACATAGGGCCATCCAGAAAATCACATATGCACTGAATTCCAACTGCACAACTCAGCTCTGCAGCAACAGAGCATTGGAACCTCTACCTCTACTATGATGACAGAGCAGAATCAAGTCTTCTTCCATGAACCGGAGCCAAGTTAATAAATTTGCTATGAACGATTTGTAGCTATGGCGTGACTGCCGTCCTTCTGCCATCTTGGTCCACCTTTCCTACCCCGTCATCACCCTACGTGCTTACGGCAGATCGAATGAAAAAGGACATCCGACGGCTTCATCCTCTCCGTCCTCCATGCTTGCTCCATGTCTGAGTTCTTGAGGGGAAAGAAGGCAGTAGTACTACAGTAGCATTTTTTCTACGGGAAGTGAAAGAGGTGAGGAATACGACGGGGCAGTATTGTACTAGTCGATGGGTATTTCCGAGTTTTTTTTCTACGGCTAAAAAGGGCCACGGGAGGGGGAGGCATGGATGGGTTACGCGTGTCAGCGGCGCACGGATGGGCGCACGGATGGGCGCACGCCGGGGGCGCAGGCAAGCCCCGGCCGTCATGGTGACACATGTAGTGTGTTTTTAGCCAGTTTGTTAATTAGTTGGCCGAGTCCTTGCATGGATGTGTATACACACGCCGGATGGATGTGTGCACGTGATTGGGTCGGTGCATGAAAATAGGATCCCAACGAGCATGTGCATCTGGAAGATGTGTTGGTTGTGGTTGACTTAGTCGTACATCATCCCGGAGCGGCAGAGGCGTACACCAGCGCATGGCCAGCTCCAGCAACAAAGGGGAGGCCCCAGTTGACGACCACCTAGTCTCGGTCTTGATGTACAGATGGATGGTATGGCCGACGACCTTGACGGTGGCGCTGCCTTGCATGGGAGGTGGCAGCAGCCTCGGCGCACCGGAGGAGGATACAACCGGCGCTTGGCAGGGATGACGGGAGGGTGAGCACGGGGAACTTTGAGTCTACCCTAACTCGGATCAGCGTCGTGCGCTCTCGTGGCACACCACCACGTGTCCCTCGCCATGGCAGGCTCTCATGGACTGAACTGCAAAACATGGCGGGTTGGGCGATGGTGGAAGGAAAGAGCGGGCGGGATTGGGAGGAAGGAGAAGACAAAGGAAAGAGGCAGGAGTGCAGATTCTCCCTAATATTGTTTTCGTTCATGCCCCTTCTCTTCCCTTTTCTGGTGAGATACTACCACCAGGGGCAAAATTGTCTTTGCACGTGTCAGTTAACACCTTTGGATGGAAAAATGGATGAAAGTGTCACATAAGACATAAAATGAAGTTTGAGTGTCAAATAGAGAACAAAATGTTTTTTGGGGTCAAAAAGGGAACCAAATTTTAAGAAAGGGCCAAATAAGGAGTTCTCTCAAAGAAAAATCAATAACAGGACCGTTAAACCCTCCACGCAAAAGTCCAGCCGGACAGCCCGTTCACTGCCAGATACCAATTGAACCCAATCCAACCCGATCCAACCCTCCAAAGATAGTATAAACTTCTCGCGACTGTCTGGCAATCCTTAGGCACAGTCTATGTGGGACAGATGTCGGACGTTTGGACGCGTCTGTAACATTAGATACGACAAGCTGGAGTGCCGGACCCATCCCAAACCGCTCCTAATCATCCAGAACCAAGCCTGACTTGGCCTCTTCCTCGCCTCTCATCTGCCTCATCCACATGCCCCATTCCTAACTCTGCCACCGCCGGTCCCAACCCACAACGCCATCATCCGTGCCTCCCTTGAAGAAGGACACCGCCTCGGTACGACTTACTCTTCCGGACATGCAATTCATCCTCTATGTGTTCAATGAACCCAATCTGACTTTTTATTCTTTCTCATTTGTAGGCAAACGATGGATTTGTGAAATGATTACTATGAGAAGAATGACCTTGATGAATTCATATACAAAGAATTGGTCGATTCGTCAGAAACAGACGACGAAGATGTTAAATGATGATGATGGTAATGATGACGATCATCCAGAATGAAATGGATAAATAAGAGGAGCATGTTGTGAACTTTAACCGGAAAGGAGAGTTTTCCCCTGGATAGGATCATTGGCGCACGTCTTCTCTACAACAATTACTTCAATTACCGGACCAAACATACCATGAGGTTTTTTTTCCAACGTCGCTTCCAGATGAGCATAGTGAATATCGTGGAGGAATAAGATCCTTATTTTAAGCCGAGGAAGGATTACTGTGGACCACTTTCCTTCTCTTCTATGCAAGAATGCACGGCTGCTATCAGGATGCTTGCATGTGGTAAAACCGCAGATGCCTTTGATGCTAAAATCTGAATGGAGAGACCACATACCATGAGGGCACGGTGAAATTCTCCTGTGCCATGGTTAAGGTGTTTTAGCCGGACAACCTAAGAGAACCTACTACCGAGGACACAAATTTTTTTTGGCAATTGGAACAACAAGAGATTTCTCAGTTATGCTCGTGACTGCATGCGTTGGCAACAGAAGAATTGCCCGAAAAGTTTGCGTGGGAAGTACTAAGGTTTCTCCAAAGAGGTCTCCACCATACTTGAAGCAGTGGCATCAAAGAACTCATGGATTTGGCATGCCTAGTTCTCACAATGACATCAATATGCTCCATTGAGCTTCGTTGTTCAAGGAACTTTTGTCATGGGCATGCTCCGGAGTAGGGATGATAGATTTGCCCATGGGTATGAGTACCCGCGGGTACCCTACCCGAAAACAACAGGATGGGAAAAACTTGGAGAGATTTTGTACCCACGGGCAATGGGTATCCATACCTGCAAAATATATGGGTAGGGAATGGGTATGAACTTGCCCATGGGTAACCCAATGGATACCCATAAAATGATAAAAAAAATGAAAATAGTTCCTATGACATGTGGGTCAACATACAACTCCCATGGCCCAACCCTAAATATCGTATTCCTTAAACCGTCCATAGCTCATAGGCCCGTAATCACCTTCTCGACACTCCTCCTACGGCCTATGTGACTCCTCAAAAGATGAAACATCAACTCTTCTCTATTGGACTGTTGTCCAACGATCAAGCTATCCCCACGAACCGCTGATCATACTCCATTGATGCCTCCAAGAGGCCTCCTACATGAGGATGTTGTGTCTATGCTATATTGCTTGCCCATCATCACTTGATTTTTAAACTCATTTCTCTACCTTTTAAATATTTAAAATTATACATTTTATCCATTGGGTACCCATTGGGTATAGGATACCTAATGGGTATGGGCACGGATACTAATTTATACCCATGGGTATTGAAGTGAGTGGGTATAGATAGTTTCTGTGGGTATGGGTTTGGGCAGAAGAAGGTTGTACCCGCCCATACCCTACCCATTGCCATCCCTACTCAACGGCGGAGACAGCAGGGGACCAGCAAGGGCCAAGGCCTGGGCCAACATGCCAAAAAAAATTTAGAGCAGTGATTTTTTGTTTCAGAAGTTGTGTGTTATGCTGTTCTGGGCCTTGTGGCCCTCCCTAACCGATGAGCAACAGCAAAAAGTGGCACAATGAATCATGTCCAAGGCTTGACTTTTCTCTAGTGTTATTCTATCCCAAAAGCTAATCCCAAACACAAAGAGGCAAAGCCACCCCGGCTCCCAGCCACACGTGATTCCTCTTCCCACCTTTCCCTTTCCTTGGTCCCCTGTGGTCCAGCCTTTGCTGCTCATCCATGGAGACAAACCACTAGCCCCCAAATCTCCTAAATCTTTCTAGTTGTTCTCTCCTGTAGAGCTGCTGCAGTGCCGCCAGCCGGCTGGACGGACAACGTCTCATCTTTCTTCAAGCCGCTGCAAGCACACAAGAAGAGGTATATATTCTTGATTTGAGATCCCTTTTTCTCTGTCTCTCAGATCTGAAATTTGTTCTATAATTTTTTTTGGCTTTTCAATTCTCTAAATTGGATAGTCTTATAGTGGTCTGTGCTCAATTTTTCTAGGGTAATCGGTTGTCTCCATGGCCAAAAGTAAAAGAAAGCTTGCAACGCTGCATTCTTTTTTTGAGAAGAAAAGAAGAACTGATGTTCCAGAACAGATTAATTTGGTTGATGCCCCTCCCTTGGTAGATGAAGAAGAACAAGTGGATGAACAAGAACAAGTAGAAGAAACTCCAATATCAACAACACCACCTCAGGTTATGAGAGGGAGAGGCAATGGTGATTCTGCTATTTTGGTGGTAGAAAGAGAACCAGGTCTGCGGTGCCAAATTTCAGATTATCCTCCTAACAATCAAGAAAAAGCTCGAATCTCATATATAAAGCATGGGGCATATCATTTTAAAATGGATGAGTAT
The DNA here is from genome assembly GCA_021437245.1 of Aegilops speltoides. Lineage (NCBI taxonomy): Eukaryota > Viridiplantae > Streptophyta > Magnoliopsida > Poales > Poaceae > Aegilops > Aegilops speltoides. The sequence goes on along the minus strand of CM038145.1, from coordinate 465,237,963 downwards.
CCTCCCGATGAGTCGGTGACCCATCCACGCAAGATTCAGTATCATTGGTTTAAGAGCTTCCCTTGGTTAGAATATTCACCGGATAAAGATGCAGTCTACAGTTTTCCATGCTTTTTATTTTGTAAGAAACCACTTGGAAAGAAAGGATCTGATGTGTTTACAGTGAAAGGATTCAATAAATTGAAGAGAGTTAATGACGGAGAGAGATGTGCATTCTTAACTCACATGGGAAAGGACAGTAAATCTGCTCATAATTATGCTACAAAATGTTATGATAATCTGAAGAATAAGGCATGTCATATGGAACCATTAGTGGTGAAGCAAACAGATGGGGATATCAAAAGGAATAGGCTGCGGCTTAGAGTAACCGTTGATTCATTATGGTGGTTAGCATTCCAAGCTTGCCCCTTCCGAGGACACGATGAAAGTCTTGATTCGAAGAACCAAGGTAATTTCCTTGAAATGGTGAAACTGATAGCTTCTTATGATGAGGAAATCGGTGCTGTAGTGTTGGGTAATGCTCCAGGCAATGCTAAGTACACATCGCCTACAATTCAAAAAGAACTTCTAGGTATCATTGCTTCTAAGGTGCAAAGTGAAATCCGTAAAGAAATAGGAGATGCTAAGTTCTGCTTGCTTGTTGACGAGTCAAGAGATGAATCCAAAAGAGAGAAAATGGCAGTAGTTATTCGTTTTGTTGATAAACCTGGTTTCACTCGTGAGTGTTTTCTTGATATTGTTCATGTTGCTGATACATCTTCGGCTACTCTAAAAGAAGAGATATCTTCTGTTTTGGTTCAACATCAATTAGATGTGAACAATATTTGCGACCAAGGATATGATGGTGCTAGTAACATGCGTGGAGAGTGGAATAGACTACAAGCAAAGTTCATGGATGAGTGTCCTTATGCATATTATATCCATTGTTTTGCTCATCAGTTGCAGCTAGCTCTTGTTGCTGCATCAAAAGAAGTAGCCGATGTTCACAACTTTTTTGATCGTCTTGCTCTTGTTATCAATACAGTTATGTCTTCTAGTAAGAGACATGATGAGTTGCAAGCAAATCAAGTTGCTGAAATGGAGCATTTGATTGAGCTCGGTGAGCTTGAAACTTGAAGTGGGGCTAATCAAGTTGGAACTTTACAACGGCCTTGTGATACTAGGTGGAGTTCACACTATGCTTCTGTTTGCAGCCTTGTGAAATTGTACAGACCAACATTTTTGGTACTTAAAAGCATTGCAACTGCTAAAGGATCTGGTACTTCACCTTCCGCACGAGCAAAGGCTTCTGGTGCTGTTAAGTTGATGATGTCTTTTGACTTCATATTTATACTGCATGTCATGAAAGAACTTATGGGAATCACGGACATGCTATGCAAAATGTTGCAACAAAAGTCTCAAGATATTGTGAATGCCATGGATGATGTTAAGACTACCAAAATGTTGATCCAGGAGCTAAGAGATAATGGTTGGAACAAGCTTAAAGCTGACGTGTTTTCATTCTGTACCAAACATGGAGTTCAAACACCACATTTCAGTGAGTTATATGTGGATTTCATTAATTCTCGTGTGGAGGATGAGACTACAGTTGAGCAGCATTATCGCTGTGACATTTTCATGGTTGCTGCTGATCAACAAGCACAAGAGCTGAATTGTAGATTCAACAAACAAGCTACAGAGCTTCTCATCCTGTGTACTTCCTTGGACCCAAAAGATTCCTTCCGTTCATTTAACACAATGAAAAAAATAGCGCGCTACAGCAAAATAGCGCCAACCTCCAAATATGCTATTAACGTGATATATCGCGCTATAGCATGCTATTAGCGAGACATTATACACCGATATATTTAGCGAGGCAATTCTCAACACGCTATAGCATGCTATTAGCGACGCTATAGCGCGCTATTTTTTCCAGTGATTTAAAATAGATAATATATGTTCTCTGGCTTCAAAGTTCTATCCTGCTGATTTTAAAGAACAAGAAATGAATAATCTAAGATGTCAGTTACGACATTACAAGAATGTTGTACCCACAAGCCCAAAGTTTCAGAATTTGACAACTATATCAGAACTTTGTCAACGACTTGCATCTAGTGGAAAATCAGATGAATATTACTTGATTGACAGGTATCTAATGTTCTCTGTTCCTGTATTGGTTGATTTATTCATTGCTAAAAATTCTAACTACTTCTTAATGTACAGACTCATTCGGCTTGTTCTTACTTTACCGGTTTCAACGGCAACTACAGAACGTGCATTTTCTGCCATGAAACTTGTGAAGATAAGGCTTCGGAATAAAATGGAAGATGGATTTCTAAGGGACTGCTTGCTAATTTATATTGAAAAGGAGATTGCTGTTGGAATATCAACAGATGCAATTATAGATGAGTTCGATGAACCACCACGTCGAGTGCCATTTAGTTGAAGGCCTGGAGCAGAAAGAAGTCCACATAACACCCCAGTGTTTCACAAACCGGCTAATTTGCCCCCTGAAGTCTAAAACCGGGTACTTAACCCCCTGCCTTTCTCAAAACCATGTGAATCAACCCCTAAACCGGATTAGAGTGGTTTTGGCAGGTAGTTTTGTCCTTCCGGACCTGCACCCAGCTGCACCTGGCCTTGTCCATCCTCAGCTACACGCCTGCACCGCGCCGGCGTCGTGTACAGCGCGGGGATGCAGACACTACCATGTAGCTTGCTGGTCCATTCTTTCAACTCTGTCAACTTCTCCATGGTGAACCTCATCGTCTCCGGGTTGCCGAACATGCCGGAGCTGCCGCAGAGCGAGCTCGAGGAGCTTTGGACAGAGTGGCTCTCCTCCATCCCGGACAACACCGTCATGTTTTCCACCTTCGGGAGCAAGATGTTTGTCCCGGCCGCGTGCACAACTTCCATATGGGCACAGACTTGAAGGCGAAGGTCGTGAAGTGCATGACGATTGACGACGGGGTTCGAGGAGAGGATGAAGGGGAGGGATGTGGTGCACACCGGGTGGGTGCAACTATACCACATCCTACGAAATCAGAGCGTGCGGTGCTTAGTGAACTATGCCGGACGAGCTCCATCATGGTAGGGCTCCTTGTCGGCTGTTGTAAGCTGTCTGATGTTGTACAGCGAGTACGGAGTACCTCAACGTCAGCTGTTCGCACGGGGACCTCGGTGTCGGGTGAAACTGTCACGGCGCGATGGTGACAGGTGGTTTAGGCGAGGGGATGTGAACGATGCCATATACACGTGATTGCAAACAGATGGGACGGGGAAGAAAGAACACTGCCGACCTGGCCCCTCGCAACGTTGCTGCGTCAGCAAATCACCTCGCAAAACCACTCTAATCAGGTTTAGGGGGTAATTCACATTGTTTTGAGAAAGACAGGGGGTTAACTATCCGGTTTCAGACTTTAGGCTATGTTCGGTTACGCCCTTCCCCGCGTGGTTTTGGGCCCAAACCGCGGGGATCCAGGCGGATCTGCCCCACTAGGAAATAATCTCCGCGTTTTCGATTTGATGCATTCGGTTAGGCCTCGAGCAGATCTTTCCCCCGTCCAAACCCCTCAAAACCGCGAGGAAAAAATCAGCTCCAGCCCACCCGTGGAAAAAAACAGCTTCGCCTCTCTCTCTCTCGTACGTAGGTCTCTCGTTGACGCGACCGAAGCGGGGGCGTGGGCTTAACCGAATGGAAGAAAGAGGCCCCGATCATCTTTGTGGCAGGGAGTCAACCCCCACAGGGGTCAGGTGCTGACACCCAATCCCGGCAGGGATTAGTTCCACTGGAGGAACTAATCTATTGTAACCGAACAAGGCCTTAGGGGGTATATTAGCCGGTTTGTGAAACTCTGGGGGGTGATGTGGACTTCTTTCGCCTGGAGCATGTTAGTTTCTCTATCTTCTATTATCTAGATTTTTCTTTTGTGTGATGTACCATTGAAAAATTGCATATCCTCTTGTATCAACGGTGCATGGTGGTGTAATCAATGAAAAATATTATGCTATTACATCCGCTTCACTGTTTTTTTGGCCAAAATTTTTTACGGAAGTGTTGCTGCCTTCAGTCGGCCCGTGTTATACATTTTTCCTGGCTCCGCCACTGTCCCTACTCCGGCGTGCAACTACACTATCAAACGACACAACAATACAATGGGGCACGACATTGCCGATGGTATATATCATCAGTCGGTAGCTTTCGTGAAGACTATATCCGAGCCCCGAGGTAGTAAACGATATCTCTTTTCACAAATGCAAGAAGTTGCTAGGAAGGATGTGAAATTTTTCGGAATGCTCCAAACTCGTTAGGCTATTGTTCTTGGAGCTGCAGTGATGTGGGAATCGGAGACATCGTGATATGAGATGTTATGAAATCTCGTACAACATGATTGTGGAGGATGAGAGGGCGAAGGGGTAGCCCGCATGCATGATTTTGAGAAGTCCTAAGTACATGTCCACCTCCTGGAATAAGATGTGAAACATGTTCTGCATTTTCTAGAGATGCATCGACAACTTTGAGATCAACATGTGCATGTACAACTAGTCAATGATCTTGTGAAGCATACTAGAACATGAAGGCGCGCGTTGCCGCGCTCGTTCATGTTAATAAAAAATAGGAGAAATATCTGCCATAAATTTAGATGGTACAAATATATCTAAGAAGTATGAGTGTCCGAAACTACAATGCCTCGAATACGAAGATGATCGTTTGTTACAGTATGTTTGGGGGCAGTAAAATAATTGAATGTGAAGCATCTTAGCACGACTAACAGTTACTATTCTTCTGTATAATTGTGTGCCTTGTGAAGGATATGGGTCCCAGAGTTCTCTGAAAAGCAACAACTTCCAAGCTAATGCCAGCATCAAGGAAGCTCTCGGATGCACAAACATCAAAATCCTGCAAAAATGTAACATCAGCGTATAAGCGTGCCTAACAAGAGATGAATATGTTAGCAACAAGAGTTGAATATGGATAAAAGAAGATTGGCTCTCAAAGTTGAGCATAACATTGTTGTCAACGACGACCTCATAAAATGGATTTGCAACATATTAATGGCCTCTACAATGTGTTGTCCATGGCCTAGTTGTCAAGCATATCAGGAATTTCAGTTTACTAAAACATGCAATGCACCAGAACAAAAATGCACATGTAAGGTAAATCTTTAAAGTACATGAGCATTTGATCAAATAGTCTACAAAAAGTAGCACCACACTGAATTTATAATCACATAGAACTTGCTAAAGTATCAAAGGTTATTCAAGGTACAATTTAACAATGAAAATGGTGGACCTAATCTGTTAGTAAATTCATATATAACCAATAAAGCTAATGCATGTATACAACTATGCATAATATAGCTTTCAGAAAAACTATGCATAATACATGAATTCCATTGTTGCAAGTCAAGGAATCTGTCATACAAAACATTACACCTACCTAATGTTCCAATTACATCCTCCCGAGACGCCCGATCACGCATCAGTACAACAAATCAACAACGTCATCCTACCTGCAGATTATGAAGCCAGCTAAAATTATCTATAAATCAACCATAGAATCAGAAGTTGCAGATTGAATCTAATTTCTATGGCCTGTTGGCAGGGAGACGTTGTTCGCGTACCCTGTTGGTCAGGCACAAAAGAAAAGGGCAAGCTGATCCTGCGGAGTAAAAGGAGGATGAGGTGCTCGTCACGATCGGCTCTGTCGAATCTCCTTCCCCATCAGTCCCGTTACCGCAGCCACCAGCTGCAAGCGCATGGAGGCGGACGCAAGAGGAATACAATCAGCGATGGAAACCAGCAGCGCCTGCGGCTGCCGCAATCGCCAAGGCAGAACGCTGCAGGAGACGACATTAAAAAATAAAGTAAAGAAGAGACCCACCATGGGGGCCTGCAGAGGAAGAGTAGATGGGTATCGGAGGGCGCGGAAGCTCGCCGCAGGGATTGAGGGCGGTGGCGGCGCAGCGTCGACCAACAGAAGAGCTCAGGGATAGGGATAGGGCCGGCGCTCGGGGATAGAGGAAGAGACCTGGACGACCTGCAAGTTCACGTACGAATGATATTCTTTGCAAATTGGGCTGGACATCTTATGGCCCGATTATCGACGGGAACCGCAGCTAATTCTACAGAGCAGCGGCCCGCAAAATGGTTCTCCGTACGTGTGTAACGAGTTGACGACCGAGCAAATCCAACACGTTCGTAGGCATGATCTGACGGCTGAGAGATCAAAATCACCGTGGAGGCTCGTAGGTAGCTCTGTCTTACTGTTTTGTAATGTGAACCCACGTTGAAAATCAATGATGTTTGAATATGCACTTCAAAACTATGTATTTTATGTGTGATTTTTTTTTTGCTGGCGTGAGGTATTCAGTGTTAAGTATATTTGTACCATCAAATGGTAAACGTGCATATTTTTAGTTTATTTCACATACGAAATGTGAACGTTAGATTGAAACGTGTTTCAAATATATCCAAAATTGGTTTATTTCTAAAGGTCTTGGCGCCAGGAGTTCAAATATATGAATTATTTCACAAACAAACTTATGTTTTAAAAGATATAAATGTTTTAAATTGGTCAAGATGAAAAAACAGTCCATGGATTTGTCTGCAAGGGAGAGAAAAAAGACATATGCATACATGTGTGAAGAAAGAGAGCCAGAGAGTGAATCGTCATATCCATGCATCCAAGCCTTGCTCAAAAGAAAAAAAAAACATTCATTCAAGTTTAACGGGGTCTCGGCCTCTGCTATTGCTGGGACGGCGACGACGAAGCAGGTGTCAGGGTCCACGAATCAGAGCTATTGCTACGACGGCGACGACGAAGGCCAGACTTCTCCTTCCTGCTCTGTTGACGTTCCCGTGGGAGTACTGAGGCGTCGGAGTGGCCTTGGATCCAGACCCTGCGTCAGATTCAGATACAAAAAATGGCGCTCCGATTAGCTCACCGTGATGCGCTCCGATCATCTCCACTGGCCAATTCCAAAACATTTGCAGAAGGTTCTGCACGTACCTGCAGGCGTAGCTTCCGGATCGTAGGGCGTCGCCGGAGAAGACATCGGAACACCCATGGCTGCACGGCACGAATGACACGATGTTATTTTCTGTACTTGTGGTGTTGTTCGTACTTGCGCAGTGTGAACTTACCGTCGCACTGGCTGGCGGGCGGCGCCTGGACCCTGCACGCCGCGGGCATCTGCAGCGCGCGGGCGCCGTCCAGGGCGACGCCGAGCGTGGCCGCCGTGCCGCCGAGCACCGCGCAGAGGCATTTCGGGCTGGACCGCAGCACGCCGGACACCGCCGCGCAGCACGGCTCCCCGGGCGCCGTCGCGTTGCCCGACATGTAGCCCATGCACGGCGACAGGCTGACGAGCTCCGGCATGCACCCCGTCCCTCCCACGCCGCCCGAGGGCGCCGGCGCAGGGGCCTGCGCCTGCCCTGCGCACCGGGATGACAGCGTGGCCGCCACGGCCAGGCCAAGGCCGAGCAACGCGACGTTGGCGTAAGTCGCTCCCATTGGACTTGCTGTAATTTTCCTTGTGTATGATGCGCGAACTGTGCGTGGCACTGGCATGGACAGTTCGCTGATTTTGTAGCAAGAACCATTGTCGTTCTTGACACTGACAGACCATGGTCCATGGAAGCAGTTAGTTAGGTTGGTCGCGCCGGTGAGCCCGGGCTTTCCATATGCATTCGCCATTGTTCGGTCAACTTCTCGCCAAATCCTTGGACTTCGCTTTCATGGCGAGTCAGTCAGAGTCTCCGAGACAGAGAGAGCAGTGCACCTGCAAACTTTGCGGATTCATCTGGTCACAGTCCCAGCTACCTCACGTCCTGATCACCTAAACGCATCAGCACAAGCGGTTCGCGCAACCACCATGGCCAAACGCTCATCTACCACCTGAAACATTCTTAACCACACTAGTACACACACACGAGACCAGCCATCACCCACCTGCATATATAAGTAGCGAAACCGCGCGGGATCCTGCACAGTTTAATTTCTCATTCATTCAAAAACTGTGGTGCATTTCAGTTGTATGATCGGGCTATGACACGTGACGGTGCGATGGGCGCGGCGGCGGCGTTGGTGCTGGTGCTGGCCGTGCTGCCGGCGGCGGTGTCGGGGCAGGCGGGGGTGGCGACGTCGTGCACGGCGTCGCTGATCAGCACGTTCACGCCGTGCCTCAACTTCGTGACGGGGAGCACCAACGGCGGGGGCTCGCCGACGCTGCAGTGCTGCAGGGCGGTGGCCGGGGTGGTCCGCACCGGCGCCGACTGCGCCTGCCTCATCCTCACCGGCAACGTGCCCTTCGGCCTCCCCATCAACCGCACCCTCGCCATCTCCCTCCCCAGGGTCTGCAAGTCGCTCTCCGTCCCGCTCGTCTGCAGAGGTCCGTTTCAAACTTACAACAGTTGATTTTCAGTTTTTCACTGCACAATTTGAACCCTGATTAACCAAGCAAGTTCTTGTCTGTCGCGTTCTTGTGATCTGCAGATACAGCGACGCAAATCCCAGCTCCAGGTAACTTTAATGTTCCTTCATTTACCTGAACACTGCCATAGTACTGCCGGGTGTACATTACTGAGGTTAATTAACAATGAACAATGAACTTGCAGGGCCAATTGCATTTGCTCCGGCGCTGCCCCCTCTGCGTAAGTATCTTTAACGACCTTCTGCTCGTACCATAACAGAATCGAAGCTGCAAGATTGTTGTCTGAACAAATGTTTTGCAATTCTGCAGCAGCGTTACCGCCGGAGTCGTCGGTGGATGAGACAGCGACGCCGCCGGCGGTGGAAGGGCCGCCGGTTATGCAGGGGCAGAGGCCGGTGGTGGTGCCCAGCTCGGCGTGGAGGGGTGCCCGTGCTCCCTCAGTTCTGCTGGTTGCATCCATTTTGGTTCTGATTACGTAGGTTGTACACGTGGACTTGTAGGATGCTCATCTCCGAGACAATGGCTGGTTTTCGCCGCAAAGAGAAGGATGCTATTATTGCGTTGGTGGCTTTGGGCTCACCGTGTAAGAAAATTTTCCGTGTGCGATCAATATGATGTGATTATGGAACACGGTTTTTTTTTAATGTCCAACTCTACCTATTTCTGTAATGATATCAGGGTGGTTGAACAAAAAGCAAGGAAGTGCCCGTCTAAGCTCGAGCTCAAATGAGCTCGGTATGAACAGTAAAAACCCCAAAAAAATTCTTTTTCTGAAAACTTATGGAATATTTGTGCAACAAACATAAAATAAATAAATTCACATGCGTCAAATTTTCGTGATGGAATCATTAGTGGAGGTATGGGCAAGAACATGTCAGATGTATGATGTGTGGGCAAAAAAAAAAAAAAATCTTCCACGAATGTGATTCCATCACGGAATTTTGCACACGTAATCTCTCAATGTTTGTTGCAGATTCAGAATTTTTGTAATTCTTGTTGTGATTTTTTCTGTTCATCCGCCCTCAGATTGTCTGCGTCTAAATCGCTGCATCTACTTCGTTGTGTCATTGGATTTATATCTAGAACGCACCGTGTTCCAAAACAAAACAAATAAATTGTCATTTACATGTTTTGTCCTAAACAACAAGGTTAACTTGTTCAAACATGCATGAATATGGCATAAACAGATTCATTAGATTTTTCTAATATTTTTTTTTATATAACTTTCTTCATCTGAGTTTTGGTTAATTTCTATGAATTTTTAAAGTTCAGAGTATTTTCTGAAATAAATAAATTGTTTTTTTTGGAGGGTACGCAAATTGCGTACCATAGCTTTATAGAAGGAGAGAAAAAAGTACATGACATCTAACACTTGCTGTGAACAACGAGCGTAGCACAACACCACCCCCGACTATCTCAGGACAGCCACACACGACAACACAACTAGAACACGGAAAAGCCTGCCCAGAACCGAAACACCTCGCCGCGTCTTGATCGACACAGAACACCTTCCGAAGAATAGCAACTCCAGCATCCTTTGGATTCAACCGCGACGACCATACATAGCGCCGGAGGAGAGCGGTCAGGGCCACGACGAGCACCGGAGTAGCGCCAACAGGAAACTCAGTCTCCTCGCACGATGCTCCCAACAGAGAAACGACGTCGCAGACGCCGCCATCATGCCGCTCCAGAGGACCAAGGCTTTCGCCCGGAGACAACTGCCAACACCAAGCACGAGGGAGATGGCGACACACTCAACGTCGCCTCCAGAGAGGGGAATGACACCCGCGGGTGCCATCGACGCCGGCCGGCCAAAACCGGACAGGATTTTCATCTGTAATGTTGCACATCTCCACTCCGACGAGGTACCGGGCAGTATCGTCCCTGAAGCCTCGCACCGTCGTCACCGCAGCAAATCCGCCGAAGCCACGTAGCCGTGGTCCAACACCACCCGCACTGCCGAGAGAGCGCGAACCAGACCTCCACCAACATCGCCGTCGAGAAGCAATCATCTCCTCCAAGCGGAGCAAAAGCCGGATCCGCTCCATCGGCCTTCATCGACACCGAGAGACTGCCGCTAGATTGGATCTCGCCCGCCCCTCCAACCTCACTCCGGCGCCATCTCCACCGGGGCATCGCCGCGATCCCCTCACACGGAGGCAGTTGGACGCCCGCTGCGCGCCAGGACACCTTCCTGGCAGGGCCATCTCGGCGCCGCCGCCTCCATGGCTGATCCAACGCCGCCGCCACCGCTGTTGCTAGCGCTCCACCTGCCGCCACCTACCGGAGGTGCTCCTCGCCAAGATCCAGCGAACGCCCTCGCCGTGCCCTCCGCTGTGCCTCCAACCACACCGCGAGTCCCCGTGCCGTCCGCGAGAAGAAAGTCGTGGTCTTTCCACTGCCGCGCGGCGGTGCCAACCCCACAAGCCCAGATCGAAACGGATCTGGGGCTGACTGCACCTCCATCCACAGCTCCGGCGCCAGCGCTTCCGGGGGCATCACCGCACGCCCACCGCATGGAGATGGCCGACCGCCCGTTGCCCGCCAGGATCTCCTTCCTGGCAGGGCCTCCTCGGCGCCGCCACCTTCCTGGCAGAGCGCTCGCGCCGCCGCCCACCAGCGCCAGCGCGCCGCCGCCTTCTTCCTCCTCCGCACAGCAGCCTCCTGACCCGGTTCCTTCGCACCACCGCGCTCTCCGCCGTGCTCTGGCGACCAGCAACAAGATCACGTCACTGGCCACCCCACCTCCAAGGCTGGCCCCGGGGAAGACCCGCTCCGCGCGAAGGGGCCTGTCGTGGGGGCGTCGCCAGCACCCTCCGCCTTTGGCGGCAGGGCGAGGCCGCCACCGCCGGCGGCGGCAGCGGCCGGGGGAGGAGATCCGGCGGCTTCTGGTTTAGGGATTTGGGGGCCTCCGGAGCCGCACGCGCGTGCGACCCGGGAGGCAGGAGCTCTCTCTAAAATAATGTGTTCGACGGCCATGTCACGAAGTCTCATAAATAAATTGTTTCTCATTTGTGAAAAATCCAGAAAATACTTCTGTTATTCGCTGTGGGGCTAGACAGTGTCTATGACTAGTGGGGCCTAATTAGTCGTAGTATGTGGTGTATAAGTAGCTAATAGTTGAACTATAGCCCAATTAGCTAAGTAGTATGTGGTGTACGCGGCAGCTGGATTAGACGGTAGGGCCTAGTTGCAGCACCACATGGATTGCTTGATGATAAGAGGAAGAAACGAAGCAGGATCAAACAGAATGGATGTCGTTGGCTCGGGCAACTGATGGTCGGCTGCGACATGAAGGGTTTAGCGTAACAGAGGGTGAGAGAGTAACGGAGTGTGGAATTGGTGAAGAAGCCGAAGGGGCAACCCCTCACTATTCTTTGACAGAGCAAACACGTCGACATAGGGATGGTCATTGTCAGACATAGTTTAAAAAACCAAACAGGTGTTTGAATAGGCAAGGCCGCCGGTTCAGGTTTTTACCGTTCGAGCCGGTGGTTTATTGGTTTGATGTCTGGTTTTTTATACTATAAATAATACATTTTGTATACAAATGTCGTGCTAAATAGATGTAAAATACAATCATTTACTTAAATTTGGTAAGAAAGTTGGCTAGCCAAGATGGTTATTAGGCCAAAGGTGTAACTTACGCATCTATATCTAGCATCCCAGGTTTGAATTCCCTTTGACGCGCATTATTTTTCTATTTTTGTGTGTGGTATTGGTTCAACCGCCGGTTCATGTAAAAACCGGCCGGTTTACATGGTTTTTTGGGTCCAATTGCAGGTCGGTGTTTTTAGCTTAAAAGACCGATAGGGGCCGGTTTTGTTTTTCAGTCCGATCGACTGCCGGTCCGGTCCGATTTTTTAAACTCTGCTGATGAATCTCCCGGGATAATCAAAGCCTTTGGTGGGGCAATCCAGTGTGTCTGCCACCAGTAAGGCTTGGCCACTGGTAATCTGACCAAAATTGGGCCCATGTTATCAATAGCGGGTGCGATAAATATGTCGTCCCTAGTATGTGATGTGTAAGTAGAGGGCCTCGTCTCACGCGTGGCCTCCAGCTACTAGTAAGTATTGCCCGCAGCTAAGCTGAGACCAGTCATACCAGTGGCGAGTAGGCTTGAGTCATCCACGATTGATATTCGACCAGATTACGATTGTGCATGTTTGCCACTGATATGACTCCATCTAAAAGCAGTGGTGAAGACAGTCCTAGGGCAGATAGAGCTATAGCCCTAAGCCCAGTGATAATAGCCTTTTGTAATTACTTGTTACAATGTACGAAAAAACACTAAAGTGCCCCACTCAAGATAGCTTAGCCCTAGGTATAACCCCTAGCTAGCTTTGTCGCTTTCTATAAGTAGTTTCCTAGTCTCTACTATTAAAGGGGGATCGAACGTCGTGATGGTTCGACCTCGTTCGATCCCCACCTCCCTTCTACAACAACCATCTGTGCGATGGGCCACGCCCGCAGAAAAAAATCGACGATAGAAAAACATCGCGATCTATAGCAGCGAAAACCAGAAGAAAAAAACCCCGCACGTCCTCCACTTCTCCCACGATCTCCATCCGCAGATCTCTCTCCCGAGTCCTGAACCACCCAGCCGGCAACCCTGCACTCTCCCTCTCATGCGCCGCGTATCTCATCTACGCCTTGACCTCAACCCGCCCTCTCCACTGCTGGTGGCTCGTGTGGATGGCTGCGGGCGTCATGCGACCGGAAGAGCGCCCTTGGAGGTGGTGGCAGTATCGGCCTTGTCCTGGGAGGATAGGTCTTTCTTGGTCGATGACCTCGATGACGGCCCAACACGTGGTGTCGTGGCCTCGCAGGAGTGTGTGTCAATAGCATCGGCGGCTCGGGGGTAGCTGGGCCGCGCAGCAGTCGATCAGGGCGGCGACGATGGCCTCGTCCCGGGACATCGACCGATCTGGCATTGGGATCATGGGCCGTCGCTGGTGGTGAGGACAAGCTCGAAAGAACCACTGTGAGGACCTTGTTCAGCGGCACTCCTCCGGCAAAGGCAGGTTGGAGATATTTGAGATGTGTCCTCTCCACCTTCAAGAAAGATTTTGTGATGTGCTTGGTGATTCCCTCTCCGCCTCCAAGAAAGATTTTGTGATGTGCTTCTTGGTGATTAAGTATGTGATTCTTTGTTTTGCAATATATTCAGCACTGTTATTTGTTCATGTTATTAGCTGCCAATCTGAGACGTGGGCAAAAGAAACAGCAGTGATGCACACAACCCTACACAGCGCCACACGTTGTCGGTCAAGTGTGCAACAGCGGCTGCTCCACCACTACAAGAAATATGTCAACTTATGACCACCACTATTGGTCACTGAAAGGTCACAAATTTCCATTTATGACCTTTTTGTGACCAAAAACAGAAGGTCAAAAGCTGGTCGTCGTAAACTGACTATAGCGACCTTTCTTCTGGAATGGTCAAAAACGTTTACGACCAAAATATTCCTACTGTGGCGTTTTGGTCACTAGCAACCTCCCCAGTCCACGTAGGCATCCAGCGTGGCAAGCTGATGTGGCACAAGATTCAGCCCGGTCCAATTGGGTTTTCTACATGGGCCTAGCCCAACAATTCGGCCTTTTTAATGTATTTTTTTTCTGTGCTTTTATTAGCTACATGGGTCTGGACCAACAATTCATCCTTATTGATTTCTTTGCATGGCCCTTTTAACAACAGATTTTTTTTTGATCATGTATTTTCTGGGCCATTTCTTTGCTGGGCCTCTCATGTTTTTTATATGTATCATGGGTCCACTAGTCAGATGGATCCCAGTTATCATGTTCTGATAAGTGGGTCTAAGTTGTCAGGTGTAAGTGGGTCCAACTTGTCAGGGCCATATTCCTCATTTCATTCTGATAGTAAATAAATAACCAATATTATTGGCACAGACAAAAAACACATATAATACTTCAAATAACAACAGCCAGATTCAGTATAGAGCCAGATTCTGTATGGAGCTCCTGCTCTACAAATAACACGCAATACAATGGTGCTCCTGCTCTACAAATAACTCTACAAGTGGAGTAACTAATTTACAAGCACTACAAGCACTATATTCTTCAGGATGGAGCTCCTTCGATAGCATTACAAACAGGAAAATGCACCTGCTCCTGCTCATAGTCAGGACTGAGCTAATACGGTCGCCCTGTTACATGAATCAGCAGAGAAGAATAAGAAAACTGGAGCCAATATATTATGAAGAGACCATTCAATAAAAAGGACAAGTTCTTCAGAATGATAACACAAATTCAGCTAGTAATGCTTTTAGAAGTTACAAAAAATAACGATTACTACATGGCAGATGATCATGAAGAGTATAAACACATCTTAAATCTTACTTGTAAAAACAGAATACATTAGTGCAGGGGAGTTCAGGTAGAAAACATACTGCCACAATGTGCCCCTGGTTAGCCCGAATCAGCAGCTCGCCATACTCCTCCAACAGACTGAACCTCTACTTGTTGTCTCACCTGACCGCCTACACGCAAGAAGGCAAAAAAACATTTACTTAAAGCATCTTACAATTCACAACAAGTTCGAGACTGACCCAATTAATTTTACAGCATATAGAGATTTCACAATCAACGTTCATGGTGCTAGGCTGCTAGCTATCACGATGAAAACAACATGTAGCAGATACATTGTACAAACAGGAATTCGGCTGAAATCCTAGGTCACAAACCCGCAACATCGCATTAACACTGCGTGTGCAATGATTTGGCTAACAAGTGCAAACAACAGGAAACACATACTGTAGCAGAACTAAGAACAGCACAGGCCATCGCAATAATATAACCAGTCAAGGGCTCCTCTAAGCAAGCATACTTGCAAATGCAAATTCAACTGTCTAGATAAATGCTCTACAGGTCTTCTAAATTGCTCGACGGATAAAAATAGCGCAAAATACTTCATGAAAGCACGAAATCATTACATTGTACTAGTACTAAAACAGAAACAAGAACAAATCAAGCATCGGTCCAACGTAGATCGGGAATACAGCAATACAGTATCAAAAATAAACTACTAGAATACATAGAAATTCCATGCAGATGAGTAATTCCATAATACGGTTTCTTTTTTTGAAGAGTTGCATATCACAATAAAAACAGATACAATGTTTAATTGCCCGAGGCCAGAACAATATAGTAAAGAACAGAGAACATACAAGGCATGCATATATTATTAATTAAAAGAGAGGATCTATCAATAAGGATGAGTTAACCCATGCATTCCTTACATATGAGAGCATTAGAATAAAGTTAACAAATGCACTTTCACCGTCAAATCTGAAGTAATACAACCAATCATAGTTAAAATGGCTGGGATGTAACTCATATCTATACGCAGATCACATACTAGCATAGATCTTAAACGAGCTGAGTTAAGGAAAAATTAATTACTGAAACAATTCTAACAGCAAGCTGGTTAAGCAGTGCAGCCTTCCAGGTACCATTGCATTCACAACTTATAATGTTACCATCAAACTTCCACATAAATGACAAGTCAAACATGCTGATGGACAACAGAATTTAGCTCATACAATGCAAAACTATTGTACACAAAACCACTGTTTGGATCTATCTAGCAAATCGTTTTAAGAACAAATCACATCAAGACATGGACAGTAAAGGCAATCATTTTAGAAGGCTTGGACTGCATATACAAGTTGATCATGGAACTAACATAGTTTAGCTTATGCATTTCAAGAATTATACTCCCTCCATCCCAAAATAAGTGACTCAACTTTGTACTAACTTTGTACTAAAGCTAGTACAAAGTTGAGTCACTTATTTTGGGACGGAGGGAGTACTTGACATTGGAACGCTAGCACGTGGAAATTGGAAGAACTGAAACTGCATCCACCGGGCAGAACCATCTGTGCATGGCTGTTGCAGCGGAAAAAGACTGCTTGAGTCAACCTATTATTTTGCTTCGGATGAAGATGATCTACAAAAATGAGTAAGATATTATTTGCATCAGCTGAACTAGCAGTAGTGCATCTAACTGAGATACGGATAAAGACAGGTAAAAGCTGAGACAAAGTAGCTACTGGCCTGCTACATCAAGGAATCTCTCTCTATCTCTCTGCTTGCATGTTTTCAAGCACACGAGGGAAAACTAACAAGCTACCAGTACAAACCTAATTAACTAACAAGCTACCTATCTCTCTCCTTGCATGCATATGGATCAGTACAAATTAACTAACAAGCTACCAGTACATCCCTTGAGGTCAAGCAGCTCGAAGATGAGGCTCCACGTCGCGTGCACAGCTACAAATTAACGCATGCATATGGATTAGTACAGGAACGCCCCAACCAAAAGCGGAATGGGAGGATCAGAGTAAGCAAGAGCCTGACTTGGTGCCTGGAACCGGACGAAGAAGGTGGAAGACGGTTGCGTGAGAATCCTCTCGATGCCGCCGCCCCCTCCTAGTGAGTGCAGATCCGGGGCCTCACTTGGTCACGGCCAGATGTGACCCTTGTCGAGGACGTGGCCGACAGCCGCAAGGACGAGCCAGATGCAGCTCGTCGTGGATCTGGGAGGGCCGCTGCGTCACCTGCTCGATCTGGGAGCGCCGGTGGTGCGTGCACCTGCGTGAGGAGGGAAGACACAGCACGTAAGGAAAAGGATGGGAAGCCGAGGGGAGAACAGCAAATCGACAGATTGCCTTACCTATCTGAGCAGCAAAGAAGCAGCGGATGGCGTCGTCGGCCGAGGGATACAGCCAACTCGCCATGGAGATGGAGCACGGGTCCAACCCATGGGCGGATCTCGAAGCCGACGCCATGGAGGAGATGAGCTCTGTGTCCAGCCTCGGGCGGATCTGGGAGCCACTGCCATGGAGATGGAGCTCAGTCCATGCCCTTGGCGGATCTCGAGCCGCCACGACCTGCTCGCTGACACCTGCCGCCGCGTCAGTGCAGGCGGTGGCGAGGAAGGATCGACGGCTATGGCGGGGAAGGATCGGCGGCGGTGGGGGTGAGACGAGGAGGAGGAGGCGTCGCGAGCGCGCTAAGCGGCGGCGGCTGCGGGTCTCTGGTTCGTTGGGGAGAGAGGAGATCATGCGGGACGGGTCGAAGGAAAGAAAGAAAGGGAGGCGGGGGTGTAGAAGGAAAAACGCCAAGGTGAGGGCAGATGGGAGCTAGGGTTTCTTTTCGTGTGAGAGAGATGGATTTTTTTTCTTTGGTAATAGGAGATGGGAAGGCAGCCAGCCAATGGCATGCGAGTCCACGGATCCATCCCCAAGATCAAATCCTGGCCATCCACTTCTCTCGCATCCAACGGTCCAAAACTCTCCCCTCGTCCAGCACTCCTCTCTTTTTATTTTTTTTCTCTTATTTTTGATTCAATCGGTTTTCTCTTTGCCTCTCTTTTTGCGGGCAAGAGCGGGCAGAAATCTCAGGGCTTGGCGCGGGTGAAATCGAACCAAAAATTCCGTGTTGGGGTGAGTCGCGCCCACGAAGGAGGACATGAAGGATATAGGTGGGGGTGATAATGGGCGTGGTGGTTTTGCGCGATGGCGACGGGTGCATGTGGTGACTCGCGAGCAACGGTGCGGTAGGGCCGCACACGTGTGCCAGTCAAGCCGAGGCGTGGTCAAGACGGGGTGATGGCACACTATTGTCAAAATGTTGGAATGATCATGGCACAATTTTGTTAGCCTAACACATTCATGGCATAGTTTGTTCAAATGATCTAATATTGTGCACAAGGGTGCATCTTGGAATTCCAAACAATGTTGCCTAAGGAAGTTTTCATTTTCTTTGCACGAAAAATTCATTTTTCATTTTCCGAGTGCCCGAAATGAGGTTTTTTTGTGAAGGAACTACCAAATAATTGTTGCACAAATAGACCAAATCAATTTTATAAAATACTAGGCCATATATAATGCACAATTGGCAAAATGGTTGGGTGAAAAAAGTTTTGATCCGCCTCTGATGAAAAAGACAAATTGTCGTCGATTCAGCTGGAAACGGGTCAAATTTGAACTGTAGCTGCCTCATAGTTTGCTCTTTATTTTTTCCAAAAATCATTTCTAGGTACATAAGTATCTATTTAATCATAGAAACACCAAAAAAATTCCAAGATTCAACCACTAGCTAGGAACGGTCAAGCCCGCCGTTTTGACCGCATTTTGAAACGGACATAAAAAATTCAAAAAAAATAAAAAAATCGGAAAACCTTCGCATTGTGTCATTATATGTGACCAAGTTTCCAGGAAAAATAATAAACTTGTAATACGGTAATTATTTTAAAAAAGTGTTCTCAGAAATGAGCTATCAAGTGTGAAGATTCATGGCTTTCAAGCCAAATGATCAATCTTATGGCCACATTCATGGCATAGTTTGTTCAAATGATCTAATATTGTGCACAAGGATGCATCTTGAAATTCCAAATAATGTTGCCTAAGGAAGTTTTCATTTTCTTTGCAAGAAAAATTCATTTTTCATTTTCCGAGTGCCCGAAATGAGGTTTTTTTTGTGAAGGAACTACCAAATAATTGTTGCACAAATGGACCAAATAAATTTTATAAAATACTAGGCCATATATAATGCACAATTGGCAAAATGGTTGGGTGAAAAAAGTTTTGATCCACCTCTGATGAAAAAGACAAATTGTCGTCGATTCAGCTGGAAATGGGTCAAATTTGAACTGTAGCTGCCTCATAGTTTGCTCTATATTTTTTCCAAAAATCATTTCTAGGTACATAAGTATCTATTTAATCATAGAAACACCAAAAAAATTCCAAGATTCAACCACTAGCTAGGAACGGTCATGCCCGCCGTTTTGACCGCATTTTGAAACGGGCATAAAAAATTCTAAAAAAATCAAAAAATCGGAAAACCTTCGCATTGTGTCATTATATGTGACCAAGTTTCCAGGAAAAATAATAAACTTGTAATACGGTAATTATTTTAAAAAAGTGTTCTCAGAAATGAGCTATCAAGTGTGAAGATTCATGGCTTTCAAGCCAAATGATCAATCTTATGGCCACATTCATGGCATAGTTTGTTCAAATGATCTAATATTGTGCACAAGGGTGCATCTTGGAATTCCAAATAATGTTGCCTAAGGAAGTTTTCATTTTCTTTGCACGAAAAATTCATTTTTCATTTTCCGAGTGCCCGAAATGAGGTTTTTTTGTGAAGGAACTACCAAATAATTGTTGCACAAATGGACCAAATCAATTTTATAAAATACTAGGCCATATATATTGCACAATTGGCAAAGTGGTTGGATGAAAAAAGTTTTGATCCACCTCTGATGAAAAAGACAAATTGTCGTTGATTCAGTTGGAAACGGGTCAAATTTGAACTGTAGCTGCCTCATAGTTTGCTCTTTATTTTTTCCAAAAATCATTTCTAGGTACATAAGTATCTATTTAATCATAGAAACACCAAAAAAATTCCAAGATTCAACCACTAGCTAGGAACGGTCATGCCCGCCGTTTTGACCGCATTTTGAAACGGGCATAAAAAATTCAAACAAAATCAAAAAATTGGAAAACCTTCGCATTGTGTCATTATATGTGACCAGGTTTCCAGGAAAAATAATAAACTTGTAATACGGTAATTATTTTAAAAAAGTGTTCTCAGAAATGAGCTATCAAGTGTGAAGATTCATGGCTTTCAAGCCAAATGATCAATCTTATGCCCACATTCATGGCATAGTTTGTTCAAATGATCTCATATTGTGCAAAAGGGTTCATATTGGAAAGCAAACAATGTTGACTAAGGAAGTTTTCATTTTCGTTGGACGAAAAAACCATTTCCATTTTTCGAGTGCCCGAAAGGAGGTTTTTTTTGTGAAGGAACTACCAAATAATTGTTGCAAAATTGGACCAAATCATTTTTATAAAATACTAGGCCATATTTAATGCACAATTGACAAAATGGTCTGGTGTAAAATTTTTTGATCCACCTCTCGTGAAAAAGTCAAATTTCTGCCGATTCAGTTGGAAGCGGGTCAAATTTGAACTGCAGCTGCCTCATAGTTTGCTATTTATTTTTTCCAAAAATCATTTCTAGTTACATAAGGACCTATTTAATCATAAATACATGGTTTGGTGGCGTCGTCGAGGTTTGGGCGGTGGCGAGGGCCCCAACTCTAGAGCGCGTGAACTTCGCATGCCGCCAAGCGTGGTCACCGCGTGATCTGTGGCGTTGCCATGTGTTCTGGGCGGCCTAGGCATGTCTAGTGGGTTGGGCACTCCCTAGGTTGGTGCTAGGAAGAAAATTACAACATAAGATTCTCACAAAGAGACCAATCGATGCTCAAACATGAATTAGCAGCCAAGTGTTTGATTAGCGGTACGGGAAATGTACATGGCTAATGGGCGTGAGTTTTGGCTAAGGATGATCAGTTACTAAGAAGACCGTTTTCACAAATTTTCAGCTCAAAAGCAGGAGCCTAGGTGGTACTTGCTTTGCAAACCACCACACTGGACATAAATACGAATGTTGAAGCTCGGCTCAAAATAATGAATGGATTGAGCTGGCATTTGGTGGAGGATGGTTATTTGGGCATAGGAAAGCACTGTAGAAAATGGATATTATTTGGACATGCCAAAGTGGTACTTCCTTCACAAACTGTTGTTCTGAACAGAATAGAAAAATGAATATTTTTGAATTATTTTTGAACTAGGCAAGGAAGGTTTTTACATATTTGACGAAGATATGACACAAAGAATTTATGAGATTTTTTTGGGAATTTTGGGAATGACAGAAATATAGGTTGCTTCACAACCTAGGGCAAAATCGCCACATGGACATGCCACATAGGCAAAACTGATGAGGTGGCGCCTAGTCATAGCAACCCACCACAATTTACAAGGCTATGACCATCTATGTTGGTCGTTAACAACTAGAAATAAGGCAGCGGACTAGCGCTGTTAGCTTTATGACCATTTCATGTAAGGAAATTATGACCTTTCTGACCAAAATGGTCGCAATGGTTTAGGGTTTGGAGCCCCTCGAACAGCTTTTGAGCCATTGGTCTCAAATGGTCATAAATCTATGACCAATTCTTCCAGGGTCACTGACAGAAGGTCATAAGTTGACATATTTCTTGTAGTGCACCATGGAATCAAATGAGTGAGGTCTTTTGCCCCTTTCCAAATTCTGGAATCTTCCACTTCTATAGAATCCGACCAACTGTTCTTACTTGTTAATCAAATGTTTGAGTCAGTAAGGGTGTAGCAGCTGTTCTATACATTAGTTCATCCATCTAATATAGAATCAATACTTTATACCCCCCTCATATCCCACTCTTTTCATCGCACAATTCAGTAGAAATCCTCTTCACGTGTATCTTGCCAAACTGACTTCAAGCCAAAGACTCTGGCAACAATTGTAAATTCAAAAACCGGGAAGAAATTAACTCATGTCTACAACAATCGAACGGAGAGTTATGCACATGTTTCTTTACTTTTCGAGTACTTTTGCACCATCAATTATCAGTTGTGATCACTCAGTTATCTAATGAAGTTGCTTGTTGATCTTGGTCGCTGTTTCCAGTTTGCCCTGTCATCTTGCTAATATTTGCCCTATCATCTTGCTAATAATGCAGTCAACTTTATTTCACTTTAAGCATCATCGATCATTCAATCCCGGGAGTGAACAGTATCATGATTTAAAATAGTAAACAAATTCAAAAAATTCCAATTTTTTTTGTGATGAAATATACTTGAATGTGTGATGTTCGTGCCAAATTTGGAGAAGTTTGAACATTCGAGGAGCTCGTGTAAAAAAATCAAATTCGGGGCTGAGAGAAACCTTTGGAAAACAACACTATTCAAGCCTGGATTTGTCTTTTTTGCTGCATGCTACTCGAATGTCCAAACATCACCAAATTTTGCACGAACATCACGCACATGTGCATCTTGCTTGCACAAAAAAGTCAGATTTTTTTGACACTTTTTTCTATTTTTAATCATGATACTGTTCACCGGGCTCATTTGAGCCCGGGCATCAAAGGGGATTTCCTGGACTTTGTGCGCTAATGTGCTTCCTTTGTTTCCTGTGGGGTTCTAAGTCAAAACATGAGGCAAATGCTGATAAATAATAATGTTGGTGTAATGCCTTTCTCGGAAACATAAAAATGTACTTGTCAGGTTCTACAAACAATAAAGATTCTTATTTTTTGCTATACAAGCGCTTATGTACCTTATTCTTTTATTAGCATACAAGGGGAAAGCATAAGGGAGAAGGGGACTCCATAAAGAAAGAACAAGAAGGTGACCCTGGAAAATAAGCAGCTGGAGAACACCAAGCTTATTGTGGAATTTGTAAACAAAATGTTGTCAATACCTGAGAAAAGTGCTGGTGAGAGCATCACACATGTTCTCCTTATAGTTTTTAAATGAACTTGTATGTTTATCTCTTTTTTCACTAGAACCTAGGTAATGGGGCATAGATATTTGAGAAGGCTTAGTGCAATTAATCTCTTTATCTTGTAGTACTTTACACATGGATCCCATTATCGGGACAGGAGATCCTAGCAATAGAAAATCATAGATGTGTACTATATTGTTGGCCAAAGGTTAACCATATGTACTATACTGACTTCTTTATATTTATAGCATTTGAGATGGTTGTCTTGTCAATGCTATAAATTGGTATTTCTACTTCTAGAAAAATACATATTAGTTTTCCAAATAACTGCTATTGACCTTACATGATTCTTTGAGGTCTTACTAATTTCTATTTGTTAGGACATACACTTGAACATTTATAGTAAGTATCTTACTTTGTTTGTTGGAAAGTGATACAAACCAACGTGGATAGTGCTATTGTTCCTTGCATAGGCCAAATTAGTCATGGCTATTATAGACTTCCAATTCTTATAGCACTACACTAAATGAATGGGGTTACTCATTGTTTCAGAGGAGTTTGTCAATAATTTGGCTATGTGGTGTCGAAGTATTCCCCCATGAGGCTACACCTTCAAGGGTGACACTAAGCAAGCATTCAGATGCACATATATAAGAGAAGCTCAATCGGTACGTAGAAGTTGTGTTGCAGACGACGAGGCCATGGGGTTAAATTTGTCTCCTCAAGTTGAGCAAGAAGCATGGTGTCATTAATGAGATGTTCACAGCATTTCTTAAAAGTTTATTTCATGGTGTGGCACATTTGTTTCTTGTTAAGTTTTCTGTATATTTCTATATTTATTTGTACAAAATGGAAGCTCCAGATGAACTCCATATACTCTTCCAACTTCGTTCAATAAGATTAAAGTATGCAATATGTTTTTTTATAGTACATGTACTATATATTTTGAATAGTATATATATTCAAATGGTATTAAAATTCTTTCCTTATAGAGGAATAAATTCTTTTGCATGGTAAAAATATTCCAAAGCAATATCATTGTCATTGGATTCACTAACTCATGCATTATCAACGGTGGCAGAGGCGGAGAAAATGTTGTTATGAGATTACAAGAGTTTAAGTTGTGCTAGCACTGCCGAAATTTGTGGTGTGGAGCCATGAGGTCTACATGACATCAGTACGTCGCTAGCACTGCCTAAATTTGTCATTCCGTGGCAACACACGTGTATTCAGCTAGTAGTCATAGGTATTCAGCTAGTAGTCATAGTTTAAAAACATGAACTGGTGATTGAACCGGCCAGGCCGCCAGTTCAGGTGTTTACTGGTCGGACTACCGGTTCACTGATTCGATGTCGGCTTTTTCATACCATAATTATTTATTTTGTGTACATTGTCATACTAAATAGATGTAAAATACAATCATTTACTTAAATTTGACAAGAAAGTTGGCTAGTCAAGATGGTTATTAGGCCAAAGGTGTAACTTACGCACCTACGTCTAGCATCCTGGGTTTGAATTCCCTTTGACGCATATTATTTGTCTATTTTTGTGTGTGGCACTGGTTCAATCGCTAGTTTTACACCTACAATTCATGCAAAAACCGATGGTTTACATAGTTTTTTCAGTCCAATTGCAGGTCGGTCTTTTTAGCTTAAAAATCGATAGGGGTGCCAGTTCCTTTTTTTGTCCGGTCCAGTTTTTTTAAACTATGCTAGTGGTGCATCTTTTAGCATAGTTCGACGACTTCTTGGCTTCACATTCAAAGTGCTGGCCTCGGTGATGCAGAGTTCCGTTCGTGATACCAGCATGGCTCATGGCGTGTCATCGATGTGCGAGGGGAAAGATGTTGTTGGCTTCTCTAAGTGCATCCCCAACGGCAACCCGCAAATTGCCTCCCGCATCCGTCGGCGGACAGGACGGCCAGTCCGCGGGCACGGATGCGGGAGGACGCCACCAACTCTAGCCGCATATATTTCAACTCGGGCTTTAACAAACCGGACAATATCCATGCAAACCGGTTGATATTCATCAAAGTTCGGATAAAAAATAGCACAAATCATCCATACATACCATGCAAATTAAGTCTAGTACAACATGGTGTCAAATTCAACTAGATCTCGGATGTCCAACAAGTTTTTCATGAGCGGAGCATGTCGCCCCACACATACTCCCCTTCAGCTTCATCCAACGGTGCTGTGCACGTAAATGGTCAGCCCCATGTCCTGTGGTACACCACGACAGCGCGTGAGGGCTACATATAACGTGTAGACCAACATTGAGTGAATGAATCATCAACAAGTTGAGCAAGAGGAAGAAAAACTTACGATCTGGTCCTCTGCCGCGTGCAATGGCCACCTTGCCTCGAGCTGACGAACCACGTCGCAAAACTTGGTAACGCTGATCTGGATAGTGTGCCAGCCATACGACAACGACCTCACGTTGCGTGATTGAATGATGTACATGTCGTAGGGCACAATGTGCTTTCGTGCACTTGCTCTCAGAAGGGCTCCCCTCTGCTCCTGCCTACGAAATAGCGGATACGGCCAGCCACACATCGCACAACAACTCATCCTCCATAGTCGAGTAGCTGACCATCCTTCATACTCTAAAAAAAGAACATAACATTTAAAAATAAGCTCAATAGCATTTGACCAAACACCTGCCCGCCGTGGTGTCCGCCGTGAATGTTGTTGACAGGGGGCGGAGTGTACCTGGCTACAACTGGCTCCAGGGTGGAAAGCTCCGTTGTAACGGCAAGCGGACGCGTTGGTGCTGGTTGCGGACATCCGACAATGCCTCTGTGGCGGCCGGGGCCGTACATCAGCGACAACGGAGGTGGAGGGTGCGGAGCAAAACAAGGGGGAGAAGGGGCGGAGTGAATGGAAATGGGACAAGAAGGGGGGATTGAGTGGGCCGGGGGTGTCGAAGTCCTACGTTTCAGCTGTCCGAACTCCCGCAAACCTCTCCCCACTTTGTCTCCAATTTGCGGGAGAGCGTCCGAACCGCCCCGCAGATCTATACATGACTGATTTGGATGGCTTCCGCGGTTCGGACAGCGTGGTCCGCACAGATGCTGGTGCTTCGCGGGTCTGCCTTGGAGATACCGTAATGACCCAATTGTATTTCTATTTTCTTTTCAACTTGCCTTGTGAGGATTGGATTCTTTAAATATGGTTCAGGTGGTTGGAATATATATGAGAATGCCAATAGAATCAGTACGATGAAGTCATTAGTGACATAAGCAAGCAGACAAGTCAAACTTTTTGTACTACATATCTCCCATGTGTTCTCTCGATCGGAATCAAGTGGGAAGGAACTAAAATAAAGATTTGCATAGGTAAATGCAACATCTATGGTCTTGACATAGATAACTTGAACCCGGCATGAAAATGATAGTGAACACTTTTTAAGCCACAATTACAGTGAACATCGCTGTATATGTTTTGAGGTCTAAAAATGAATTATGGCGATGAATGTTTTTCCACATCAGATATGTTTGCTTGGGGAACATTGTCACTGTTGAGTATTCGTGATTATTAGGGCGTAGGATTTATTCTACCTTGCCTTGTACTTCAAGATGATCATGTACTCCTATTTATATGCCCACGAGGCTCAAGCAATACAATCGAATATTCCACCAATCCCTCTCTCCCTTCTAACATGGTATCAGCCTAATCGATCCTAAACCCTAGCCGCCGCCGTTTCCGCACCCGCGCGCCGCCCCTGGGGTGGTCGGCCCCCATGACCGCCGCCGGGGGCCGCGCTGCACGTATCTAGGGTTCGTCAGCCGGTCGTGTTGATCGGCTGCCCTAGAGTGTCTTTTCTCCGATCGCTTGATCCGGAGTTTTCTCTCTTCAACCGGTCGCATTGATCGGTGTTTTTTTTGGTTTTCCGATCTAACATTGGTTTGTGTCGCCCGCCGCCGTTCTCGTGTTCGTGTGCCTCTACTCCAACACCGACGCGTCTACCCGGCCTCTTCATCGACAAGCCGGCCTCGCGCGGCGTGTCGACCCGACGGCCGTCGTCCGCGCATCCATCCGACTGTCGTTCTCGGCCGCCCGTCATCACCGGCTCCGATCGGGATCTACAACCATGCCACAAGCCTTCACGCTACGGGTTAATCCAAGCCATCTAGCGTACCATGCATGCACGAGCCAACATATGCGTACGCGCTGGTCGCTGTGTGCTTATTTGCAGGTTGCTGTGGCCTTCGTCTGCGGCAGCCACTTAACCTTCAGCGTCATGCATCGATGCGGCGCGCGGCCGTGTATCGTTCGCGCGCAATGCTGGACTGCACCTGCTGATTCGTTGGTCTGCGGTTATCTACCGTCGTCTGCACCTCCTTCGACCATGCGAGCGGTCAGATTGATCACCTGTCCGGAGCTCCGCCTTATCTACGCCAAGCGACTGATCTGGCTCGTCGGTTGCGCGCGCCTTCACACGTCTCGTGAAGACTGTCTCGAGTACAGCGCGTCTCTCCACCGATCGAGCAATGGGCTGCCGCTGCGTCACCCCATCGGGCCGCAGCGCCGCTGCCCCGTGGTTCTTCTCCTGGTTCTTCTCCTGACTGCACCGACCCGCGTCACTGCTGCGTCGTCCCTTCGGGCTGTAGTGCCGCGGCCCACGGTCCGCCGCCGTCCGAGGCCGTCTGCTCAAGGCCGTCCCAGTGGCTGCACCGACCCTCGCGCCGCCGCTGCGTCGCCCCGTCGGGCCGCAACGAGCGTGGCACGCGGTCCACGCCGCCGTCCCGAGGCCGTCCCCGCGGTTGCACCAACCTGCGTTCCGCCGTTGCGCCGCCCCTTCGGGTTGTAGCGCCGCGGCCCGCGGTCCCTATGACAGCCCCGAGGTCTTCCGCCGTCGCTGCGTCGCCCCTTCGAGCTGTAGCGCCGCGGCCCGAAGTCCACCGCCGTCGCTGCGCGTCGACATCTCGTGGTATGCACCGCGCCGCCTCCCTTGGCGCGGGAACGCCACTGTCCGCGCCGGTCTTCGTCATGTTGTCGGGTTCTTCGCCTCCTTGGAGCATCGCCGCCGCGCTCCTAACCTAGCCGCCGCCGCTCTTCATTGGCCGCGGCCGCCGCTACTCTCGTAGCCGCCGCAGCCGCCCGTCCACCCCATTCGTCTTCTTCCAGCACCAGCCCGTCGCTAGCGTCGTCGTCATCTACCCAGACCACTTTGTCTACTCCGACAACCGCGGGCGACATCGGCCCGCACTGATTGGCGCCACAACCGTCGTCGAGTCCTTCTTTACTGGCCTCTCCGACTTCTTCGACATGGCGTACAGCTCGTGCAGGTCCTAGTCTACGCATGCCCGATGCTGGCAACACCGCCGCGTGCCTCCATCCACGACGTGTCCCCGGGCCTGGCAAGCCTGGTGCGGCGCTTCGTCAACTTCGTCTTCATCCGTATACGCATGCCCGGTGCTGGCAACATCGACGCGTGCCCTCGTGTACGATGTGTCCCCGGGGTTGGCAACCCCGGCGCGACGCGTCGTCAACAACGTCTTCTTCCCGGCGCACCACTACTTCGACCCTATGACTAACTCGGCAGCTCCTTGCGCCCGCGGCTCCACGGCGACTTCCTCGACACCGGCCACCCCGACTCGACATCGACGACGACATTCTTCGCACGGCTACCTCGACCACGGCTCCACCACCCATACTCTCGGCTACATCGACAAACGGCACAAAGGGCTACCGCCTGCTTGAGCAACCTCGTCGGTTTTCATTCAGCCATGACTCCGCGATGCATCGACCGTTACGACTATGGGGGGGTGTCCGTCGGCTTGCCTTTGGATTATTTTTCAGTCTCATCGTCTGTGTCGCTACCGTTGTGACTGCGGGGGGATGTTGAGTATCGTGATTATTAGGAAAGATAGGATAGCGTAGGATATTATTCTACCTTGTCTTGTACTCCAGGATGATTATGTACTCCTATATATATGCCCACGAGGCTCAAGCAATACAGTCGAATATTCCACCAATCTCTCTCTCCCTTCTAACAGTCACGATAGAGAGTAGTGATTTTTCTTTCATTGAGCCAACAGACAGTGACTTGATTTGTAAAAGATCATTTTGATACATCCAAAATTGTTGTAAAAAAGATCATTAGGATACATCCAAAAACTATTTCAGATTGAGTGGATTTTGTCAACTTTGTACTAGTATATTCAAACAAGATCCATCGAACAAGTGATGCAACTTCTGTTCAAACCCTTGCATGCCAAGGTAGTACCAAAATCTTGAACGCCACTCCAAAAGACAAAAGCTTCTGTTGTGGAGGAAGACGGAGATCACCAAGTCGGAAGCCACTGCACATCGTTGCTTCCATCGACGACGAGAGGCCAAGCTTCATAAATAGACTGGTCCCACTACACAGCTCTCTTCTTAATCGCAACGAAGCTTGCGTCTCCGCATTTGTACTCCTCCTGTCCTCCACGCCGGCCGTGGTACTTTCCGTCGGTCACGGGACGCGGCTAGCTCACCAGCCATGGCTGTCCAGGACGAGCCACTGCACATCCTCTTCTTCCCGTTCCTGGCCTCCGGCCACCTCATTCCGATCGCCGACATGGCCGCCCTCTTCGCCGGCCGCGGCGTCAGGTGCACCATCCTCACCACGCCAGTCAACGCCGCTATCATCCGCTCTGCCGTCGACCGGGCCAACGTCGCCTTCGCCGGCACCGGCTCCCTGGCCATCGACATCGCCGTCGTGCCTTTCCCCGACGTCGGGCTCCCGCCGGGGGTGGAGAACGGCACGGCCCTCGCGTCCCTGGACGACCGCGACAAGTTCTACCACGCGGTCAGGCTTCTCCGGGAGCCCTTCGACCGGTTCCTGGCCAACCACCGCACCGACGCCGTCGTGTCTGACAGCTTCTTCGACTGGTCCGTCGACGCCGCCGCGGAGCGCGGCGTCCCGCGCATCGCGTTCCTCGGCAGCAGCATGTTCGCGCGCTCCTGCAGCGACAGCATGCTGCGGCACAACCCGCTGCAGAACGCCCCCGACGACCCCGACGCCCTCGTTTTGCTGCCGGAGCTGCCGCACCGCGTCGAGCTGAGGCGGAGCCAGATGATGGACCCGGCGAAGATGCCGTGGCACTGGGAGTTCTTTAATAGCATGAACGCCGCCGACCAGAGGAGCTTCGGCGAGGTGTTCAACAGCTTCCACGACCTCGAGCCGGACTATGTCGAGCACTTCCAAAAGACGCTCGGCCGGCGCGTGTGGCTCGTCGGGCCGGTGGCGCTCGCCAGCATGGACATGGCTGTGAGAGGCACCGACGTGCCCTCGCCGGACGCGGGCAGCTGTCTCCGGTGGCTGGACGCCAAGCCGGCCGGCTCGGTGGTGTACGTCTCCTTCGGCACACTGACCAAGTTCGCAGCGGCGGAGATGCACCAGCTCGCCCGCGCCCTCGACCACTCCGGCGTTACCTTCGTGTGGGTGATCGGTGCCGCCGCAGGCCAAGACTCTTCGGAGTGGATGCCCGAAGGCTTCGCCGACCTGATCGCGAGCGGCGACCGTGGCTTCATGGTCCGTGGCTGGGCGCCTCAGATGCTGGTCCTGAGCCACCCCGCCCTCGCACTGGTGGAAAAAAGGCCTTCGGTCGCGGTTCGCAACGGCCATTAGTCGCGGCTGCGCAACCGCGACCAGCAAAGCGCGACTAAAGCCCGCCACCTTTAGTCGCGGCTGCTTAAGAACCGCGACTAAAGGCCCGTCCACGTGGGCGCCAGGCGGCCGTCGGGGCGGAGGACCTTTAGTCGCGGTTCTTCTGGCCAACCGCGACTAAAGGCCGCCGCAGGTTTAGGGTTTTTAGCCCCCTAAACCTGTTTTCTGTTTAATTTGTATTGTTTTAATTCTTTTGTGCTTTATTTTAATTTTGAAGGAGTTTCATATATTCTACGGTACTACATACATGCATTTGAATGTACAATTTCAAATAAATTTGAAATTAGAACCAAAAAAATTCAAGAGGAATATACAATATATATTCAATATCATCGGATGACCATATACAATTTTGAACAAGTTTCCATACATGATTTAATCCATATAAAGTTCTCGTCCTCGTGATAGTGTTCTCCTTTAGGATGGAGGACTTCCTGTTGAACCATCCAGCTAGTTCCTCTTGAAGTGGTCGGAAGCGAGCTTACGGACTAAGCGTCCACGGAGGTTATTCCTCTGAGCATTGGTATCACTCGGATCAACCCGCTCAGAGGTGTATCTCGGATCATCTCACTGAACAAAGTATGCACATAGATTGGTCAACGGTGGCTGAATATCCCGATCTTAGTCTTTACCCTTTTGAATTCTAGCTCTTTTTGAATTCACCGACCTTTGTATCTACGAACCGTCTCCAAACCCTACGAGGCAAAGAAAATTAAATGAACAAGAGAGTTATTAGTTACTTGATATTAGGAAATGAACGAAATAGGCCGATCGATATAGAGCGCAAATGAATGAAAATAATTACTTCTGCAGCATTTTTCGATGTCGGCCCAAAGCTTTGGATCCTTATCCGAGAGTCGTGGGCGAGACATTACGAGGTGTTAACTTTAATTACTAGCAGAATCCAAAGTGAAACCTGCGGACACGATACATGCACAAGACGTCATGCATAACTCATCGATTAGCCGCCACATACCATGCATGGAGTAAACAAAAGAGAATGTGCTCAAGACGAAACACTCACCCAAAATGGTAAGGAAATAGAATATCATTTTGAGTTCCTGCTTTGTAAGAAACTGCCACAGGTCTGCCTCCACGTCGGTGGGGTAATGCTTCAACACAATATCATTAACGATGTGTGGGTCAATGAACCCAACATCATGGATGTTCCTTACTCTGCATTCCTTAATCTTCATTCTGCATGTATAATAGAGGACACAACAATATAGTTAGGACATATATATAGTGCAGGCAATATGAACGAGATGGGGTAGAAATTAATAAATCACTTACAGAACGTAGCAACTGATGATAGATTTGTCGAGCTCGCGCAGATTGAAAAGCTGGAACAATTCACTCAGTTCAACTTGTACATAGTAATGTTTGAAGTGATGCTCATGTCTAACTTCCGCATAAATATAATCTTTGGCGTTTTATTTTTATGTAACCCTTGTACCAATTCAGCAGACGTTTCATTTGGTCGTAGATCCTTTTCTGCGCAGAGCTCGACGAGAGGCCCATTCTTGACATATGTAATTACTACCTCCTTCTCTCGCAACTCATCAAGGTCTAATAGTTCACGAAGAGTAATACCTAAGTTGGCGCTTGTTCTCGCACTCGTTACTAATCCTGTGCTGCCGCAGCTTGTATGATCTCGGGACATCCGGACAAAAGGCTTCCACTATAAGCGGGCAATCGATTGTTTACTTTGTTCCCGAGCTGGGCAACTTGTTTCCGCTTTTTATACTTTCGCCTTCTCCGCTCTTGGTTCTCCTTGAACATGAATGCCTGCCTGCAAGTTCACGTGCATAGTCATTAGGGAGATTCTTCATGGCTTGGGACGGTGTGCTCAAAATGACTTAGCCCACTTCTTTTGCTGATCGAAAATATCTGGCTTGGGCTCGGGCTCTCTTTTCTTCTTGCAGTCCGCCTTCCATTTCTCCAAATCAACAGCCGCGGCCGCGTCGAGTTCCTCGGCACTACGTTCCCAAGGCCTTGTGGGGAGAGGCTTCAGTGATGGCTCCGGTACCTTTGTGGTCTTAGGTACATAAGGGTCCGGGTTAATACTCCAGGACTTCTTCTGCTTCTTTGCCGTAGGTGGATTGGGGGGCGGCGTCTGATCACCCGCCGGACGAGGACTGGGGGGCGGCGGATGATCACCCGCCGGACGTTGTGGACTGGGGGGCGGCGTCGGCTGATGTGACGGAGGTGTAGGTGAACCGCCACCACCACCACCACCGCCGCCGCCACCGCCACCACCACCACCGTAGGGGGGTGGACTTGTTGTCCTTGGCGCCTCGCCTGGAAACTTGATAAACTTCTTTTGCCATAGAATGTAATGGCGCTTGACATCTCCAAGTCTTTTCTCCCCTTCAGGTGTAGCAATTTCAATCTCTGTGTCCTCAAACCCTTGGACTATGTCCTCCACCGTGACACGAGCATAGCCATCTTTAATGGGGTTGTTGTGGTGGAGTGCTCGAGTAAACATGGTAAAGCACTGCCGATGGCTACCTTCATGGACATGTTCCCGATAGGATAATCTGATGACATTCTTTCATCTCCTTTATATCGCCCACGGGTAGCGAGGAGGCTCCGGTGCAGTAATTTCACCACCGAGGCTCCGGTGCGATAATTTCGATCGTCGGTGCATCTGCACCAGCCGTGGGGCCTCCGTGGAAGCCACGCTGCTTCTCCGCTGCTGGCTTCCGAGATCCGCTGGATGATCTTCATGCTGCACCCGAGCTGCATCTCTTTCGGCTACTAGTACACTCATGGTTTTCTTCATCACTTCCATTTCCGATGCCAACCGCGTCACAACATCTGCTTCCCGATCCATCTTTCTCTTACGGCTTCTGTAACCGTACGGGTCATCGTTCTGGGGGAACCCTATTTTCCACGGAATGTGCCCCATGCCTCGTACACGTCCTCCGTGTTCAGGATTCCCGAGGGCTTTTGTCAGCGCGTCGTTCTCTCTGTTGAACTTGATCTTCCCCTGTTGAGCATCCTTCATTGCGTCAATAAGGGCTTGGGTGGGTTTAATTAATTTGCCCTGGTAAACACACTCCCCTGCCTCCGGGTTGGCGTTCCCCATGCCCGTACCACCAGCTTTTGGCCCTTGGGTCCCATCCTCCGTGCTGGACGGATTCCTCGCGCCTCAGCTCGTTCTCCTTCTTCTCGAACCTAGGCACACAAATGCGATACCCTCCTGGCCCCATAACATGATTGTACTCCTTCTTAGCCGCATTTTCCTTATTTTGTTTCGATATTTGAATGAACTGCTCCGATTTCTTTTGCTTCACAAATTCTGGCCAATCATCTTTCGGTTTCTCATATTGTCCTACTGAAATCCGAGTCTTGTTCTCGCTTGACAAAGTCACGGGCTAGATTTTGCTTGTATTTCCGAATGCGTCGGCCATCTTATGAAGAGCGTCTGTTTGACTAGCCTCCTCCTCTCCTTGTTTTCCTCAATCTTGTTACCCTCCTCATCGAATTTGTTGTATTCGGAGGTAGAACGAAATGTTCCATAAGCTTCTTGAAGCAATCTTTTTTGTTCTCTTATCGACAAAAGTGAAACCATCAATTCGTGCCTTCTTTGGCTCATTCCACTCTGGACGGTGATCGAGACGTTGTCTCTAACAATGGCTCCGCATTGGTGACAAACTTGGTGGCGTTCTTGCGGGGCTCCAGCTGCCTGCCGGTTGCAAAGTCGACAACCCGGATGGTGCATGTTTCTCCGGTTTCATCGTCTTGGTTGCGCCACGCTTTGGCATTTACGTACTCGATTGTTTCGACGATCCGCCGAGGGCTAAAATAAGAAAGAGAGTCGCGCTG
The DNA here is from genome assembly GCA_021437245.1 of Aegilops speltoides. Taxonomy (NCBI): domain Eukaryota; kingdom Viridiplantae; phylum Streptophyta; class Magnoliopsida; order Poales; family Poaceae; genus Aegilops; species Aegilops speltoides. The sequence continues at coordinate 465,203,707 of CM038145.1, read as the reverse complement.
TTAGTACACACATATTTATTCAAATCGGTTAGTTTGTATCACCAGAGGCTCAATGTATATATATACCTCGGCGCGGAGGTGGTTGCTACTTCCATTTGAAGATCGCTGCGTTTATCGACGCTTTCTTGACATCATCTTCTTGACGCGCCTTCATCTTCACCGTCAAGGTTGAGATAAGAAGAGATATCATCTTCTTCTTCTCCGGTCGGCACATATTGAATATCGCCGTTTATGATGCGAACATATGTGCTTCACCGTCCGGATCATAGTTGTCCATAATCGGTCACTCTATCGTCCGACATTATGTCATCCTGAAAACATGTAGTAAAACAAATTAATTAAGTGAAGAAGGGGGCAGTGGCGGTGGCGGTGGCGAAAGGCGGTGGCAAAAGGAGGCGAGGAAGGGTGGGAGAGGGTGTCGCAGAGAGCGCAAGACGGGCGGGGTTTAGGGTTTAGGGTTTTAAGTTGGCGGTTTTACATTGTTTTTGTTTTTAGGGTTTAGGGTTTTAAGTTATTTACCGTTTTTGTTAAACTAAAACTAGTTAAAATTAAAAAGAACAAAAAAAAAGAAAAAAAAAGAAAAAAAATTCCTTTTTCCTTTTTACTTTTTCTTCTTCTTCCTTTTTCCTTTTTCTTTTTTCTTCTTCTTCTTCCTTTTCCTTTCTTCTTCTTTCTTCTTCTTTCTTCTTCTTCCTTTTTCCTTTTTCTTTTTCTTTCTTCTTCTTCCTTTTTCCTTTCTTCTTCTTTCTTCTTCTTTCTTCTTCTTCCTTTTTCCTTTTTCTTTTTCTTTCTTCTTCTTCCTTTTTCCTTTCTTCTTCTTTCTTCTTCTTTCTTCTTCTTCCTTTTTCCTTTTTGTTTTTCTTTGGCCGGTTTTCTGCTGTTTTTTGTTTTTGGGGTTTAGGGTTTTAAGTTATTTACCGTTTTTGTTAAACTAAAACTAGTTAAAATTAAAAAGAACAAAAAAAAAGAAAAAAATTCCTTTTTCTTTTTTTCCTTTAATTTTCTTCTTCTTCCTTTTTCCTTTTTCTTTTTCTTTCTTCTTCTTCCTTTTTCCTTTCTTCTTCTTTCTTCTTCTTTCTTCTTCTTCCTTTTTCCTTTTTCCTTTCTTCTTCTTTCTTCTTCTTTCTTCTTCTTCTTCTTCTTCTTTCTTCTTCTTCTTTCTTCTTCTTTCTTCTTCTCCTGGATGCAAGGGCGGCGGGCAAGGCGCGGCGGCATGCAGGCAAGGGCGGCAAGGCGGGCGGCGGGGCAGGGCGCGGCGGCGGCGGGCGGCAGCGGCGCGTCGGGCGGCGGCAGGCGGCAAGGGGCAAGGGCGCAGGGGCAGGCGGGCACGGGCAAGGGCAGGCACGGGCAGGAGGCGGCGCCATCGGGGACGGGGGCGGCGCGCGCAGCAGCTTTTCAGGCGTCAGGCGTTGCCGGCGTCGCGTCGGCGTCGATCGGCGCTGGCGCAACCAGCGTCGAGGCCGAGGGCGAGGGCGATTTAACAGGTTGCGGTCGAGGAAGACGAGTATTTATAGGCCCCACCTTTAGTCGCGGTTGGCGGCGAGCCGCGACTAAAGGGTACCTTTAGTCGCGGGTTGCCCGCCCACCGCGACTAAAACTTTTTTTCGTTCGCGCCCCACTTTAGTCGCGGCTTGTCTCGCCATCCGCGATTAAAGGGTACCTTTAGTCGCGGGTCTCGCCGCCATCCCGACTAAAGGCCTGTTTTCTGTTTTCTTTTTAATTTGTATTGTTTTCTGTTTTCTTTTTAATTTGTATTGTTTTCTTTTTAATTTGTATTGTTTTCTGCTTAATTTGTATTGTTTTCATTTTTGCTTTATTTATTTTGTTTTGTTTCTACTTACAACAAAAAACTTATTTATTTTATTTTATTTTGTTTCTAATTACTTATTTATTTTACTTTATGATAATTATTTTTGCTATTAAAGTTTCTAATTACTTATTTATTTATGTTATTAAAATCTTAAAAATACAATTATATATCAAAAAATCAGAAAATAAAACTAATTCATTTTAAATTCTTGTTTTTCTTCTGTTTTTTCTTCCTTTTTCTTCTTTTTTTCTTCTTCTGTTTGTTTCTTCCTTTTCCTTGTTTTTCTTCTTTTTTCTTCCTTTCTTCCTTTTCCTTTTTTCTTCTGCTTTTCTTCTGCTTGTTTTTTTCTTATGTTTTTCTTCTATTTGTTTTTTTCTTCTGTTTTTTCTTTTTCTTCTGTTTTTTTTTTCTTCTGTTTTCCTTTTTCTTCTGCTTTTTTCTTCTGTTTTTTCCTTTTCCTTCTTTCTTCTTCTTCCTTTTTCCTTTTAAAATCAGAAAAATAAAACTAATTCATTTTAAAATCTTAAAATACAATTATATATCAAAAAATCAGAAAAATAAAACTAATCCTTGAAGGTTTGACAAGGTTTGATACATCATTCAGTTCATCGACCAAATACAAAGTTTGGTACAATAAATTATTACACATCAATTCTTCCTTGTGTCCTCGCTTGCTTACGATTGTGCCGTATCCATGGAGCATCCTCATCATTTAACTTAATGCTTGGGTCGGTGTTCACTTTGAAGGCGGAATTTCAGCAAACATATTATAATCTTGACATGTCATTTGTCCTCCACTCCCACGATGTTTCTTTTCCTGAAAGAACAATGTGGCGCTTTGAATCATCGCATGATGTCTTGATCGTTTTCTTATCTTTCCGTTTCCTCGGTTTGCTACTCATGTCCTTCACATAGAAAACCCGAGCGACATCTTTCGCTAGGACGAATGGTTCGTCAAGGTAACCAAGATTGTTGAAATCCACCATTGTCATTCCGTATTGCTGGTCCACCTTTACCCCACCTCCTGTTAGCTTGAACCATTTGCACCGGAACAAAGGGACCTTAAAGGAGGGTCCATAGTCAAGTTCCCATATCTCCTCTATGTAACCATAATATGTGACCTTTTGCCCATTCTCGGTTCTGCATCAAAGCGGACACCACTGTTTTGATTGGTGCTCTTTTTATCTTGGGCGATCGTGTAAAATGTATTCCCATTTATCTCGTACCCTTGGAAAGTCGTTATAGTCGAAGATGGTGTCTTGGCCAACATGTACAGCTGATCTACAACATCATTGTCATTCATTAAATGTTTTCTCAACCAACTGCCGAAAGTCTCCATGTGGGCCTTCCTAATCCAGATTCAGCTTCCCGGGTTGTCCGAGCGTAAAATATTCTTGTGTTTCTCAAAGTACGGAGCCACCAAGCTGGAATTGGTCAAGACAATGTGGTGTGCTTGATCGAGAATGGCCGTCCATACATATCGTTGATTTCCTTCCGATCGTGCCTTTTCCACTTAGTCTCCCCTCGTGCGCGATCGAGGAAGACCAATCGGCTTAAGGTCGAACAAAGTCAACACAAAACTCAATTACCTCCTCATTTCCATAGCCCTTGGCGATGCTTCCTTCTCGCCTAGCACGATTACTTAACATATTTCTTTAATACTCCCATGAACCTCTCGAAGGGGAACATATTGTGTAGAAATACAGGACCGAGAACGGAAATCTCTTCGACTAGGTGAACCAGGAGGTGCGTCATAATATTGAAGAAGGATGGCGGAACACCAACTCGAAACCGACAAGACATTGGATCACATCGTTCAGAACCGTGGTAGAACTTCGGATTGATTACCTTCGAGAGATTGCATTGAGGAATGCACATAGCTTCACAATGGCTACTCGAACATTTTCGGCAGAGCCCTCAAAGCAATCGGAAGCAATTGCGTCATAATCACGTGGCGGTCGTGAGACTTGTGTTTTGGAACTTTTTCTCCGCCATGTTTATTATTCCCTTTATATTGGGCGAGAATCCAGACGGGACCTTCATACTGCTCGGGCATTCAAAAAGATGACCTTCTCTTCTTTGGTCGAGCGTAGCTGGCACGACCTTGAAACCATTCGGATGCGGTCATCGTGGTCTTTCAAACGTTCTTTGGTCTGCCGTGCTTCCTTTGTATCATTTGTCTTCCCATACACGCCCAAGAAGCTTAGGAGGTTCACGCAAATATTCTTCGAACGTGCATCACGTCGATTGCGAGAGCGGACTTCTAGGACTTTCCAATATTCTAGCTCCCGAATATAGATTTCTTCTTCCACATGGCTGCGTGCCCGTCGGCTCCCTTCGAACTGATTGTCCGCGGGACCCTTTCCAAAGATGACTTTCAAATCCTTGACCATATCAAATACCTCAAAGACCGGTCGTTCCGCGAGCTTCGCCGGTGATCTGCCTTGCCGTTGTAATGCTTGCCTTTCTTTCTTCTTGGATGAATTTTGGAAGAAATCGGCGATGCCCAAGGTACACGTTCTTCTTACAATTTGGCAAATGTACACTTTCGGTCTCATGTAAGCGGTGCGTGCATGCATTGTATCCCTTATTTGACAGTCCGAAAGGTTACTAAGAGCAGGCCAATCGTTGATGGTTACGAAAAGCAACGCTTCGAGGTCAAATTCCTCTTGTTTGTGCTCATCCCACACACGGACACCACCCCACAGCTGTAAAGTTCATCAACTAATGGCCTTAGGTACACATCGATGTCGTTGCGGGTTGCCGGACCTTGGATGAGCACGGCATCATAATGAACTTCCGCTTCATGCACAACCAAGGAGGAAGGTTGTAGATGCATAGAGTCACGGGCAGTGCTATGGCTGGAGCTCGCTTTCGCCAAAAGGATTCATGCCATCCGTGCTTAGAGCAAATCTTATGTTCCTTGCGTCACCTGCAAAATCTCTGAACCATCTGTCGATCTTTCTCCATTGCGTTCCATCTGCGGTGTGTCTCAACTCCCGTCCGACTTACGTTCCTCTTTGTGCCATCGCAACAACTTGGCATGCTCTTTGTTCATGAACAGACGTTTCAACCGTGGTATTATAGGAGCATACCACATCACCTTGGCGGAACCCTCTTCCGGGTTTCGGCCCTCAACATCGTCACCGTGGTCATCGCCTCGATCTTATAACGCAATGCGATGCATACCGGGCATTCATTCAAATTCTCGTATTCACGCGGTAGAGGATGCGATCGTTGATGCATGCATGTATCTTGAAACCTCTAAACCTAGAGGGCGACAACCTTCTTTGCTTCAGACGTCTCAAGGGCAACTCGTTATCCTTTGGAAACATATTCTTCAACATTTTCAGCAAGTTTTCAAATGCCGAGTCAGCTACACCTGCCTCTGCCTTCCATTTCAGCAAATCCAGATTGTGCAGCCCAGCTTTTTCGACCATCATCGCATCCGGGTACAGCGCCTTTACGTGATCCTCTAACATGCGATCCAAATTCTCCCTCTCCTTTTCAGTTTCGCGGCGTCTCCGTGCATCAAGCAATGGTCCGACCAAGATCATCAACGGATCATCACGTGCCTCTTCTTCACCTTCCCTTCACCTTCAAATCCTCCATGAAAGTATCACCGAAATGAGCAAGATAGCTTTCATCGATGAAATCATCCCTTCTTCATCTTCTTCCATTATAACCCCTCTTTCTCCATGCTTGGTCCAACAATTATAGCTTGGCATGAAACCCTTCAAGCGGATGCATGTGAACAACTCTTGAGGAAGAGTAACCCTTCTCATTCTTACAGATAACACATGGACAGATAACAAAACCCCCCCGCTTGTTCGCATTAGCCACTACGAGGAAATCTTTCAAACCCGTAGTGAACTCGCCGGAGAGTCGGTTACCGTACATCCATTGCCGATTCATCTGCATTATTATAATATAAAATATATACTTAACCATCATGCATTTGTTATGAACTACACACACATGCATATTGACACATCAAAGGTTCATCAAGTTGCTAACCGCGATCGAAGAGTGTGGCTCCAACACTTCATGTCATGTTTGTTTCATGCTCTTGGGGCATTTCATCAAACACCTTATGTGCATAAGAGGAACCAAAAGCAAACCTACACCCACTTGTGAAGAGAATGGCTCCAAATGGCTAAGTGTTGGCTGCTGGATGGGTATATATAGGGGAGGGGCTTTAGTCGCGGTTGGCCAGGCCAACCGCGACTAAATGCCGAAACCTTTAGTCGCGGTTGGCTGGCCAGCCGCGACTAAAGCCCTCGTGCACCAGCTGGCCACCGAGCGCCAGGCCCAGCCTTTGGTCGCGGTTCACCTCGAAATCATGACTAAAGGTCCCATTAGTCGCGGTTCCTACAGCCGCGACTTATGGGCTGGACGGAAAGCCTGTTTTTCCACTAGTGTCGGCGGGTTCGTGGCGCATTTGCGGCTGGAACTTCGGTCTTTGGAGGCCGTGACCGCCGGCGTGCGATGGTGGCGTGGCAGCGCATCGCGGACCAGTTCAACAACGAAGCTCGTGGTGAAGCTGCTCAAGGTGGGCGTCGACGCGGGGCCAAGGACTACGCGTCGGCATCGAGGCCCACGAGGTGATCGCCGGCGAGGTGATCGCCGAGTCCATCCAGAGGTCGATGGAAGCGGCGCCATCCGAAGAAGGCCAAGGACCTCGGCGTGAAGGCAAGGCGCGCGGTGGAGAAGGGCGGGTCTTCGTATGATGACGTTGGCCGGCTGATGGACGAGCTGACGGCCCGCCCGAGCTCCGTCAAGGTTGTAGAAGACATCCAGGCCAGCTGATTGGTATTGGTCCGACGCAGTGGCGGAGCTTCACTGACATAACACTGGGCAACAGGCAGATTATGAAAGTTTGGAGGTGCCGAATGAGAATAGTTTCTTCCATCACATAGCTGTGTTTGGGGCCAGCTTTGGACTTTCCTTTTGGCTGATTAATGGCCCCTAGATCCATTGGCGATCTTTGCTACGACAGCCATTACCCATGGGCCATGGAGTCTTGTTTTTCTTTGGCAAACTTTTTTGTGTGTGGGTGAAATAGCAATGTATTAATCAACCACAAGGTCCTTACAATCATTGGATGCTATTTCCACAACTTCAAATGGACCAGCTCCTAACCAAGTCATGGTCCTACCTTGGGTTCTAGCAAATCTAGCTAAACTATCACTAGCTTTATTTTGAATTCTAGATATATGGGAAAGACAAGTTTTCCTTAAACCCAATAAGTGCTTGATCTCTCTGACAATTGAAGAGTAAACCGAGCGATCGATCCCCGGGCTCGATATGAGAATGACCGCTTCGAGAGAATCCAAGTCCAATGCTATCGGCACGTCACATCGCTGTATTGCTAGGGACAAGCCTTCCATACACGCGCACAGCTCCGCCTCGAGAGGGTCCCTGCACGAGTACAGAACCCTGCAAGCCGAGAAGTTGATGGCACCCATATGATCACGCAGGATCATCCCCGCCCCAGCTTCGCCAGACGCAGCAAAAGAGCCATCAGTGTTTAACTTGCACCACCAAAGGTCTGGTTTCGTCCATCTTCGTTCCTGAACTGCAGCACCACTTCCCCTCTTCTTTGGGATTTGCCACTCAACATATGCTTTCCCCTTGGTTGGATCAGCTTGTGGGTTTTGCTTTATACCAATCAAAGACTCCAAATATCTTTGCAGAAAACGTACCGACACTTCCATTGGCGGGGCAGGCTTCGCATGAGTGAGCTCATTCCGAACAAACCAACTTCTCCAAAAAATCACTAGTACCATTGTGCGTTCAAGTTCGGTAAGAGGACTCAGGACGTGTAACAACCATTCCTTACCATTGTTCAGTATAGATGTAATGTCTGGCAGCCTCCATACCTTAGCCATAGCCACAAACAGATCCCGCCCGAACTGACATCGAACGAACGGATGAAAATTATCCTCCACTTCTGTTCCACACACCGGGCATATACTCGTAGTTTCCAACCCAATACGGTGTTTCTTCTGCCAAGTAGGGAGAGCATCAATTGCCATGCGCCAAGAGAAATGCTTAACAGTTGGAGGAGCATCACACTTCCAGATGAAATCCCAGCACGCACGACGACCCGAAGGCGATGCACTAGACGAAGACGTAGTACCTCGATGGTCCTCGTCAAAGGCCAACTCATATGCTGATTTGACCGAAAAGCATCCATGCCGACCCGGACCCCATGCAATAACATCTCCCGCCAACCTGGGTGAGACGCGAATCTTTAAAATTTCATGCACATCTGCAGCCACAAAAAAGTCCTGAAGGAGCTCAACATTCCATGATCCATTAGTAGTCAAAAAACCAGAGACGAAGCGGATGCGGCATCGCCCTTGCGGAGAGATCGGTTTGTAAGAGAAGGGTCTCGGAATCCAATTACCTCGCCAAACCCTTATACTTGCACCGTTACCAACTCCCCATAGCAGACCTTTTTTCAACAATTCCAGGCCATGACATATAGCTTGCCATGAAGATGATCCGTTTCCTGAAAAAATTGTATCTTCCAACTTACCATCCGGATAATAACGAGCTTTTAGAACCCTAGCACAAAGACTGTCCGGCTTGGTTATCAACCTCCACGCCTGCCTAGCCAGTAGGGCTTGATTAAACAGCCTGAAGTCACGAAAGCCAATACCCCCCTGTCCTTGGGTTGCATGAGATGGTCCCAATTCTTCAAATGTACCTTCCTCTTGCCCTTTGCCGACCCCCAATAAAAATTCCGCACCATGCGCGTAAGATCATCACAAACCGAAAAGGGTAGCTTGAAGACACCCATAATATATGTAGGGAGAGTCGTTGCAACTGACTTAATCAACACTTCTCTCCCCGGTTGTGCCAAGAGGCCATCTCCCCACTGTAGCAATCGCTAGGTTAACTGAGTCTGCAAATTCTGAAAACGACCTTTAGACATCCGACCCTCTGGAGTCGGCAGGCCCAAGTACCTTTCCTCAAAGTGCAATTTAGTGATCTGAAGCACTGCCCGTACTTCCTCCTGCCTCGCAACGGGGCAAGCGTCCCCAAAAAGAATGGAACACTTATTGGGGTTTAGGCTCTGGCCTGTCGCCCTACCATATATGTCCAACACAGCTTTGACCTCTCTCGCTTCTTCTCCTGATGCCTCAAAGAATAACAACGTATCGTCAGCAAACAATAAGTGCGACACACCCGGTCCTCGTCTAGACACTTTAACCGGCGTGATTACGCCCGTAGCCACTTTGTTTCTCAATAAAGCAGATAGTCCGTCTGCCACAAGCAAGAAAAGAAATGGGGATAGCGGATCTCCTTGCCGAAGCCCACGCGTCGGTGCAAACGAATCCAAGAGGGTTCCGTTTAGTTTGACAGAGTATCTCACCGACGTGACACAAGACATTATCCAGTCAACCCATCGCTGAGGGAAACCCAACTTTTGCATCATTTGCCTCAAGAAAATCAACTCGATCATAAGCTTTTGATAGGTCCAATTTGTACGCACAGAAACTTCTTGTAGGATCCTTTTCCTTCTTAATGTGATGGATACATTCAAACGCCACAAGCGCGTTGTCCGTGATCATCCTTCCAGGGATGAATGCACTCTGTTCAGGAGATATGAGATCATCCAACAAAGGCCTCATCCTATTCACGAGGCACTTGGAAATCACCTTATAGATAACATTACGCAGACTAATAGGCCTGTAGTCTGTGATTCTCACCGGATTGGGGATCTTGGGAATAAGTACTATCGAAGTGGAATTCACCCCCTCCGACATGATTCCCATACTGAAAAAATCCCCCACCGCTGCCAGCACACCCTCCTTGAGAGTGCTCCAATTCCGCTAGAAGAATCTCGTTGGAAAGCCATCCAGACCCGGAGATTTTAGAGGCCCGATCTGAAACAAAGCATCCGAAATCTCTTTCTCTGTAGAAGGCGCACATAGCTTAGCATTATCCTCATCAGTTACTGTAGGATCGGAAGTATGTCTAGAGGGGGGGGTGATTAGACTACTTGACAACTTAAAAATTTTGCCTTTTGATTGGAGTAGTTTCTTAGCAAGTTCACAATGACAACCAAGTCAAGTATCACCCTACACATGCAATTCTAGAGTTATGGCAGCGGAAAGTAAATTGCACGTATAGTAAATAAGAGGTGGAGAAGAGCAAACGCAATGGAGACACGGAGATTTTTTCTCGTGGTTCCGATAGGTGGTGCTATCGTCAATCCACGTTGATGGAGACTTCAACCCACGGAGGGTAACGGCCATGCGAGTCCACGGAGGGCTCCACCCACGAAGGGTCCACGAAGAAGCAACCTTGTCTATGCCATCATGGCTTACGCCCACGGAGGACTAGCCTTACTGGGTAGAACTTCACGAAGTAGGCGATCTCCTTGCCCTTACAAACTCCTTGGTTCAACTCCACATCATGACGGAGGCTCCCAAGCGACACCTAACCAATCTAGGAGGCACCACCCTCCAAAAGGTAATAGATGGGGTTGGTGATGATGAACTCCTTGCTCTTGTGCTTCAAATGATAATCTCCCCAACACTCAACTCTCCTCACTGATTTGGCTGTGGTGGAAGAAGGGATTGAGTGGAAAGCAACTTGGGAAGACTAGAAATCAAGTTTCATATGGTGGGAGTGGAGCAACTTGATCTCAACACAAGGGTAGGTAGTTTTCTTCTCAGAAATGTAAGGTAGGAGTGGTAGTTCTTTCTGATGGCTCTCTCCACGAATGAAGAGGAGGTGGAGGGGTATTTATAGCCTCCACACAAAATCCAACCGTTACACACATTTGACCAATCTCGGTCGACGGAGTTGACAACTCGGTCGGACCGAAAGTTCAAATCTTGTGAGCGTTGGGATTTTCGTGGGACCGAAAATACAATCTCGGTTAGTCCGATTCTTCCAAAGTCTAGGGTTTGCCAATCTCGGTGGGACCGACTTTCTCATCTCGGTGACACCGATTTGAGTCTGAAGATTCTGAAGCTTGGCAACACCAATTTCGAATGACCGAGTTTGGAATCGGAAAATCCGAGATTCTTAGGGTTTGGCTATATGGTGAGGTGGTTCATCTCGGTGTGGTGAGTTTGGAATCGGTGGGACCGAGATTACTTATGAGTTTATGTTGGAATGAAAGATTGCTGATTGTTTGAGAGATAAATCACTAAGCACTTAGAGCAACCAGATCATCATCATAACCTCACCCCCTTTTAATAGTATTGGCTTTCCTATGGACTCAATGTGATCTTGGATCACTAAACCAAAAATGGAGTCTTGAGCTTTTGCCAATGTTTTCCTTAGCATTTTGAGGGTCCACATCATCAGTCATTGCCATACCCATATCAATGAACTTTCGAAATATTCTCAAGAAATGATTAGTTCAATGATATATATGTTGTTATTAATTACCAAAACCACCTGGGGATTAGTTGCACTTTCAATCTCCCCCTTTTTGGTAATTGATGACAACATATAGATCAAAGCTTCGACAAATGATATAATCAATGAATAACATCGTCGCTTTGAGAAGTATGTGATAAGCAAGAGCTCCCCCTAAATTTGTGCATTATTTAAGATTTGCGTTTGAATGCAAATGCACAATCGATTAGGATCATGGGTTACTCTTCCATGTCACATACATCTTGGTGGAGCGCACAACAATGATAAGAATGAATAACATGCACCCAATCACCAAGACATGAGTAAATGATCATACAAGATATGAATGGAATATGATAGACATCAAGCACACATTAAGCACAGTATGATCAAGCACTCATCAAGATAGAAACAAGCGTAGTATCAAACACACGAAGTATCTCAAAGAACTCAAAAGTATCTCAAGGAAAACCGCAAACGAAAGAGCAAAACGAGCACTCTCTCTCTGAAGCCCTATGATCTATACAATTTCTCCCCTTTGGCAACAAGTTACCAAAAGTTCGAAAGGTATAGAGCTAATCGTCACTCGGGACTCTGTGGCGGCTCCTATCTGCGTCGATGGAGTGGAGATAGCTGCATCTGCAAAGCTTCTGCTGAAGTCTGTGGAGCTGGAGGAGTGGAAATGAAGTCGGTCTTTGGGCCGACGGAGCTGTAGGAGGTCTTGATGTAGTAGCCTGGGTCTCGACCTTTGGAATAGCAAATGATCTGGGCTTTGTGGGCACTTTGGAGCAGGCTGCTCATAGTCATCTGGACCATATCACCTTCCATCTCTCTCATGAGTTCTGCCTTCTCCTCTTAGCTTCCTCTATGTCGCCTCAAGCTTGTTGGCGGTGACCTACACTTGATCGACTTGACGCGTCGAGCATGGAACTTATCCTCAACAATCCTCTCAAGGCTCTCCGAGATCGCACTATGCTGGCAGGCGTAGCTCAATTCTCCGAGTGGCTTCAAGAAGTTGTTCTGCAACGCTCTTGGGCTTCTTCTTTGCTTCCTTCTCGGCTTTAGCTTGTTTGGCAGCTTCAGACTTAGCATGACCTTCTACAGATGTGGGAGCATCCTCAGTCATCACAACCTCGTTATCCTCATGTTCAGGCTGCAGTGGCAAGTGGGGTCTATCCAACAGGTAGGTGTTCGTGCCAAACTTGGCATTAATGAGCATCTGAATATGCAGAGCAAACCCACACGACCTCTTCTGGTCTGCTGCTGTCCTCTTGATAGTCTCAACTATCGTGTCCATCACCTTAAAAGGTGTCTTCGATCTAGAATGTGCAGCATGTTGATAGAGTACCCTCTTATCATGCGGTGGTCCCTGACTTAGGCATCAAAGTATGCCTCGAAATGGTGTTGGTTGTTGGGAGACCTGCTCAAGATAGTAGACTGAACCAAGCTTCCATATCTCTACATCCTTCTCCTTTACTTCATTGTACATGTTCTTCATTGACTCGTGATTTTTCTTCTAATGCCATACACATCAATATCATCTTCCTTGAAACTGGTGCATTCAGCAATGCTCTCCATTCTTCAAGCGTAGAATGGAATCTCGCCTTCTCATCATCCATACAATTCGCCATCTGGATAGAAGTGTGCGGTGGCATAGAACGCATGATCATCTCGTCGTTCCAAGCGGTCAATTTCGACCAACGAACTCTGCAATCCCACAAGCGGTGAAGCTTTCATGCACATGTGGGAAGTAGTCTCTGTGCTCTTCACTTTGTCGATGTATTTCCAAATCACGTGTCTGGTGTCGGCAACAATTGGCTTCTTGTCCATCAAGCCTTGCCTCATAAAAGTCTTGTTGCTCTCTTGTGTGGAATCTTGGGTCAACTGCTGTTCTTCTCCTGGTGGCATATGGATCAACTTGCCTCCATAGCCTGAGTCCTTTGTCCTTCCTTTCCTTCATATTTTCAGCTCGAGGATGAGCTTCATTATGAACAGGTAGTTTCTGTCTGAGCTTGAGCAAAACATGAGCCTCATCATCTGATTCTGCAGGTGGCACATTGTCCTTCTTCTTCTCTGAAGCAGGTATGTTCCTCACAGTCTTCTTTGGCTTGGCAGCTGGTTTGGCTTGGGCTGCCTTTGCTGGAGCTGATTGCTTGACTTTTGTGGGTGCTCCTGCCCTGATGGCATCACCCATCAACTTCTGCTTCTGAGGAGGCTGAGGTGCTTCCTCATCAGAATCATCATCATCATCAGCAGTTTCTTCATGAACTTTCCTCTTCCTCTTGGAAGTCTTCTTGATTTTGCTGGAGGTTTCTTCCATGCTGAGCTTTTGTGCAACAGAGGATTTTGCCACTTTGCTTGTGCCTTTCTTTGACTGTTGCCCTTGATAGCTCTTGGCAACCACTTGCCTTTTTGGCTTAGAAGTTATTTCCTCATCTGCAACAAAATCTGAATCTTCCTCATCTGAATTTCTCTTCCTCCTGGCCCTGGTAGCAGCTGCAGGCAGTCCACTTGGAGTGCTTCTCTCTCCATCATCTGAAAAACTGCTTGCTTCTGGACTTGTAGCTGCCTCTGGAATCTCAACTGGCATCTCAGACCTGTTCTGACTGTCACTTCCATCAGACATGACTGACAACCTGTGAATAGAATAGGTATAGGCAGAATAGAAGAGTTATCACAAACTGCAGAGGATTTTGCAAAAAGAATGAGTTCAAACTTTAGTTTTAGGTTTTCACAGAATACATGTCGGTCTGACCGAGTCCATCAATTCGGTGAAACCGAAATGTCTAAACAGACCACATACGCCACTTTCGGTTGGACCGAAATGGGTTTCGGTCTAGCCGAGACTACTAGGGTTTCACTGAATCTTCACTTCGGTCTTACCGATTTGCACAACTCGGTTTCACCGAAAAGTGCAGTGCAATGGCCAGAGGCCAAATCGGTCAGTCCGAAAATGTTAAATCGGTCACACCGAGATGTGTTCGGCGGAAACCTAACCCTAAAATTTTCACTCGAAATTTGTTCTATGACCTAAACGGCTGGATAGGGAGATCTCAATCTTGGCAAGAAACATGGCAACACCTAACGTGCATTGAATCAGCGGTTGGAGCACGAGAGGGATGAAACTCACCCAATGCGGTGGAGCTTCACTACGGCGGCAACGGCGCGAAGAGAAGGACCGCTGACGGCGATGGAGACCATGGCGAGGGCGCCTGAAGCGACGGCGGAGACGATCCGGAGACCAAGGCGACGGCAAATAAGGGTTTGAGGGCGAAGCGTTTGAAGAAGTAATCAACGCGCTCGTCCTCGAGTATATATACCCTTCGGTGTCGGTGGGACCGAGTTTGAAAACTTCGGTGGGACCGAGATGGTTAATCGCATGCGATTACACACTTGATCACGCCGAAATTTGAAACTTCGGTTTCACCGAGGTGAAAACCTAGATCAATCCAAGTGATTTCGATCTGTCCGATTTGAGTATATCGGTTTGACCGAAAGTACTTAGAAGGTTTTGGAAGTTAGGCTTTTGACGGATCGGTGGCTCCGAGTGCTCCTCACTCGGTCTGTCCGAAAAAGTCTTGTTCAAAGTTTGTGATATAAGCATGAATAGAGTTTGAGACAAGAAAGCATAGATAGCTAGGGGAGGAACTTAGGCATTCTTGTCCATCCATTTGGTCAAAAGAAAGAAAACCAAAAGACCAAAGCAACAAATGGATGTCCTCGAATGGATAAAATCATGCATCCAACATGCTCACACAATAAGATAGCAAATGAAATATGTGTCAAACATGCACAAACAAAACACTAACAGCTAGCACACAATTTGGCGATGACTAGGTCATCTATATATGAGTATATTGACTTAGGAGTCAAATGAGAACATTTGATCATAGGTCATACTCATCGTTTAAGCACAAGTGGGGTTACCACTTTTCCATAAAGCATTGATGTGTTCACATCATTAGAAGATGCTTTAGCTCATTTCTTTAGAGCAAAGCTCCCCCTTGATGTGAGAACCCCTTTTAAAGGGTCAAACTAACCTTGGGTTGTCGTTGAAGACTTCATGTAGATGTTGAAGATGTGGATGCTCAATGTTGATGAAGATCATCAAGAGTTGGGAGCAATCCTTTGGATTCGGGCACTTTCAATACCTACATGGGTTAGTCCCACAAGGAACAAACGAGAATATCCATGGACATAGATTGAAGCACACAATAGATGATGTCCATGAAAATAATGATTACCTTGTCCCTTGACTTACCAACATGAGGGTTTGTGACTCCATGAACTAGTGCAAGATGTGGAAGTTGATTGCACAAGTCCTTGCCAAAATGAATGTGAGTGAAGTATATTGGCGGAGTCACCCTCAAGAACTCTCTAGTTCTTCTTCTTCGGGATCCACATCATCTTGATGGGAATCCTTGGGGTAGTAGTTGAGCTTGTCGAAGTAGAACTTGAAGTTGCCTTGGGAACCCACTTGACCATGGCCTTGGGTGCTTCAATGAATGCATCAATCTCCTCTTGAAGCTTGTCCTTGCCTTTTAGCTTGTGGTCTTGTGGTGGAAGGTCATCTTGAGCTTGTTCCTCGTTTGAAGAAGTAGGATCATACTTCTTCTCTTGAGAGACAAACTTTGGAGTGGGATATTGACCTTCTTCCCATTCAACACCCTCGGCGTTGAACTTTCGCTCAAAACCAATTCCTTGATTCTTCCGGTGTCTTCCTTGTTTGCGAACAATTTCCTCAAAGCTCTTGCTTCCGGCAAGACTCTTGTAGACACCTTTCTCTATAATCCCTTTCAATAGACTATTTTCTTGCTCAAGTGAAACTTGGCTTGAAACATTGTTAGTGGAATCAAGAGAATTACTAGAGGTAACAACATTTGATTTAGCATGGTTATTGTTACTACTAGATGAAGAATTTTTCTTATGCTTGTCATGCTTAGTTTTGATAGGTGGCAAGAAATTAGACAAGAGAAGTCGTTTGGCAAGATATGAAGAACTCTTCTTTCGAAGATCGTCATTGATAGCTTTTAGAAACTCATGTTCTTGCTCTAGATTGAGCTTCTCGAAGCGTAGCTTCTCATGAGATCTTAGGAGCTCTCTATGATCTTCTTGAGTTGTTTCATGAGCTAACTTAAGAGTGTTTAGTTCTTTAGTTAGACGCTCAATCTCCTTCATAGCATTGTCATTCGACTCTTCTCGACTATAAAGACTACTAGCATGTTCATCAATACTAAGCTCACTAGTTTTATCATGTAAAAGCTCATCTTCACCAAGCAAGTCATCCTCATCACTATTAAAGTCAATAAACTCAGGATGTGATACCTTGGGGCCTTTTGCCATGAAGCATCTTCCAATTCCCTCATTTGGTGAATCAAATATGTCATAGGAGTTGGAGTTGGAGGACACGAGAGCAAGACCGCAACACCTTCATCTTGACAGTATTCGAGTTGGAGTGATAGCTTCTTTGGAGTGATTGTCGGAGTCGGAGCCGAAACCCATTCACCAACATGAGCTTGATGTTTTCTTCTTGTGTAGCTCCTTGATGACTTGTCTTTCCTTTCCGAATCCTTGCTTCTCCGAGAGGATCTTCGTTCATAACGATCATCTCTACTCCTTCTCTCTTTTAGAGACTCTTCTCTTGAGCTTCTTCTTCTTGGAGATTCTTCTCTTCTCTTGTGGGGAGTCAAACACTCATTTGAGTAGTGTCCGGTCTTCCACAATTGTAGCAGATTCGATCACGACTAGAAGATCTCTTTTCATCATATGATCTAGACTTTGAGCTTCTTTCCTTGCTTCTACTCTTGTAGAATTTGTTGAAGTTCTTCACCATTAGGCTTATCTCTTCATTGGAAACTAGCTTGTCACTTGAGGATGTGGGAGCTTCAACTGTAGCTTTGTAAGCACCACTTGACTTGTTGTGAAGCTCTTCCTTATCTTTAAGTGTCATCTCATGAGCAACAATCCTTCCAATGACTTCGGTAGGCTTGAGATCTTTGTAGTTTGGCATCATTTGGATCAAAGTGCACACGGTGTCATACTTTCCATCCAAAGCTCTGAGAATCTTCTTGATGATGAATCGGTCGGTCATTTCTTCGCTTCCTAAACCTGCCATCTCATTGGTGATGAGAGCAAGCCTAGAATACATTTCAGCGACTCCTTCACCTTCCTTCATCTTGAACTTGTCAAGTCGACCTTGAAGAACATCTAGCTTTGATTCCTTCACGGACTCGGTACCTTCGTGCATTTCGACCAAAGTATCCCAAATCTCTTTTGCATTCTCAAGACGGCTGATCTTGTTGAACTCCTCGGGACACAAAGCATTGAAGAGAATGTCACAAGCTTGAGCATTGTTCTGTAACATCCGCAACTCATCTGCAGTAGCTTCACGATCCGGAACTTTTCCTTCCTCGAAGAACTCACCTTGCAAGCCAACACAAATAATGCCCCATGCGGCAGGGTTATGTCCAAGAATGTGCATTTTCATTTTATGGTTCCAACTAGCAAAGTTTGAACCATCAAAGTAAGGACCTCTACGAAAATTACCCTCACTAGACGCCATACTCTCCTAGGTTGTGAAACCAAGCTTATGGAGTCCAATGCAATGGAAACCAATCCAATGGAGACCAAAGCTCTGATACCACTTGTAGGATCGGAAGTATGTCTAGAGGGGGGGTGATTAGACTACTTGACAACTTAAAAATTTTGCCTTTTGATTGGAGTAGTTTCTTAGCAAGTTCACAATGACAACCAAGTCAAGTATCACCCTACACATGCAATTCTAGAGTTATGGCAGCGGAAAGTAAATTGCACGATAGTAAATAAGAGGTGGAGAAGAGCAAACGCAATGGAGACACGGAGATTTTTCTCGTGGTTCCGATAGGTGGTGCTATCGTCAATCCACGTTGATGGAGACTTCAACCCACGGAGGGTAACGGCCATGAGTCCACGGAGGGCTCCACCCACGAAGGGTCCACGAAGAAGCAACCTTGTCTATGCCATCATGGCTTACGCCCACGGAGGACTAGCCTTACTCGGGTAGATCTTCACGAAGTAGGCGATCTCCTTGCCCTTACAAACTCCTTGGTTCAACTCCACATCATGACGGAGGCTCCCAAGCGACACCTAACCAATCTAGGAGGCACCACCCTCCAAAAGGTAATAGATGGGGTTGGTGATGATGAACTCCTTGCTCTTGTGCTTCAAATGATAATCTCCCCAACACTCAACTCTCCTCACTGATTTGGCTGTGGTGGAAGAAGGGATTGAGTGGAAAGCAACTTGGGAAGACTAGAAATCAAGTTTCATATGGTGGGAGTGGAGCAACTTGATCTCAACACAAGGGTAGGTAGTTTTCTTCTCGAAATGTAAGGTAGGAGTGGTAGTTCTTTCGATGGCTCTCTCCACGAATGAAGAGGAGGTGGAGGGTATTTATAGCCTCCACACAAAATCCAACCGTTACACACATTTGACCAATCTCGGTCGACGGAAGTTGACAACTCGGTCGGACCGAAAGTTCAAATCTTGTGAGCGTTGGGATTTTCGTGGGACCGAAAATACAATCTCGGTTAGTCCGATTCTTCCAAAGTCTAGGGTTTGCCAATCTTGGTGGGACCGACTTTCTCATCTCGGTGACACCGATTTGAGTAAGGTTACTGAAGCTTGGCAACACCAATTTCGAATGACCGAGTTTGGAATCGGAAAATCCGAGATTCTTAGGGTTTGGCTATATGGCTGAGGTGGTTCATCTCGGTGTGGTGAGTTTGGAATCGGTGGGACCGAGATTACTTATGAGTTTATGTTGGAATGAAAGATTGCTGATTGTTTGAGAGATAAATCACTAAGCACTTAGAGCAACCAGATCATCATCATAACCTCACCCCTTTTAATAGTATTGGCTTTCCTATGGACTCAATGTGATCTTGGATCACTAAACCAAAAATGGAGTCTTGAGCTTTTGCCAATGTTTTCCTTAGCATTTTGAGGGTCCACATCATCAATCATTGCCATACCCATATCATTGAACTTTCTGAAATATTCTCAAGAAATGATTAGTTCAATGATATATATGTTGTTATTAATTACCAAAACCACCTGGGGATTAGTTGCACTTTCAGTTACCACCTGGTATATTAAGTCCAGAATAGGCGCAACATTAAGCGTCGGGTCAGCTGTAAAAATATCATGCAAATACAGATTGGCTAATTCCCCCATGCCAACAAGGTCGGAGTGAATTACACCGATGCTTTCTGTAAGTTCACGGATCTTGTTCTTCCTCGCCCTCCACACTGCCTTGCTTTGAAAATACTTAGTGTTTCTGTCCCCTTCCTTCAACCACGTGATACGCGAACGTTGCAACCAAAGCATCTCCTCTTGGTACAAAAGCTCATTCATCTTATCCGTCACTCGTACAATATCTTGGCGATCAGCGTTCATGTTCATCAACTCCTCTAGCTGGGTTCGTGATTTAGCTAGCTCTCGAGTAACATTACCAAATTTTTTACTCTAAAGTCGAAGGGCTGTCATCGTTTTAGCTAGCGCGTCTCTCAGCTGCGCCATATTGTTCACGCCTCCAGTTGCCTCCCAAGCCTCCTTGATCACCTCCGGTAAAGATCCGTCCCTCTCCCAAAACAGCTCATATCTCATGTGCTTCCCCCCATTTGGCCCCCGATTGACCGACCCCTTCAGAACAAGTGCCACATGGTCCGAGCAAGGCGAGGGCACATGCAAAACCGAAGCATAAGCAAACAAGTTCCTCCACGAGTTAGTTGCCACTGCCCTATCCAGCCTCACCTTCACATTACCTCCTTCTCCCCTCTTATTATCATACGTAAAGGGGATCCCAACCAAGCCTAGGTCAACTGGGCCACAGATCTCCAAAGTATCACGGAAGGCGACCATCTGTGGCTCTCCCCGTGGTGTCGCTGAAAGATGCTCAAAGCCCCACATGGCCTCATTGAAATCACCCACAACAAGCCAAGGCAGATCATTCACAACTTTTAGTTGCTCGAGTTTTGACCACATAAGGTGCCTGTTCTCAACACGTGGTTCACCATATATACATGTAATCCTCCATTGGGCTGCCCCTTCCTGGACACGGACTAGTGCATCAATAAAATGATCTTCTTTGTCCAAAATTTCCACTTCGTAATTCTCATGCCAATAAAGCGCAAGACCACCGCTCATGCCATTACTATCGACTCCTGCAAAACCCTTCAGCCCAATCCTCCCTCGCACCTTCTTCATTTTGTCAGCTCTCTGTCTTGTTTCACACAAAAACACCATACTGGGGGAATGCGACTGACAGATAGTCGCCAGCTCACGAACTGTCCGGGGATTCCCCCCTCCCCGGCAATTCTAGCTAAAGATATTCATTGGGCCCGGCGGTCCTCCTCAAAGGAGGCCGCCTCTTCCGTCATATCAACATCCTCCCTCACCTCACCTTGCTTCCTTCTTTTCACAACTGGTGTCTTACCAGGCGTAGACAATGGGGCCGACACCACATTTGCCCCTGACCAACTTCCATTCTCCAGCATCAACATCGTGTTCGGGACTTTGCCAGCAAGGTTCGGCACTGGTTGACCTCGCACCATCACGACTCCATCGGCCCCCATAAGCCTTTTCCGAGCAGTCCTGAGATCTTCCTCACCAATATTAGGGGCTCCTGACACCGCCAGCACACCACCCCCCGATTTCTGTCCTACAACGTCTACTCTTCCAGCCAGCTGGCTTTCTTCACCACCCCTTCCACCTGAATTTCCTACTCCTCTACCTCCTCCTCTACCAACCCGTCTCCCTCCTCCCTCGCCAAAACCTGCAGACGCTCCTCCTCTACCACGCCCTACACCACCTCCTGCCATAGCCGGCTCACTACTCCAATGCAACCAGTCCCCCCAATCACATTCAAAAGGATCGTGAATCCCGTCTCCGCACTCTTCCACAACATGCCCCAAACAGCCACAGAAAAAGCAGAAATCCGGTAGCTTCTCATAAGTAACAGGATACCTCTTCATCTCCTTGAGAGTAATACTCACAAATCTCACTAATAGTTTCTGCACATTCATAAACACCCTTACTCTTAAGTGACTAGAAGGATTAATTCTTCCTTCATTCACAACCACCGTGAACGGCGGCTCTCCAACATTCTTAGCAACTTTCTCCGCTAGCCCCCTTTTCCTTGTGAGCCCATCCGGTAGAACCTTGATCCTTAACCATAGGGGATACATATCCAGAGCATACTCGGAGACGTTTGTGAAACCATCGTATTCAACAATAACCACCGGATCTCGTCGGAATTGCCAAGGGCCTCCCTCCATGACATGCTTCCAATCCCCCAAGCAATGGCACTGAGCCAAGAACAGATTTGGCCCTTTGATGTGAAAATCAAAAAAAGGAATAAAAAGCTAGCTAGTAATGAATTAGATGAAAAGCCCAAATTTTGGTTTTTTGTGACAAATAAAAGCCCAGATTTTGCTCAGCTACGTAAAATGTCCATCAGCTTTAATAGCAGAAAAAATGGAAATTCCAAAAAAAATGCCATTTGAGTTTGACCAAACTATTTATAATTTGCCATGATATACTTTTTTTACAACGGAAAGGTTTATAAAAAACATACTTGATTGCCTAGTGAAAGCATGGACAGTCTGCCATGACAAATAAACAAAATTGCCATGGCTAAAAATATGTTCGGAAAATGACATGGCGATTTTCCATTTGTGTCTAGCACTAAAAATTGCCAAGGAATTTTTGAAAAACACAATCCATGTGTGTCCAGCATCAGTTTTGCCATGGCGAACTTCAGAAACACCATGCGTCTGTGTCCATCAAAGTTGCACAAACAAAAAAGGCTGATCAAGTTAGCACAAAACCTATCCAAATCATGGCAACAATGCCATGGGAGAAAAAAAAACTAAAGTGGGTCACAAATTTGCATGGCAAAATATCATCAGTAGTTGATGTAGTGTTGTTGCAACTTTTCTGGAATTGCCATGGAAACAATATTATGTTCAGAAAATGTCATGGCAAAATAAACAGAATGAATAAAAATGAACATTACATGGACTATGTTTGCCCATCTATGTTAAGAAAAATTTGCCATGACAATAAAAGGTAACTTGCCATGGAAGTTAATTAAAATTGTCGTGTTTTGAATGAGGAATTTGTCGTGTGTGAGAAAAAGCACAAAAGGTTGAAAATCAAGTATGAAAACAAGAAAATTGCCATGGCATATTCATATAAAAAAATTGCCATGGAAGATTCACATCAAGAATTGCCGTGTTTAGTATGAGGAATTTGCCGTGTGTGAGAAAAACGCAAAGAGTTCAAAATCAAGTATGAACAAGAAAATTGTCATGGCAGATTCGTATCAAAACTTGCCATGGCAAAATTCATGTAAACTAAATTTGCCACGATCAATAAACTAAATTTGCCATGGTTAAGTAAGAAAAAAACATAAAGATTCTGTGGGAGTGTTGCAAAAATACCTAAATTTGCCATTTTTAGAATACCAAAAATGTTGTGAATTTACCATGTGAATTTAGAAAAATATTTCTAAGTTTGCCATGGGTAGAAAAAAACTTGACATGTGAACAATACATGAAAGAAATTTAAAATTGCCATTTGACAAGTTTTAAATATTCTCGCGTGAACATTCCCCATGCATTTTGCCATGGTCTAATTACTAAATTTGTCATGGTATACTTAAATTATTTTGCCATCTTTGAAAACTGGCCATAGTGCTAAATTTGTGTAGCCACCTCTAAAATAGTTTATGTGTTAAAACATTTATACAATTTGCCATGGATGATTTGAAAGCTAAGTGATGTGAGTTGGCATGTGCAAATATAAGAATTTGCCATGTGCAAAGATAATAGTTTGCCATGTTATGAAACATGCACATAAAAATGGCATTAACCATGGCAACCTATATAGAAAATCTAAATAAAAACATGGCAAATTTGCCATGGAGAGAAACCCAATTGCACCATTGTAAGCATGGCAAATTTTCCATGGGGTGAAACGCAATTGCACCATTGTAATCATGGAAAATTTGCCATGTTTTACTCAAATAGCCATGTCCAACATTTCCAACAAAATTTTCCATCTTCCACACAACATCATGTTTCTACTTAAAAAATAGCCATGTTCAACATTTTCAACAAAATTGCCATGCTCTACTAAATGTGTACCCATGACAACCTTACCTCTAAATCTAAGTCCAATCCAATAGCACAAAATCACAGCCTCCGGTAGCCAAAATGCGCAGAAGAAAAGGACGGCCTCCATTACACAAGTTTGCCATGGAATTTGAATTTTGACATCAGATCTAAAGAAAAGCTAAAATTTTCCATGGCAAAAATTGGAGACTAGCCAAAATGTTATGATTCATTGATAGCAAATCAGACAAATAAGTGTGATGTACATGAATGAAATTTCAGAGAATTAGAATCTCATCGACATAAAGTCCCACATCTAACCATGGCCCATGGGATTGGTGCCCATGAAAAATCAGTATTCCCTGATATGAACTGAAGGGGATCAAAGGACATAATGCAGTGTGGCTCACTAAGGTGCAGCGTTTCCCAAGGTCCATATAATAAAATTGTCATGTTCCATAAAGTACATTTTTCATGATCCATTAAACAAAAATGTCGTGGTCCAAACAAAAGTGATTTTTGGCCATGTTGCGAACAAAAGAAATTTCCATGCTCCGTGAACTACATTTGCCATACCCTCCTAGAACTTAAATTACCATGTTGCCAAGAAAACAACATGGCAACATGATGAGTCCAAATTATGTGATGATTTTGATACTTATTTTGTGCCTAAACTGTTGGCTTTGTGGAATTTTACCGCGCCCGTGCACCTCTTTTTGTTGATATTTCTCAGGTAACGCATTTTGGACCAAATAATACTTTGTGGAAGAAATCCCAAAGAACGGTAGTGCAATCCCGTATTTAATGTGATAATCACCTACCATACGTGAAGGGAGCAAAGGGGCTGAAGGAGGAGCATCCGCGCAACCTCTAGAGCAGAAGACGTCAGATCATATCACCACGACCGCTCATATGAGGGGTCGTATGGAGTGCCATCACTGCCGCCTCGTCCATTATTATCACCCCGTGAAACCGGATCGGGGATCAGACGCCTAGAGAGACAAGAAACTCATCCAGAAGATAGAAGCCTAGCCTAGGAAGTCCATCTGGAGGAGGGATTGACCAAGAGGAGATCGCATCAACAAGCACACAGGGGCAACAACATCATGATCACTGTCATCATCAACATCGTCACCACTGTCATCATCTTCATCATCATCCACATCCATCTCACTGTAACATCAAGAACCCTAGTGGATTGTGTTGTGATTGTTACGTTTGTGATTCATTCATGTTCATCATCACTACCATAATGATCGTTCTCCCCATGTGTGATTAGACCCCTAGTTCTCGGAGATATGAATGAACCTTGGTATGTCTAGGATCTAAACCTTATTTTGGACATGAGATTCTCTGTTGAATGCTTAGTTTAATAACTTCGTGAATGTTGTGAAGGGGCTCCACTCCACATTATTGCCATTTGGCCACGAATTACATCACTGTCATTGTAAGGGAAGGATGTGAGGGTAATTTGAGGTGATAGTAAAAGCCTTTACCCCTTACCTTTTTCTTGCACCATTGCCAAGGAGCTGGGCACTTTTGGGATTTGCATTAAGTCTTGAATTATTTTGTGTACTAACTGTTGGGGAACGTAGCAGAAATTCAAAATGTTCCTACGTGTCACCGAGATCTATCTATGGAGAAACCAGCAACGAGGGGAAGGAGAGTGCATCTACATACCCTTGTAGATCGCTAAGCGGAAGCGTTCAAGAGAACGGGGTTGAAGGAGTCGTACTCGTCGTGATCCAAATCACCGGAGATCCTAGTGCGAGCAGGCGGCACCTCCGCGTTCAACACACGTACAGCCGGTGGCGTCTCCCATGCCTTGATCCAGCAAGGAGAGAGGGAGAGGTTGAGGAAGACTCCGTCCAGCAGCAGCACAACGGCGTGGTGGTGGTGGAGGAGCGTGGCAATCCTGCAGGGCTTCGCCAAGCACCGCGAGAGAGGAGGAATACTTGGGAGAGGGGAGGGCTGCGCCAGAACTTGTGTGTAGCTCCCATGCGCCTCCCCGCTATATATAGGGGTGGAGGGGCTGGTTTCTTGCCCTCCAAGTCCATTGGGGCGTTGGCAAAAGTGGGAGGAAAGAAATCCCATCATTTCCTTCCCCATCGATTGTTATCCCCCTTTTAGGGATCTTGATCTTATCCTTCGGATATGATCTTATTCCTTCTAAGGGGGGATCTTGGTGCGCCTTGACCAGGGGTGTGGGGCCTTTCCCCCACTACCCACGTTCATGTGGGCCCCCCCATGCAGGTGGGCCCCACTCCGGAACCTTCTAGAACCTTCCCGGTACAATACCGAAAAATCCTGAAACTTTTCCGGTGACCAAAACAGGACTTCATATATATAAATCTTTACCTCCGGACCATTCCGGAACTCCTCGTGACGTCCGGGATCTCATCCGGGACTCCGAACAACATTCCGTAACCACATACAAACTTCCTTTATAACCCTAGCGTCATCGAACCTTAAGTGTGTAGACCCTACGGGTTCGGGAGACATGTAGACATGACCGAGACGTTCTCCGGTCAATAACCAGCAGCGGGATCTGGATACCCATGTTGGCTCCCACATGTTCCACGATGATCTCATCGGATGAACCACGATGTCAAGGACTCAATTAATCCCGTATACAATTCCCTTTGTCTAGCGGTATTATACTTGCCCGACATTCGATCGTCGGTATACCGATACCTTGTTCAATCTCGTTACCGGAAAGTCTCTTTACTCGTTCCGTAACACATCATCCCGTGATCAACCCCTTGGTCACATTGTGCACATTATGATGATGTCCTACCGAGTGGGCCCAGTGATACCTCTCCATTTACGGGAGTGACAAATCCCGATCTCGATCCGTGTCAACCCACGACACTTTCGGAGATACCGTAGTGCACCTTTATAGTCACCCGATTCGTTGTGACGTTTGATACACCCAAAGCACTCCTACGGTGATCCGGGAGTTACACGATCTCATGGTCTAAGGAAGAGATACTTGACATTGGAAAAGCTCTAGCAAACAAACTACACGATCTTTGTGCTATGCTTAGGATTGGGTCTTGTCCATCACATCATTCTCCTAATGATGTGATCCCGTTATCAACGACATCCAATGTCCATAGTCAGGAAACCATGACTATCTGTTGATCACAACGAGCTAGTCAACTAGAGGCTCACTAGGGACATATTGTGGTCTATGTATTCACACGTGTATTATGATTTCCGGATAATACAGTTATAGCATGAATAAAAGACAATTATCATGAACAAGGAAATATAATAATACTTTTATTATTGCCTCTAGGGCATATTTCCAACAGTCTCCCACTTGCACTAGAGTCAATAATCTAGTTCACATTGCCATGTGATTAACACTCACAGGTCACATCACCATGTGACCAACATCCAAAGAGTTTACTAGTGTCATTAAACTAGTTCACATCATCATGTGATTAAGACTCAATGAGTTCTGTGGTTTGATCATGTTTTGCTTGTGAGAGAGGTTTTAGCCAACGGGTCTGCAACATTCAGATCCGTATGTACTTTGCAAATCTCTAGGTCATATTGTAAATGCTACTTCCACACTCCACTTGGAGCTATTCCAAATGGTCGCTCCACTATACGTATCCGGTTTGCTACTCAGAGTCATTCGGATAGGTGTTAAAGCTTGCATCGATGTAACCCTTTACGCCGAACTCTTTATCACCTCCATAATCGAGAAACATGTCCTTATTTGTTACAAGGACAATTTTGACCGTTGTCCAATGATCCATTCCTGGATCATTCTTGTACCCCTTGACTAACTCATGGCAAGGCACACTTCCGGTGCGGTACACAAGATAGCATACTTTGTAGAGCCTACGCCTAAAGCATAGGGGCGACCTTCGTCCTTTCTCTCTTTTTCTGTCGTGGTCGAGCTTTAAGTCTTAACTTCATACCTTACAACTCGTGCAAGAACTCCTTCTTTGATGATCCATCTTGAACACCTTCAAGATCATGTCAAGGTATGTGCTCATTTTGAAAGTACCATTAAGCATTTTTATCTATCATTATAGATCTTGATGCTCAATGTTCAAGTAGCTTAATCCAGGTTTTCCATTGAAAACACTTTTCAAATAACCCTATATGCTTTCCAGAATTGTACATCATTTCGATCAACAATATGTCAATAACATATACTCATCGAAAATTCTATAGTGCTCCCACTCACTTCTTTGGAAATACAAGTTTATCATAAACTTTGTATAAACCCAAAATCTTTGATCATCAAAGCGCACATTCCAACTCCGAGATGCTTACTCCGGTCCTTAGAAGGATCATTGGAGCCAGCATACCTTTTAGCATCCTTAGGATCGACAAAAACATTCGATTGTATCACATACAACCTTTCCTTACGAAAGACCGTAAGGAAACTCGTTTTGACATCCATCTGCCAGATTTCATAAATGCAGCTAATGCTAACATGATTCCGACGGACTTAAGCATCGCTACGGATGAGAAAATCTCATCGTAGTCAACTCCTTGAACTTGTGAAAAACTCTTCGCCACAAGTCGAGCTTCATAGACAGTGACATCACCATCCACGTCCATCTTCTTCTTAAAGATCCATTTATCTCAATGGCTTGACGATCATCGAGCAAGTCCACCAAAGTCCATGCTTTGTTCTGATACATGGATCCTATCTCAGATTTCATGGCTTCTAACCATTTGTCGGAATTTGGGCCCGCCATTGCTTCTCCATAGCTCGTAGGTTCATTGTTGTCTAGCAACATGACCTTCAAGACAAGATTACTGTACCACTCAAGCGATGACGCATCCTTGTCACCCCACGAGGTGCGGTAGTGACTTGATCCAAGTTTCATGATCACTATCATAAGCTTCTACTTCAATTGGTGTAGGTGCCACAGAACAACTTCACGTGCCCTGCTACACACTAGTTGTAGTGACGGTTCAATAACCATATCAAGTCTCCACCATCCTCCCACTCAACTTTTCGAGACAAACTTTTCCTCGAGAAAGGACCCAATTCAAGAAACAATCCCTATTGCTTTTGGATCTGAATTAGGAGGTATACCCAACTGTTTTGGGTGTCCTATGAAGATGCATTTTATCCTTTGGGTTCGAGCTTATCAACTTTGAAACTTTTTACATAAGCGTCGCAGCCCCAAACCTTTAAGAAATGACAGCTTAGGTTTCTCTAAACCATAGTTCATACGGTGTCATCTCGACGGAATTATGTGGTGCCCTATTTAAAGTGAATGTGGTTGTCTCTAATGCCTAACCCATAAACGATAGTGGTAATTCGATAAGCGACATCATTGTACGCACCATATCCAATAGGGTGCAACTATGATGTTCGGACACACCATCAAACTATGGTGTTCCAGGCGGTATTAATTGTGAAACAATTTCCACAATGTCTTAATTAAGTGCCAAAGCTCGTAACTCAGATACTCATCTCTATGATCATATCATAGACATTTCATCCTCTTGTCACGATGATCTTCAACTTCACTCTGAAATTACTTGAACCATTCAATAATTCAGACTTGTGTTTCATCAAGTAAACATACTCTACATCTACTTGAATCATCTGTGAAGTAAGAACATAACGATATTCACTGCATGCCTCAGCACTCATTGGACTGCACACATCAAAATGTGTTACTTCCAACAAGTTACTATCTTGTTCCATTTTACTGAAAAACGAGGCTTTTTAGTCATCTTGCCCTTGTGGTATGATTTGCATATCTCAAGTGATTCAAAATCAAGTGAGTCCAAACGATCCATCTGCATGGAGTTTCTTCATGCGTATACACCAATAGACATGGTTTGCATGTCTCAAACTTTTCAAAAACGAGTGAGTCCAAAGATCCATCAACATGGAGCTTCTTCATGCGTTTTACACCAATATGACTTACATGGCAGTGCCACAAGTAAGTGGTACTATCATTACTATCTTATATCTTTTTGGCATGAAAATGTGTATCACTACGATCGAGATTCAATAAACCATTAGTTTAGGTGCAAGACCATTGAAGGTATTATTCAAATAAATAGAGTAACCATTATTCTCCTTAAATGAATAACCGTATTGCGATAGACATAATCCAATCATGTCTATGCTCAACGCAAACACCAAATCTCGATGGTAGAGGGAGCGTGCGATGCTTGATCACATCAACCTTGGAAACACTTCCAACACATATCGTCAGCTCACCTTTAGCTAGTCTCCGTTTATTCCGTAGCTTTTATTTCGAGTTACTAACACTTAGCAACCGAACCGGTATCTAATACCCTGGTGCTACTAGGAGTACTAGTAAAGTACATATTAACATAATGTATATCCAATATACTTCTATCGACCTTGCCAACCTTCTCATCTACCAAGTATCTAGGGTAATTCCGCTCCAGTGGTTGTTCCCCTTATTACAGAAGCACTTAGTCTCGGGTTTGGGTTCAACCTTGGGTTTCTTCACTAGAGCAGCAGCTGATTTGCCGTTTCATGAAGTATCCCTTCTTGCCCTTGCCCTTCTTGAAACTAGTGGTTTCACCAACCATCAACAATTGATGCTCCTTCTTGATTTCTACTTTCACGGTGTCAAACATCGTGAATACCTCATGGATCATCATATCTATCCCTGGTATGTTATAGCTCATCACGAAGCTCTAGCAGCTTGGTGCCAATGACTTTGGAGAAACATCACTATCTCATCTGGAAGATCAACTTCCACTCGATTCAAGTGATTGTTGCACTCAGACAATCTGAGCACAAGCTCAACGATTGAGCTTTTCTCCCTTAGTTTGCAGGCTAAGAAAATCGTCGGAGGTCTCATACCTCTTGACGTGGGCACGAGCCTGAAATCTCAATTTCAGCCCTCGAAACATCTCATATGTTCCGCAATGTTTCGTAAACATCTTTGGTGCCTCAACTCTAAACCGTTTAACTGAACTATCACGTAGTTATCAAAACGTGTATGTCTGATGTTGCAACATCCACAAACGACGTTTGGGGTTCAGCACACTGAGCGGTGCATTAAGGACATAAGCTTTCTACTGTCCGCATAATTGCTACTGTAAACTTTCAAATATATTTTCTCTAGGAACATATCTAAACAGTGGAACTAAAGCGCGAGCTTACGACATAATTGCAAAGATCTTTTGACTATGTTCAGGATAATTAAGTTCATCTTATGAACTCCCACTCAGATAGACATCCCTCTAGTCATCTAAGTGATTACATGATCCGAGTCAACTAGGCCGTGTCCGATCATCACGTGAGATGGACTAGTCATCATCGGTGAACATCTTCATGTTGATCGTATCTACTATACGACTCATGCTCGACCTTTCGGTCTCTGTGTTCCGAGGCCATGTCTGTACATGCTTGGCTCGTCAAGTTAACCCTAAGTGTTTTGCATGTGTAAAACTGTCTTACACCCGTTGTATGTGAACGTAAGGATCTATCACACCCGATCATCACGTGGTGCTTCGAAACGACGAACTTTAGCAACGGTGCACAGTTAGGGGAGAACACTTCTTGAAATTGTTGTAAGGGATCATCTTATTTACTACTGTCGTTCTAAGTAAACAAGATGCATAAACATGATAAACATCGCATGCAATCAAATAGTGACATGATATGACCAATATCATTTTGCTCCTTTTGATCTCCATCTTCGGGGCTCCATGATCATCATCATCACCGGCATGACACCATGATCTCCATCATCGTGTCTCCATGAAGTTGTCTCGCCAACTTATTACTTCTACTACTATGGCTACCGGTTAGCAATAAAGTAAACTAATTACATGGTGTTGTTCAATGACATGCAGGTCATACAATAAATAAAGACAACTCCTATGGCTCCTGCCGGTTGTCATACTCATCGACATGCAAGTCGTGATTCCTATTACAAGAACATGATCAATCTCATACATCACATATCATTCATCACATTCTTCTTGGCCATATCACATCACATAGCATACCCTGCAAAAACAAGTTAGACGTCCTCTAATTGTTGTTTGCATGTTTTACATGGCTGCTATGGGTTTCTAGCAAGAACGTTTCTTACCTACGCAAAAACCATAACATGATATGTCAATTGCTATTTACCCTTCATAAGGACCCTTTTCATCGAATCCGATCCAACTAAAGTGGGGGAGACTGGCACCCGCTAGCCACCTTATGCAACTAGTGCATGTCAGTCGGTGGAACCTGTCTCACGTAAGTGTACGTGTAAGGTCGGTCCGGGCCACTTCATCCCACAATGCCGCCGAATCATGATTGGACTAGTAACGGTAAGCATATTGAACAAAATCAACGCCCACAACTACTTTGTGTTCTACTCGTGCAAAGAATCTACGCAATAGACCTAGCTCTGATACCACTGTTGGGGAACGTAGCAGAAATTCAAAATGTTCCTACGTGTCACCGAGATCTATCTATGGAGAAACCAGCAATGAGGGGAAGGAGAGTGCATCTACATACCCTTGTAGATCGCTAAGCAGAAGCGTTCAAGAGAACGGGGTTGAAGGAGTTGTACTCGTCGTGATCCAAATCACCGGAGATCCTAGTGCCGAACGGACAGCACCTCCGCGTTGAACACACGTACAGCCCGGTGACGTCTCCCATGCCTTGATCCAGCAAGGAAAGAGGGAGAGGTTGAGGAAGACTCCGTCCAGCAGCAGCACAACGGCGTGGTGGTGGTGGAGGAGCGTGACAATCCTGCAGGGCTTCGCCAAGCACCGCGAGAGAGGAGGAGTACTTGGGAGAGGGGAGGGCTGCGCCAGAACTTGTGTGTAGCTCTCATGCGCCTCCCCACTATATATAGGGGTGGAGGGGCTGGTTTCTTGCCCTCCAAGTCCATTGGGGCGTTGGCAAAAGTGGGAGGAAAGAAATCCCATCATTTCCTTCCCTACCGATTGTTATCCCCCCATTTTAGGGATCTTGATCTTATCCCTTCGGGATATGATCTTATTCCTTCTAAGGGGGGATCTTGGTGCGCCTTGACCAGGCGTGTGGGGCCTTTCCCCCACTACCCACGTTCATGTGGGCCCCCCCATGCAGGTGGGCCCCACTCCGGAACCTTCTAGAGCCTTCCCGGTACAATACCGAAAAATCTCGAAACTTTTCCGGTGACCAAAACAAGACTTCATATATATAAATCTTTACCTCCGGACCATTTCGGAACTCCTCGTGACGTCCGGGATCTCACCCGGGACTCCGAACAACATTCGGTAACCACATACAAACTTCCTTTATAACCCTAGCGTCATCGAACCTTAAGTGTGTAGACCCTACGGGTTCGGGAGACATGTAGACATGACCGAGACGTTTTCCGGTCAATAACCAGCAACGGGATCTGGATACCCATGTTGGCTCCCACATGTTCCACGATGATCTCATCGGATGAACCACGATGTCAAGTACTCAATTAACCCCGTATACAATTCCCTTTGTCTAGCGGTATTATACTTGCCCGAGATTCGATCGTCGGTATACTGATACCTTGTTCAATCTCGTTACCGGAAAGTCTCTTTACTCGTTCCGTAACACATCATCCCGTGATCAACCCCTTGGTCACATTGTGCATATTATGATGATGTCCTACCGAGTGGGCCCAGAGATACCTTTCCATTTACACGGAGTGACAAATCCTAGTCTCGATCCGTGTCAACCCAACAGACACTTTCGGAGATACCTGTAGTGCAC
This sequence comes from Aegilops speltoides, assembly GCA_021437245.1. Classification (NCBI taxonomy): domain Eukaryota; kingdom Viridiplantae; phylum Streptophyta; class Magnoliopsida; order Poales; family Poaceae; genus Aegilops; species Aegilops speltoides. The sequence goes on along the minus strand of CM038145.1, from coordinate 465,170,640 downwards.
CTTTATAGTCACCCAGTTACGTTGTGACGTTTGATACACCCAAAGCACTCCTACGGTATCCGGGAGTTACACGATCTCATGGTCTAAGGAAGAGATACTTGACATTGGAAAAGCTCTAGCAAACGAACTACACGATCTTTGTGCTATGCTTAAGATTGGGTCTTGTCCATCACATCATTCTCCTAATGATGTGATCCCGTTATCAACGACATCCAATGTCCATAGCCAGGAAACCATGACTATCTGTTGATCACAACGAGCTAGTCAACTAGAGTCTCACTAGGGACATATTGGGGTCTATGTATTCACACGTGTATTACGATTTCCGGATAATACAGTTATAGCATGAAATATAATAATACTTTTATTATTGCCTCTAGGGCATATTTCCAACAGTAACGGCTTTTGTAGGTTGTAAGCAACCATGGTTATAAAAGAACAACTTTACCAGGTAGGTGTGCAACTAGTAGTAAAGACCAGCCTGAGTAGGAAGTTCTATATCAGTTGGTCCTGACCTATCTAGTTAGATATTTGAGATAAATCTAAGTTACTTGAAATGTTGAAAAAGGAAACATTCCGAGGTGATCCAACTAGTAGCAGGACCAGCCCGAGTAGGAATTTACATGTGGTACATTTCAGCAACAGGATCTGACTAATAATGAGATAAAAGCCAAGTTATTTCCTTATACTCTCGAAATGGAAGCAACTAAATGGTTATTGCTGTAGCCTGCTAATACATCTCCAACGTATCTATGCTTTTTGATTGTTCCATGCTGTTATATTATCATTCTTGGATGTTTCACATTCATTTACTAGCAACTTTATATCATTTTTTGGGACTAACCTACTGACATAGTGCCCAGTGCCAGTTGCTGTTTTTGCTTGTTTTTTTACTTCGCACAAAATCAATACCAAACGAAGTCCAGATGCCACGACACTTTTTTTACGTCTTGCAATTCTGCAGCAGCGTTGCCACCAGATTCATCGGTGGATGAGACGGCGACGTCGCCGGCGGTGGAAGCGCCGCCAGTCATGCAGGGGCAGAGGCCGGTGGTGGTGCCCAGCTCGGCATGGAGGGGCGCCCGTGCTCCCTCCGTTCTGCTGCTTGCAGTGACATCCATTTTGGCTCTGATTACGTAGGTTGTGCACGTGGACTTGTAGGATACTCATCTTCGAGACAATGCCTAGTTTTTTGCCGCAAAGAAAAGAATGATGTTATTGTTGGGGAACGTAGTAATTTCAAAAAATTTCCTACGCACACGCAAGATCATGGTGATGGCCTAGCAACGAGAGGGGAGAGTGTTCGTCCACATATCCTCGTAGACCGTAAGCGGAAGCGTTAGCACAACACGGTTGATGTAGTCGTACGTGTTCACGATCCGACCGATCCAAGCACCGAACGTACGGAGCCTCCGAGTTCAGCACACATTCAGCTCGATGACGATCTCCGGCCTCCGATCCAGCCGAGCTCCGAAGATGAGTTCCATCAGCACGACGGTGTGGTGACGATGATGATGTTCTACCGGCGCAGGGCTTCGCCTAAACTCCGCGACGATATGACCGAGGTGGAAAATGGTGGAAGGGGGCACCGCACACGGCTAAGGAACGATCCGTAGATCAACTTGTGTGTCTATGGGGTGCCCCCGCCCCCGTATATAAAGGAGGAGAGGAGGAGGGGGCCGGCCTAAGGGGAGGCGCGCCCTAGGAGGGGGAAACCTACCCCAAGTAGGTTTCCCCGCTCCCTTTCCTAATCCAAGAAGGAGGGGGAAGGAAGGATGGGAGAGGGGGAAGGCAAGGTAGGCGCCGCCCCCCTTCCTTGTCCTATTCGGACTCAAGGGGAGGGGGCACGCCACTTGCCCTGGCCGGCCCCTCTCTTTCTCCAATAGGGCCCATCAAGGCCCATTACTTCCCGGGGGGGTTCCGGTAATCCTCCGGTACTCCGGTTTTCTCCGAAAACTTCCGGAACACTTCCGGTGTCCGAATATAGTCGTCCAATATATCAATCTTTATGTCTCGACCATTTCGAGACTCCTTGTATGTCCGTGATCACATCCGGGACTCCAAACAAACTTCGGTACATCAAAACATATAAACTCATAATAAAACTGTCATCGAAACGTTAAGCGTGCGGACCCTACGGGTTCGAGAACTATGTAGGCATGACCTAGAACCATTCTCGGTCAATAACCAATAGTGGGACCTGGATGCCCATATTGGTTCCTACATATTCTACAAAGATCTTTATCGGTCAAACCGCATAACAACATACGTTGTTCCCTTTGTCATCGGTATGTTACTTGCCCGAGATTTGATCGTCGGTATCCAATACCTAGTTCAATCTCGTTACGGGCAAGTCTCTTTACTCGTTCCGTAATACATCATCTCATAACTAACTCATTAGTTACATGCTTGCAAGGCTTAGGTGATGAGTATTACCGAGAGGGCCCAGAGATACCTCTCCGACAATCGGAGTGACAAATCCTAATCTCGAATTATGCCAACCCAACATGTACCTTCAGAAACACCTGTCTCTTGATGTGGTTGGTCCTCTTGTGAAATCTGGATTCCTTTGCCAAGGCAATTGCACCAGTATTGTCACAGAAGATCTTCATTGGTCTCGATGCACTAGGTATGACTCCTAGATCGGAAATGAACTCCTTCATCCAGACTCCTTCATTCGCTGCTTCCGAAGCAGCTATGTACTCCGCTTCACATGTAGATCCCGCCACGACGCTTTGTTTAGAACTGCACCAACTTACAGCTCCACCGTTTAATAAAAACACGTATCCGGTTTGCGATTTAGAATCGTCCGGATCAGTGTCAAAGCTTGTATTGACGTAACCATTTACGACTAGCTCTTTGTCACCTCCATATACGAGAAACATATCCTTAGTCCTTTTCGGTATTTCAGATGTTCTTGACCGCTGTCCGATGATCCACTCTGGATTACTTTGGTACCTTCTGTCAAGCTTATTGCTAAGCATACGTCAGTGTCCGTACACAGCATTGCATACGTGATAGAGCCTATGGCTGAAGCATAGGAACATTTTCATTTTCTCTCTATCTTCGTTGTGGTCGAGCATTGAGTTTGACTCAACTTCACACCTTGTAGCACAGCAAGAATCCTTTCTTTGCCTCGATCCATTTTGAACTTTTTCAAAATTTTGTCAAGGTATGTGCTTTGTGAAAGTCCTATTAAGCGTCTTGATATATCTCTATAGATCTTGATGCCCAATATGTAAGCAGCTTCACCGAGGTCTTTCATTGAAAAACTTTTATTCAAGTATCCCTTTATGCTATCCAGAATCCTATATCATTTCCAATTAATAATATGTCATCTACATATAAAACTAGAAATGCTACTGAGCTCCCACTCACTTTCTTGTAAATATAGGCTTCTCCAAAAGTCTCAGATAAAACCATATGCTTTGATCACACTATCAAAGCGTTTATTCCAACTCCGAGATGCTTGCACCAGTCCATAAATGGAACGCTGGAGCTTGCACACTTTGTTAGCACCTTTTGGATCAACAAAACCTTCCGCTGCATCATATATAACTCTTCTTCTAGAAATCCATTCAAGAATGCAGTCTTGACATCCATTTGCCAAATTTCATAATCATGAAATGCAGCAATAGCTAACATGATTCGGACAGACTTAAGCATCGCTACGGGTGAGAAAGTCTCATCGTAGTCAACCCCTTGAACTTGTCGAAAACCTTTCGCAACAAGTCGAGCTTTATAGACAGCTTACATTACCATCAGCCACTTCTTCTTAAAGATCCATTTATTCTCAATGGCTTGCCGATCATTGGGCAAGTCAACCAAGTCCATACTTTGTTTTCATACATGGATCCCATCTCAGATTTCATGGCCTCTAGCCATTTTGCGAATCTGGGCTCATCATCGCTTCCTCATAGTTCGTAGGTTCATCATAGTCGTAACATGACTTCGAGAATAGGATTACCGTACCACTCAGTGCGGATCTTACTCTGTAGACCTACGAGGTTCAGCAGAAACTTGATCTGAAGTTTCATGATCAATATCATTAGCTTCCTCACTAATTGGTGTAGTCGTCACAGAACCGGTTCTCGTGATGAACTACTTTCCAATAAGGGAGTAGATAGAGATTATCTCATCAAGTTCTACTTTCCTCCCACTCACTTCTTTCGAGAGAAACTCCTTCTCTAGAAAGGATCCATTCTTAACAACGAATGTCTTGCCTTCGGATCTGTGATAGAAGGTGTACCCAACATCTCTTTTGGGTATCCTATGAAGACACATTTCTCGATTTGGGTTCGAGCTTATCTGGTTGAAGTTTCTTCACATAAGCATCGCAGCCCCAAACTTTAAGAAACGACAACTTTGGTTTCTTGCCAAACCACAGTTCATAAGGCGTCGTCTCAACGGATTTTGATGGTGCCCTATTTAACGTGAATGCGGCCGTCTCTAAAGCATAACCCCAAAACGATAGCGGTAAATCGGTAAGAGACATCATAGATCGCACCATATCAAGTAAAGTACGATTACGACATTCGGACACACCATTTCGTTGTGGTGTTCCAGGTGGCGTGAGTTGCAAAACTATTCCGCATTGTTTCAAATGTAAACCAAATTCGTAACTCAAATATTCTCCTCCACGATCAGATCGTAGAAACTTTATTTTCTTATTACGATGATTTTCCACTTCACTCTGAAATTCTTTGAACTTTTCAAATGTTTCAGACTTGTGCTTCATTAAGTAGATATACCCATATCTACTCAAATCATCTGTGAAGGTGAGAAAATAACGATATCCGCCATGAGCCTCAACATTCATCGGACCACATACATCTGTATGTATGATTTCCAACAAATCTGTTGCTCTCTCCATAGTTCCGGAGAATGGTGTTTTAGTCATCTTGCCCATGAGGCACGGTTCACAAGTACCAAGTGATTCATAATCAAGTGATTCAAGAAGTCCATCAGTATGGAGTTTCTTCATGCGTTTTACAATCGATATGACCTAAACGGCGGTGCCACAAATAAGTTGCACTATCATTATCAACTCTGCATCTTTTGGCTTCAACATTATGAATATGTGTATCACTACTATCGAGATTCAATAAAAATAGACCACTCTTCAAGGGTGCATGACCATAAAAGATATTACTCATATAAATAGAACAACCATTATTCTCTGATTTAAATGAATAACCGTCTCGCATCAAACAAGATCCAGATATAATGTTCATGCTCAACGCTGGCACCAAATAATAATTATTCAGGTCTAAAACTAATCCCGAAGGTAGATGTAGAGGTAGCGTGCCGACCACGATCACATCGACTTTGGAACCGGTTTCCCACGCGCATCGTCACCTCGTCCTTGGCGATGCTCGCTTATTCGTAGTCCTTGTTTCAAGTTGCAAATATTAGCAATGTAACCAGATCAAATACCCAGTGCTACTACGAGCTCTAGTTAGGTACACATCAATAACATGTATATCACATATACCTTTGTTCACTTTGCCATCCTTCTTATCCGCCAAATACTTGGGGCAGTTCCGCTTCCATTGACCATCCGCTTGCGGAGAAGCACTCGGTTTCAGGCTTAGGTCCAAACTTGGGTTTCTTCTCTTGAGCAGCAACTTGCTTGCCGTTCTTTTGAAGTTCCCTTCTTCTTTCCTTTGCCCTTTTCTTGAAACTAGTGGTCTTGTTGACCATCAACACTTGATGCTCCTTCTTGATTTCTACCTCCGCTGCTTTTAGCATTGCGAAGAGCTCGAATAGTCTTGTTCATCCCTTGCATATTATAGTTCATCACAAAGTTCTTGTAGCTTGGTGGCGGTGATTGGAGAATTCATCAATGACACTATCATCGTGAAGATTAAGTCCCGCTTGAATCAAGTGATTATTATACCCGACATTCTGAGTATGTGTTCACCGACGAACTATTCTCCTCAATCTTGCAGCTATAGAACTTATTGGAGACTTCATATCTCTCAATCCGGGCATTTGCTTGAAATATTAACTTCAACTCTGGAACATCTCATATGCTCCATGACGTTCAAAACGTCGTTGAAGACCCGGTTCTAAGCCGTAAAGCATGGCACATTGAACTATAGAGTAGTCATCAGCTTTGCTCGCCAGACGTTCTTAACGTCGTCGGTTGCATCAAGCGGCAGGTTCGCACCCAGCGGTGCTTCCAGGCGTAACTTTTCAGGCAGCAATGAGGATAATCCTCGAGTTACGGACCCGATCCGTGTAATTGCTACCATCATCTTTCAACTTTGCTTTCTCAAGGAACGCATTAAAATTCAACGGAACAACAACACGAGCCATCTATCTACAAACAAACATAGACAAGCAAGATACTATCAGGTACTAAGTTCATGATAAATTTAAGTTCAATTAATCATATTACTTAAGAACTCCCACTTAGACAGACATCTCTCTAGTCATCTAAGTGATCACGTGATCCAAATCAACTAAACCATAACCGATCATCACGTGAGATGGAGTAGTTTTCAATGGTGAACATCACTATGTTGATCATATCTACTATATGATTCACGATCGACCTTTCGGTCTCCGTGTTCCGAGGCCATATCTGCATATGCTAGGCTCGTCAAGTTTAACCTGAGTATTCTGCTTGTGCAAAACTGGCTTGCACCCGTTGTAGATGGACGTAGAGCTTATCACACCCGATCATCACGTGGTGTCTCGGCACGACGAACTTTGGCAACGGTGCATACTCAGGGAGAACACTTCTTGATAATTTTAGTGAGAGATCATCTTAAAATGCTACCATCAATCAAAGCAAGATAAGATGCATAAAGGATAAACATCACATGCAATCAATATAAGTGATATGATATGGCCATCATCATCTTGTGCTTGTGATCTCCATCTCCAAGCACCGTCGTGATCACCATCGCCACCGGCGCGACACCTTGATCTCCATCGTAGCATCGTTGTCGTTTCGCCATCTATTGCTTCTCGACTATCGCTACCGCTTAGTGATAAAGTAAAGCAATTACAGATGCTTTGCATTTCATACAATAAAGCGACAACCATATGGCTCCTGCCAGTTGCCGATAACTTCGGTTACAATAACATGATCATCTCATACAATAAAATATAGCATCACGTCTTGACCATATCACATCACAACATGCCCTGCAAAAACAAGTTAGACATCCTCTACTTTGTTGTTGCAAATTTTACGTGGCTGCTACGGGCTTAGCAAGAACCGTTCTTACCTACGCATCAAAAACCACAACGATAATTCGTCAAGTTGGTGCTGTTTTAACCTTCGAAAGGACCGGGCGTAGCCACACTCGATTCAGCTAAAGTGAGAGAGACAGACACCCGCCAGCCACCTTTAAGCACGAGTGCTCGTGACGGTGAAACCAGTCTCGCGTAAGCGTACGCGTAATGTCGGTCCGGGCCGCTTCATCTCACAATACCGCCGAACCAAAGTATGACATGCTGGTAAGCAGTATGACTTGTATCGCCCACAACTCACTTGTGTTCTACTCATGCATATAACATCAACGCATAAAACCTAGGCTCGGATGCCACTGTTGGGGAACGTAGTAATTTCAAAAAAATTCCTACGCACATGCAAGATCATGGTGATGGCATAGCAACGAGAGGGGAGAGTGTTCGTCCACGTAACCTCGTATACCGTAAGCGGAAGCGTTAGCACAACACGGTTGATGTAGTCGTACGTCTTCACGATCCGACCGATCCAAGCACCGAACGTACGGAGCCTCCGAGTTCAGCACACGTTCAGCTCGATGACGATATCCGGCCTCCGATCCAGCTGAGCTCCGGAGATGAGTTCCGTCAGCACGACGGCGTGGTGACGATGATGATGTTCTACCGGCGCAGGGCTTCGCCTAAACTCCACGACGATATGACCGAGGTGGAATATGGTGGAAGGGGGCACCGCACACGGCTAAGGAATGATCCGTAGATCAACTTGTGTGTCTATGGGGTGCCCCCGCCCCCGTATATAAAGGAGGAGAGGAGGAGGGGGTCGGCCTAAGGGGAGGTGCGCCCTAGGAGGGGGAAACCTACTCCAAGTAGGTTTTCCCCTCCCTTTCCTAATCCAACAAGGAGGGGGAAGGAAGGAGGGGAGAGGGGGCAGGCAGGCGCCGCCTCTTCCTTGTCCTATTCGGACTCAAGGGGAGGGGGCGCGCCACTTGCCCTGGCCGGCCCCTCTCTTTCTCCAATAGGGACCATCAAGGCCCATTACTTTCCGGGGGGGTCCGGTAACCCTCCGGTACTCCGGTTTTCTCCAAAAACTTCCGGAACACTTCCGGTGTCCGAATATAGTCGTCCAATATATCAATCTTTATGTCTCGACCATTTCGAGACTCCTTGTCATGTTCGTGATCACATCCGGGACTCCAAACAAACTTCGGTACATCAAAACTTATAAACTCATAATAAAACTGTCATCGAAACGTTAAGCGTGCGGACCCTACGGGTTCAAGAACTATGTAGACATGACCTAGAACCATTCTCGGTCAATAACCAATAGCGGGACCTGGATGCCCATATTGGTTCCTACATATTCTACGAAGATCTTTATCGGTCAAACCGCATAACAACATACATTGTTCCTTTGTCATCGGTATGTTACTTGCCCGAGATTTGATCGTCGGTATCCAATACCTAGTTCAATCTCGCTACGCAAGTCTCTTTACTCGTTCCGTAATACATCATCTCATAACTAACTCATTAGTTACATGCTTGCAAGGCTTAGGTGATGAGTATTACCGAGAGGGCCGAGAGATACCTCTCCGACAATCGGAGTGACAAATCCTAATCTCAATTATGCCAACCCAACATGTACCTTCGAAACACCTGAGAGCACCTTTATAATCACCCGATTCGTTGTGACGTTTGGTAGCACACAAAGTGTTCTTCCGGTAAATGGGAGTTGCACAATCTCATAGTTGCAGGAACTTTGTATAAGTCATGAAGAAAGCAATAGCAGTATACTAAACGATCAAGTGCTAGGCTAACGGAATGGGTCATGTCAATCACATCATTCTCCTAATGATGTGATCCCACTAATCAAATGACAACACATGTCTATGGTTAGGAAACATAACCATCTTTGATTAATGAGCTAGTCAAGTAGAGGCATACTAGTGACTATAGTTTTGTCTATGCATTCACACATGTATTATATTTCCGGTTAATACAATTCTAGCATGAATAATAAACATTTATCATGATATGAGGAAATAAATAATAACTTTATTATTGCCTCGAGGGCATATTTCCTTCAGTTATTGTGTTGCTGGCTTTGGGTTCACCGTGTAAGAATTTTTTCCGTGTGGGATCAATATGATGTGATTATGGAACACGGTCATTTCTTGAATGTCCAACGCGACCTATTTCTGTAATTACTATTAGATGATACTCCGCGCGTTGCTGTGGAAAGAAATGCGAATATACCCTTATAGAATTACATGTTGAAAATTATGGAAAAATTGGTAACATGGAAAGAATATGAAAAAAAAAAATATTTGGTACCTGACCGGCGGATTGCCATTGGTGCAAAATGATTCTCATGTGCGCTAGTCTCCAATACAAAGGAAATAGCTTTGAAGCATCCGGATAAAAAGTGGTTCGAATAATTGGAAAATTTGGCCCAATGTTACAACCTGTCTTGATCCCCAGCACTCTGTATGAAAAGTCATCCTCATCAATGTGAAAAAAAATATATCATTACATACATATCAGAGGCTTGTGACGTTGTAGCATCAGATGATGTAGACTGTGGTGTGAGTAGTGGGATAAGCATGTAACTGCAAAATTAGAAGCAGGTCACACATAAGCATGTCAAGAGTGATATTCATCATCTCACAGTTGAATGTAAGAGCGCTCCGGCGGCTCACCTGATAAGCTGATGTGACCATCCTGAAGGTGGACGTGACTCTCTATGGAAATCACCTTTGCGGGTAGTCAGCTTCTCGCTGCCACGCAACATTTTTTCCTTCCTCGATGATATAGATGGCCGGCCAAGGAATGGCGGCCCAGCCAACGTCCCAACACTCGTAGAAACATCAAGAGGCGGGACGTATTGGCAGGCATAGCGGAGGAGGTTCAGAGGAGAGCAGCAGCGGGTGGCTGGTAATGGAACGATGGACCAGCAGCTAGCCAACTTCCCATCACTGAGAAAAATCTGGGGTGAGGGAGAGGAGGCAACGACCCGCACAGGTTGATTTGGCTATGTCTTCCTCGAAGATCTGGCTGCTCGACAACTAAACCGCGACCCTACCTGCGACCCGAGAACCATAGTGGCGACGGAGTCGAGGCAGACCAACGGTCTTGCGGGAGGATGGCACCACTGAAACACAAAGGCAATGTCCGCTCAGTTATATCTAGCGATTATTCATCAATTTCAGGGTAACGGAGGGATAGTAATGTGGGCAATCAAGGCTGCAGTTTCGAAGCTATAATTAGTGGCATATGAGAGGTACAGTTGTGGCGGCAGAAGAGATAAGGATGGGGATGAGAGTCGCAACGTGGGGAATACGACCGTACGTGGGAACCTAGCACGCATGGGTTACAACCTACAGCCCACATAACATATATATATATATATATATATATATATATATATATATATATATATATATATATATATATATATATATATATATAGCGGGCAGTGTGATCGAGGGCGTTGGGGAGAAACAACGAATCGTTATTTTCCACTTAGCGGTGGCAAGTCTTGGTAAATTGCATCAAAACATGATCAGACGGCTGTAGACTCTTGAACTGTACTGCATCAACAGCTATAGCAATTCGGATGACGTGGCTTCATGTGGACTCAGAAAAATCAGCTAGTTGGGGTGCCCCTATTTAGATATAGAAGATATCAGGGTTGTTGAACAAAAAGCAAAGGCTGGGGAAGTGCCTTTCTAAGCTCGAGCTCAAATGAGCTCGGTATGAACAATAAAATCCAAAAAATAATTATTTTTCCTAGAAACTAATTGCATAATAGGGATGAAACATCTAAGAAAAAAAGTACTAATCAATGACAAACGAGATATACATCTAAGAAAAATATGGATCCTGCCTTTTCATTGATGACAAACGATTGCACAACATTGATGACAAACGATTGCAAAACATTTTGGGGTGTCCTTTTCATTAGTCACACTGCCACTAATGTTTCATTTTGGCTGCGTAACGAGATATACGGCAGTATGGTTCTTATCCAATAAAAAAAATTATAACATACCCCCTTCTGTCGCATAATATAAGATCCTTTTGCAAGCTAAAACAGCTTGCAACACGATCTTATATTATGGAATGGAGGGAGTAATTGATTCAATTTGACTTTATTTCTAAAAAGTTGGGCGAGAAATTAGTCGCAGTATGACTTACATTGATGAAACATCTAATACACGCTAAAACATGTTGACATGATGAGACATTATTGGCAGTGTGACTTCCATTGATGAAACATCTAAAACACGTTGACATAAGGCTGACCATTGTTAGATGAATCTCTTGGGATAATCACGGCCTTGGGGGGCGCTAATCTCATCAAATTTGGGCCCATATTATCAATGGTGGATGCCATAAATATATCGACCCTAGTATGTGGTGTATAATTAGCGGGCCTCGTCTCATGCCCGTCCGCCCGCTACTGGTAAGTTTGGCCCAAAGGTAAGTTGAGACCAGTCATAACAGTGGCGAGTAGGCCGAGTCATCCACCATTGGTATCCGACCAGATTACGATTGTGCATGTTTGCCCCTGATATGCCTCCATCTATAAGCAATTTCCTAGTAGTGCATCTTTTGGCATAGTTCGACGACTTCTCGGCTTCAGATTCAAAGTGCTGGTTTCGGTGATCTAGAGTTCCGGTCGTGACACCGAGCATGGTTCATGGCGCGTCGTCGATGTGTGAGGAGAAAGATGTCGTTGGCTTCTCTAAGGACCCAATTGTAATTTCTATTTTATTTTCAAGTTGCCTTGTGAGAATTAGATTCTTTAAATACGGTTCAGGTGGTTGGAATATGTATGAGAATGTCACTATAATCAGTACGATGAAGTCATTAGTGACATAAGCAAGCAGACAAGTCAAACTTTTTGTATATCACCCACGTGTTCTCGATCCGAACCAAGGGGGAGGAACTAAAATAAAGATTTGCATTGGTGAATGCAACATCTATGGTCTTGGCATAGATAACTTTGTAGTATGTGACCCCCCCCTCACCAAAAAAAACCTTTGTAGTAGTGGGGCATGTGAAGCCTGCATATAGGATTTTGTTTTTGATGGAATTCTGAACGAATCGATGGAAACCAAGATAGTTAAGACTAATTTTGTACACATTTGCATTACAAAAAAATATTTTGTTTATCGTTCCAAGTGTGCCAAAAATGCGGAAACGCCCAAAATGTACAAACTGCAGTGTTTTCTATGAGCAAGTATTCCCTCCGTCTCAAAATAAGACATTTGCACTAGCTTTAGTACACAATTGTACTAAGTTTAAGACACTTATTTTAAGACAGAGTGAGTATTTCATAAGCTCCCTAACATGTGTCGCTTTCTTGCCCCACGAAAATAGGTGTTTACGTTTGTAGATATTGTCTACATGTACTCCCTCCGTCCGAAAATACTTTTTTTTTTCGAAAAGGGGGCTTCCCCGGCCTCTGCATCAGCATGATGCATACGGCCATCTTATTAATCATAACATAGTCCACAAAGTATCCAAGTCTGAAAGTTGATAACTAGAAAATTAAGAAAAGGCTCACACAGAGCCCGAAGGCTAGATACACAAGCTAGCCAAAGCACAAATACATCACAGCCGGTTGGCTCTAAAATAGACAGGAAAACTAATTGCCTATCCTATTAGACGACCGCCATCCAAACCGGCTGAATATATCCCGAGCTACCGTCTCCCATCGGTAGCAGCAGAACCAAAGCTCCACGGCCTCCGTCCGGAGTGAGTAGCGACCAGAACGGATAAGAGCAGTAGCTCTGAAGATAACCTGCAAAACATGGATATTTGTTGATCGGTTAAAGACGAAATCATTTCTGCAGTTCCAAAGAGCCCACAAAAAGGCGCAAACCCCCAAGCGAATGTGTTTTGCCAACCCGGGCTCTACCCTAGTTAGCCATGTCCCAAACAACATGTGAACCGTCCTTGGTGGGGTAATATTGAAAGCGACTTGAATCGTCGTCCAAAGAATTCTAGCTAGTGGGCAGTCAAAGAAAAGATGTTTAATGGTTTCACCGATCACGAAACTACACCTAGTAGGTCCTGTCCAATTACGCTTAATAAGATTATCCTTTGTTAAGATCACCTGTTTATGTAGGAACCACATAAACACCTTGATCTTTAAAGGAGCTCTGACATTCCACACATGCTTTGAAGTGGGAATCGAGCTAGAACGTGAATCCACCCGACGTAGTGAGATTCCAGCGTAATTTATCAGGTTGTTGAGAAAGTTGCACCTGCATGAGTCTCCTAACTAGATGCAGCCACTCTTCCCAACGATTGCCCACTAACGATCGTCTAAACTGGATATCCAGGGGTACCGAAGCGAGGACCGATGCAACCATTGCGTCGCGCCTTCGCACTATACGATACAGGGACGGATACTGGATTGCTAGGGGCGCCTCTCCAAGCCAAGTATCCTCCCAGAATCTCGTGCTCGCACCATTACCAACTAAATGCGTTGACCTCTGAAAAAATGAAAGCTTTACTTTCATAAGCCCTTTCCAAAAGGGTGAATCAGTTGGTCTAACCGACACCTGAGCCAAAGTTTTGGTTTGGAGATACTTGTTACGCAAGATTTGAGCCCACAAGGCGTCAGCTCCTGAGGATAACTTCCACAACCACTTACTAAGCAGGCACCTGTTCTTAACTTCGAGATTCTCAATCCCCATACCCCCTTGGTCTTTCGGTCTACAAATGATATCCCACTTCGCTAACCGATATTTTCTCTTAAGCTCATCCCCCTGCCAAAAGAACCGCGAGCGATAGAAGTCCAGTCGTTTCCTAACGCCAACTGGCACTTCGAAGAAGGACAAAAGGAACATGGGCATGCTCGTGAGCACCGAATTAATGAGGATTAAACGGCCTCCATACGACATGAGCTTGCCCTTCCAACAACTTAGCTTCAAAATGAATAAAAAGGATGTATCTAGAACTAAAATACGTCTAGATACATCCCCTTTTGTTCATTTTGATGACAAGTATTTCCGGACGGAGGGAGTATTGTCCAAGCTCACCGAATGATCCATATAATTAATGACATTCCATTCGATGACGATCTCCGAAGAAAATGGCGGTCACACTTTTTAAGCCACAACAACAGTGAACATTGCTGCATATACTTTGCGGTCTAAAACTGAATTTTTACGATGAATGTTTTTTTCCACATCAGTTATGTTTGCTTGGGGAACATTGCCACGACAGAGAGTAGATTTCTCTGTCGTTGAGTCAAACAGACAGTGACTTATTGATATATAAAAATAATAACAATAATTATGATACATCGAACCAATCAGATTGAGTGGATTTATCTTCTGTCAACGTTGTAGTAGTATATTCTAGCAAGATCCATCGAGCAGGTGATGCAAACCTCTGTTCAAACCCTTGCATGCCAAGGTACCAAAATCTTCAACGCCAGTCCACAAGCTTCTGTTCTGCAAGATGGAGATCACCAAGTCGGAATAGAAAAGCAATTCTTCCATGCACGGGAGGTTCCGTGCATGAGAGAGCCCTTGATTTTGCTTAGAGATTACTTTCGCCGTTCCAAAATAGATGACCCAACTTTGTACTAATTTTAGTATAAAGTTGGGTCGTCTATTTTAAAACGGAGGGAGTAGCATTGGTTGAGCTTGTACTTTCTTAAGATATTCTAACCGCATGCAAGCACATTGTACCAGCTATGTTCTACCGTCCCATACTTTTTCATTTTATTTTCAAGGTTAAATCTATTTCATTTTTAAACCAAAAATATAACTTGACATGTTTGCATTTTTGTGTTTATGATTATGAGAACTTCAAAATGAGACCACTTTTGAATGTACTTCAATAACTTCTAAAATTGTGATTCCAGCGGAACACAATGAGCCATAATAAAACAATAAAATGTTTTTGCGAAATAGAATAAATATTATTGAATATTCCACATGGAATTAAAAAATTTGTATGAAACAAGTTTGATGCATGGTGATTTAATTGTCTAAAAATATATTCAATATTAATCTTGTTTTAAAGATCTCGGCAGGAAAAACACAATTGTACAAACAGAATGTAAATCAAACTTTTATTTCATTATATACATTAGAACAACTAGTAAAGGGCCCGTGCGTTGCAACGGGAGAGAGAAATTAAACTCTCTTATACTCGGGCGACCTATCGTTGATGATGGTCATGTTGTCCACCTATTCACGACGAAAGTGATCTATCCCAAGGCGATGAGGTTGTTCATCACAGCAAACTACTTTCATGAGTCCCTCCCTGCACCATATTATAGTTTGGCGGACTTGTAGTGATGGTGGGCGCCACCCCTCTCTCATCTACACATGGTGCATGCACCATCTCCGAACTCCCAAGGCGATGAGGTTGTTCATCTACACATGGTTGACGGGTTCAAGACTGCAGAGGTGAGTTTTGATCATGGTACATTCAGTTCTGCAACAAGTTAAGGAATTCAGATGGCTGCTAACCTCTGCATTCATCTTGGCTTTGAGTTTGGATTTCTGGTAGTTCTCCTACTCCTGTATCGTCACGTCCTTTGATATCCGAGCCATCATGACCAAAACAACCTAATATTAAGAAGAAAATGCGTTCTTTTAGTGAAACAATTAGGCACAAAAACCATGAGAAATGTGTGGAAATTTTGTTCGTGCCTTGATGCGAGTTTACACTTCTTGGACTCTGCCCATGTCGCAGCTCGATCTTCGAACTCCTTCGCCTCGTCTTCTTTGCCGGCGCTCTTCTCTGGTCTTGGTACGTATGTGATCCTCCTTGCTGGCCCAGGACGTGATCCTCATCTTGCCCAGCTGCAGCCCGAGCGCGGTGATCTATAGGCGCGTCCTGACCTGCAGTTGCCTCTCTGATGCAGACGGCAAGGCCAGCACCGAGCAGAGCGGGCCGAGGGATGGCGTGTTGGCACCGGCCGGAGTACCACTGCTCCTGGCTGGCGATTGGCGTTATCTCAGTGCCTCCTACGCCCCACATCGACACTGAACCATTCGACAAGAGTGAATCATTTCAGTTCATAGATAATCAGTGAACCAACAGATATAAATTCATGCAAAATAGAAAGGAACAACTCTTAATCCATCTTAAGTAATTCTACAGCCAGAGCAAATGAGAACAGAACTTATCGCTATGAATTCAGAGAAGAAGCACACACAAATTGCAACCAAACATAACTGGAAACTATACATCAGCCATAAAATATTGGTTGCAAACCAAACAACCAAGCATACTTTGCCAGATGATAACCAAATAAACAGCAAAGGTAAGCACAAGTTGAAGGCAGAACAGAGCATCTATATATACTTGTATTACTGTCTTGGAGCCAACAAACGATTCAATCTTCCCCATAGTCTGAAAGGGCTCCAAATCATACTACATACTATGCCTTCATGCTCCAGGATTAACAAAGTGAAGGTTGGATTAGGAGGCAGTATAACTGCACAGAGATCAACCTACATTGCACAGTAGTTATAGATTCAGTATAACTGCACTGTAGTCATAGGTTCCAGTAGTTATAGGATTAGAAGGCAGTATAGATGAACCTAAATTGCACAGTATAACTACACCAAGATGATCCTGCCTGCTCCAATATAACTGTTGGGGAACGTAGTAATTTCAAAAATTTTCCTACGCACACGCAAGATCATGGTGATGTATAGCAACGAGAGGGGAGAGTGTTGTCTACATACCCTTGTAGACCCGAAGCGGAAGCGATCACAACGTAGAGGAAGTAGTCGTACGTTCTCCTCGCGATCCGACCGATCCCGGCCGTTACTCCGACGCCCGAGTTCTTGACACACGTACAGCTCGATGACGTCCCTCGTACTCGATCCAGCCGAGTGTCGAGGGAGAGTTTCACGACCTGACGGCGTGGTGGCGATCTTGATGTTTCACCGCGCAGAGCCTCGCTTAAGCTTCATGACGGTATAACCGAGGTGGAATATGGTGGAGGGGCACCAGACACGGCTAAGGAACGATCTCACGATCAACTTGTGTGTTCCAAAGTGCCCCCTGCCCCAGATATAAAGGAGCAGGGGGAGGGGGCGGCCAAAGGAGGCGCGCCAGGAGTCCTACTCCTCCGGGTAGGATTCCCCCAATCCTAGTTGGACTAGGATTCCCGGAGGGGGGGAAAGAGAGAGAGGGGGCCGGCCCCCTTCTCCTAGTCCTAGTAGGACTAGGGAAGGGGGGGAAGGCGCGCGCCCTGCCTAGGGCTGGCCCTTCTCCTTTCCACCAAGGCCCATCGAGGCCCATTTACCTCCGGGGGGTTCCGGTAACCTCCCGGTACTCCGGTAAATTCCCGTTTTCGCCCGGAACCATTCCGAACTCCAAACATAGGCTTCCAATATATCAATCTTTATGTCTCGACCATTCCGAGACTCCTCGTCATGTCCGTGATCACATCTGGGACTCCGAACTCCTTCGGTACATCAAAATACATAAACTCATAATAACTGTCATCGAAACCTTAAGCGTGCGGACCCTACGGTTCGAGAACAATGTAGACATGACCTAGAACCATTCATGGTCAATAACCAACAGCGGGACCTGGATGCCCATATTGGTTCCTACATATTCTACGAAGATCTTTATCGGTCAGACCGCATAACAACATACGTTGTTCCCTTTGTCATCGGTATGTTACTTGCCCGAGATTCGATCGTCGGTATCCAATACCTAGTTCAATCTCGTTACCGGCAAGTCTCTTTACTCGTTCCGTAATACATCATCTCACAACTAACTCATTAGTTGTAGTGCTTGCAAGGCTTCATGATGTGTATTACCGAGAGGGCCCAGAGATACCTCTCCGACAATCGGAGTGACAAAACCTAATCTCAAATACGCCAACCCAACATCTGCCTTTGGAGACACCTGTAGTACTCCTTTATAATCACCCGATTCGTTGTGACGTTTGGTAGTACCAAAGTGTTCCTCCGTAAACGGAGTTGCATAATCTCATAGTTACAGAACATGTATATGTCATGGATAAAAGCAGAGCAACATACTAAACGATCGTGTGCTAAGCTAAGGAATGGGTCATGTCAATCGAGATCATTCTACTAATGATGTGACCTTGTTAATCAAATAACAACTCCTTGTTCATGGTCGGAAACATAACCATCTTTGATTAACAAGCTAGTCTAGTAGAGGCATACTAGTGACATGTTGTTTGTTTATTCATTCACACATGTATCATGTTTCCGTTAATACAATTCTAGCATGAATGATAAACATTTATCATGAAATAAGGAAATAAATAATAACTTTATTATTGCCTCTAGGGCATATTTCCTTCATCTCCCACTTGCACTAGAGTCAATAATCTAGATTACACAATGATTCTAACACCCATGGAGTCTTGGTGCTGATCATGTTTTGCTCGTGGAAGAGGCTTAGTCAACGGTCTGCGCAACATTCAGATCCGTATGTATCTTGCAAATCTCTATGTCTCCATGCGGACTAAGTCCGGATGGAATTGAAGCGTCTCTTGATGTGCTTGGTCCTCTTGTGAAATCTGGATTCCTTTGCTAAGGCAATTGCTCCATATTGTCACGAGAAGATTTTCATTGGACCCGATGCACTAGGTATGACACCTAGATCGGATATGAACTCCTTCATCCGCACTCCTTCATTAGCTGCTTCGAAGCTGCTATGTATTCCGCTTCACATGTAGATCCCGCCACGACGCTTTGTTTAGAACTGCACCAACCGACAGCCCTCCGCTTAGTGTAAATACGATCCGGTCTGCGATTTAGAATCGTCCGGATCGTGTCAAAGCTTGCATCAACGTAACTGCCACGATGAGCTCTTTGTCACCTCCATATACGAAAACATATCCTTAGTCCTTTTCGGTATTTCAGATGTTCTTGACCGCTGTCCAATGATCCACTCTGGATTACTTTGGTACCTCCTGCTAGGCTTATAGCAAGGCACACATCAGTCTGGTACACAAGATTGCATACATGATAGAGCCTATGGCTGAAGCATAGGAACATCTTTCATTTTCTCTCTATCTTCTGCGGTGGTCGGGCATTGAGTCCGACTCAACTTCACACCTTGTAACACAGTGCAAGAACCCTTTCTTTGCTTGATCCATTTTGAACTTCTTCAAAACTTTGTCAAGGTATGTGCTTTGTGAAAGTCCAATTAAGCGTCTTGATCTATCTCTATAGATCTTAATGCCCAATATGTAAGCAGCTTCACCGAGGTCTTTCATTGAAAACTCTTATTCAAGTATCCCTTTATGCTATCCGAGAATTCTATATCATTTCCGATCAGCAATATGTCATCCACATATAAGATCGAAAATGCTACTGAGCTCCCACTCACTTTCTTGTAAATACAAAGCTTCTCCAAAAGTCTCAGACAAACCCAAATGCTTTGATCACACTATCAAAACGCTTATTCCAACTCCGAGATGCTTGCACCAGTCCATATATGGATCATTGGAGCTTGCATACTTTGTTAGCTCCTTTGGATCGATAAAACCTTCGGTTGCATCATATACAACTCTTCTTCCGTAAATCCATTCAGAATGCGTCTTTACATCCATTTGCCAAATTTCATAATCATAAAATGTGGCAATCGCTAACATGATTCGGACAGACTTAAGCATCGCTACGGTGAGAAGGTCTCATCGTAGTCAATCCCTTGAACTTGTCGAAAACTTTTGCATAAGTCGAGCTTTATAGACGATAACATTACCGTCGGCGTCGGTCTTCTTCTTGAAGATCCACTTGTTTTCTATTGCTTGCCTACCCTCGGCAAGTCAACCAAAGTCCACACTTTGTTTTCATACATGGATCCCATCTCGATTTCATGGCCTCAAGCCATTTTATGAACTGGGCTCACCATCGCTTCTTCATAGTTCGTGAGGTTCATCATGATCTAGTAGCATGACTTCCGTAACAAGATTACCATACCACTCAGTGCGGATCTTACTCGGTTGATCTACGAGGTTCTGCGATAACTTGATCTGAAGTTTCATGATCAACATCATCAACTTCCTCACTACTTGGCGTAGGTGTCTCGTAAACTGGTTTCTGCGACGAACTACTTTCAAGTAAGGGAGAAGGTACTATTACCTCATCAAGTTCCACTTTCCTCCCACTCACTTCTTTCGAGAGAAACTCCTTCTCTAGAAAGGATCCATTTTAGCAACAAATGTCTTGCCTTCGGATCTGTGATAGAAGGTGTACCCAACTGCTCCTTTGGGTATCCTATGAAGACACATTTCTCCGATTTGGGTTCGAGCTTATCGGGTTGAAGCTTTTTCACATAAGCATCGCATCCCCAAACTTTAAGAAACGACAACTTTGGTTTCTTGCCAAACCATAGTTCATAAGGTGTCGCCTCAACGGATTTCGACGGTGTTCTATTCAGGTGAATGCGGCCGCCTCTAGAGCATAACCCCAAAACGATAGCGGTAAATCTGTAAGAGACATCATTGATCGCACCATATCTAGTAAAGTACGATTATGACGTTCGGACACACCATTTCGCTGTGGTGTTCCGGGTGGCGTGAGTTGCGAAACTATTCCGCATTGTTTCAAATGTAGACCAAACTCAGTAACTCAAATATTCACCTCCACGATCGATCGTAGAAACTTAATTTTCTTGTTACGATGATTTTCAACTTCACTCTGAAATTCTTTGAACTTTTCAAACGTTTCAGACTTATGTTTCATTAAGTAGATATACCCATATCTGCTTAAGTCATCTGTGAAGGTGAGAAAATAACGATATCCGCCACGAGCCTCAATATTCATCGGACCACATACATCTGTATGTATGATTTCCAACAAATCTGTTGCTCTCTCCATAGTACCGGAGAACGGTGTTCTAGTCATCTTGCCCATGAGGCACGGTTCGCAAGTGCCAAGTGATTCATAATCAAGTGACTCCAAAAGTCCATCAGTATGGAGTTTCTTCATGCGCTTTACACCGATATGACCTAAACGGCAGTGCCACAAATAAGTTGCACTATCATTATCAACTCTGCATCTTTTGGTTTCAACATTATGTGTATCACTACTATCGAGATTCATAAGAAATAGACCACTCCTCAAGGGTGCATGACCATAAAAGATATTACTCATATAAATAGAACAACCATTATTCTCTGATTTAAATGAATAACCGTCTCGCATCAAACAAGATCCAGATATAATGTTCATGCTCAACGCAGGCACCAAATAACAATTATTTAGGTCTAAAACTAATCCCGAAGGTAGATGTAGAGGTAGCGTGCGACCGCGATCACATCGACTTTGGAACCATTTCCCACGCAAGATCGTCACCTCGTCCTTTGCCGAGTTCGCAATCAGTAGTCCTGCTTGAGTTGCAAATATTAGCAATGTAACCAGATCAAATACCAGTGCTACTACGAGCTCTAGTAAGGTACACATCAATAACATGTATATCACATATACCTTTGTTCACCTTGCCATCCTTCTTATCCGCCAAATACTTGGGGCAGTTCCGCTTCCAAAGACTATCGCTTGCGGTAGAAGCACTCGATTTCAGGTTTAGGGCCGACTTGGGTTTCTTCTCCCGAGCAGAACTTGCTTGCTGTTCTTCTTGAGATTCCCTTCTTCTTCCCTTTGCCTTTCTTCTTGAAACTAGTGGTCTTATTGACCATCAACACTTGATGCTCCTTCTTGATTTCTACCTCCGCAGCCTTTAGCATTGCGAAGAGCTCTGTATAGTCTTTACTAACCCTTGCATATTATAGTTCATCACGAAGCCTTTGTAGCTTGGTGGCGGTGATTGAGAATTACATCAATGACACAATCATCCGGAAGATTAACTCCCAATTGTGTCAAGTGATTGTAGTACCCGGACATCTTGAGTATATGCTCACTAATGTAACTGTTCTCCTCCATCTTGCAGCTATAGAACTTATTGGAGACTTCATATCTCTCAATCCGGGCATTCTGTTGGAATATCAACTTCAACTCTGGAACATCTCATATGCTCCATGACGCTCAAAACGTCGTTGAAGTCCCGGTTCTAAGCCGTAAAGCATGGCACATCGAACTATAGAGTAGTCATCGACTTTGCTCGCCAAACGCTCATAACATCTGGCGTTGCTCCAGCGGAAGTTCTGTCACCTAGCGGTGCATCCAGACGTAGCTCTTACGTGCAGCAATGAGGATGATCCTCGTTACGGACCCAATCCGTAATTGCTACCATCATCTTTCAACTTTGCTTTCTCAAGGAACGCATTAAAATTCAACGGAACAACAAAGACGAGCCATCTATCTACAATCAAACATAAACAAGCAAGATACTATCGGTACTAAGTTCATGATAAATTTAAGTTCAATTAATCATATTACTTAAGAACTCCCACTTAGAAAAACATCTCTAGTCATCTAAGTGATCACGTGATCCAAATCAACTAAACCATAACCGATCATCACGTGAAATGGATTAGTTTTCAATGGTGAACATCTTATGTTGATCATATCTACTATATGATTCACGCCGACCTTTCGGTCTCCGTGTTCCGAGGCCATATCTGCATATGCTAGGCTCGTCAAGTATAACCCGAGTATTCTGCGTGTGCAAAACTGGCTTGCACCCGTTGTAGATGGACGAGAGCTTATCACACCCGATCATCACGTGGTGTCCGGGCACGATTTAACTTTGGCAACGGTGCATACTCGGGAGAACACTTCTTGATTATTTAGTGAGAGATCATCTTATAATGCTACCGTCAATCAAAGCAAGATAAGATGCATAAAAGGATAAACATCACATGCAAATCAATATAAGTGATATGATATGGTCATCATCATCTTGTGCTTCACGATCTCCATCTTGCAAAGACCACCTTTGATCACCACCGCCACCGCGCGACACCTTGATCTCCATCATAGCATCGTTGTCGCTCGCCAAACTTATGCTATTACGACTATCGCTACCGCTTAGTGATAAAGTAAAGCATTACAGGCGATTGCATTGCATACAATAAAGCGACAACCATATGGCTCCTGCCATTGCCGATAACTTCGTTACAAAACATGATCATCTCATACAATAAAATATAGCATCACGCCTTGACCATATCACATCACAACATGCCCTGCAAAAACAAGTTAGACGCCCTCTACTTTGTTGTTGCAAATTTTACGTGGCTGCTACGGGCTTAAGCAAGAACCGCCTCACCTCGCATCAAAACCACAACGATATTTCAAATAGACTCCGTTTAACCTTCTCAAGGACCGGGCGAGCCACACTCAGTTCAACTAAAGTGAGAGAGACAGCACCCACCAGTCACCTTTAAGCAACGAGTGCTCGCAGCGGTGAAACCAGTCTCGCGTAAGCGCACGCGTAATGTCGGTCCGGGCGCTTCATCTCACAATACCGCTGAACCAAAGTATGACATGCTGGTAGGTAGTATGACTTGTATCGCCCACAACTCACTTGTGTTCTACTCGTGCAAAACATCAAACCATAGAAAAACCTAGGCTCGATACCACTGTTGGGGAACGAGTAATTTCAAAAATTTTCCCACGCACACGCAAGATCATGGTGATGTATAGCAACGAGAGGAGAGTGTTGTCTACATACCCTTGTAGACCCGGCGAAGCGATCACAACGTAGAGGAAGTAGTCGACGTTCTCCTCGCGATCCGACCGATCCCGGCGCCGTTATCTGACGCCCCGAGTTCTTGACACACGACAGCTCGATGACGTCCCTCGATCTCGATCCAGCCGAGTGTCGAGGGAGAGTTTCACAAGACGACGCGTGGTGACGATCTTGATGTTTCACCGCGCGAGCCTCGCCTAAGCTTCATGACGGTATAACCGAGGTGGAATATGGTGGAGGGGGCACCGACACGGCTAAGGAACGATCTCACGATCAACTTGTGTGTTCCAAAGTGCCCCCTGCCCCGTATATAAAGGAGCAAGGGGGAGGGGCGGCCAAAGGAGGGCGCGCCAGGAGTCCTACTCCTCTCGGGAGTAGGATTCCCCAATCCTAGTTGGACTAGGATTCCTGAGGGGGAAAGAGAGGGGGCCCCCTTCTCCTAGTCCTAGTAGGACTAGGGAAGGGGGAAGCGCGCCTGCCTAGGGCTGGCCCTTCTCCTTTCCACCAAGGCCCATCGAGGCCCATTTACCTCCGGGGTTCCAGTAACCTCCGGTACTCGAAATTCCGAATTTGCCGCCGGAACCATTCCAACTCCAAACATAGGCTTCCAATATATCAATCTTTATGTCTCGACCATTCCGAGACTCCTCGTCATGTCCGTGATCACATCTGGGACTCAACTCCTTCGGTACATCAAAATACATAAACTCATAATAACATCATCGAAACCTTAAGCGTGCGGACCCTACGGTTCGAGAACAATGTAGACATGACCTAGAACCATTCATGGTCAATAACCAACAGCGGACCTGGATGCCCATATTGGTTCCTACATATTCTACGAAGATCTTTATCGGTCGACCGCATAACAACATACGTTGTTCCTTTGTCATCGGTATGTTACTTGCCCGAGATTCGATCGTCGGTATCCAATACCTAGTTCAATCTCGTTACGGCAAGTCTCTTTACTCGTTCCGTAATACATCATCTCACAACTAACTCATTAGTTGTAGTGCTTGCAAGGCTTCAAATGATGTGTATTACCGAGAGGGCCCAGAGATACCTCTCCGACAATCGGAGTGACAAAACCTAATCTCGAAATACGCCAACCCAACATCTCGCCTTTGGAGACACCTGTAGTACTCCTTTATAATCACCCGCTTCGCTAGACGCTTGGTAGTACCAAAGTGTTCCTCCGTAAACGGAGTTGCATAATCTCATAGTTACAGAACATGTATATGTCATGGATAAAAGCAGTAGCAACATACTAAACGATCGTGTGCTAAGCTAAGGGAATGGGTCATGTCAATCAGATCATTCTACTAATGATGTGACCTTGTTAATCAAATAACAACTCCTTGTTCATGGTCAGGAAACATAACCATCTTTGATTAACAAGCTAGTCTAGTAGAGGCATACTAGTGACATGTTGTTTGTTTATTCATTCACACATGTATCATGTTTCCGGTTAATACAATTCTAGCATGAATGATAAACATTTATCATGAAATAAGGAAATAAATAATAACTTTATTATTGCCTCTAGGGCATATTTCCTTCAATAACTGCACTGTAGTTATATGGGGCAATACCATCTTTACTGTTCGAGATTGACTCTCTTTATTCAGAATCATAACCTATGTTCAGAAAACACAAATGAAAAGTTGAACGAAGATGTATTTCTCACTAAACAAAAATACCAAGACATTTTATCCACATAAACCAGCACTATATTCTGCAGAAAGAAATCAACCGTTCCAGTTGAAACAATGCTTTGAAAATGTACCTTTTGTCCGGTTGCTGCAAAAACGACAACCAATTTGTTGCCCTTTGGGTGAGCATCTACCTTGATTACCCATAAATTTTATTTGTTCAAGTCAGTCTCAAAACCAGTAGATTATCCACTCTTAATTCTACCAATCGGCATACAAACTTTTGATGTTTATCGGACCACAATACAAAAGCAATCTTGATATGATTACTTGATGCTTGTAGCTAGCAGCAATGCTGTTCATGGACATTCACCTGCTCTAGCTACCACAATCTGTACTGAATTCACCTTAAAACACACAATGTGAAGCAATATATAGACAAGTTAACCTGTAATCTAATTGTTTTGCAGAACAAATCAACTACTAATCACTAAAAGAAATCTGTGAACAAGCACAATTCTGAATTCTTTATGGGTTTATTTCTCTCCAAAATTTAAGATGCCTTGTGAACATTCCCATCACATAAAATTGAACCGCTCACTTTTTTCTCTAAGCACTCTGCATAGACAATCTGTCCACTGCCAATAGCAACTCATGTATACAAAATAGCTCTTCCTGAACCTGCGAAAGCCACAATATACATTAGGGATGCAGGCGAACTCACTCACAAATAGCTACTATAAGGCTACTGAATATCACTCACATGAGTTTGTTTCTTCCGGACAAACACCAAGGTAATATCCATTGGATATCTTATGAGATAGAAGTCTTGACTCTCCTAAAATGAATAGTTGTGCCACACCAATTAAATTGAAGTGCGATATAGTACAGATTTGTTTTACTGAAGAACGATCCCCAATAGCTGTGCGATATAGTACAGAATAGTTGTGCCACACCAAGCTGTTCTCTTTCAAAGTGAACCTCCAAATAAGAGGACTGGAAAACTCTTGTCCCTCATTCACAATGCTACCGCTGTTATCTAGACGGCTTTTCAGGACTCGCAATATAGCATGGTGCAAAGGGGCTGGTAGGCCTTGATCTTGCCGACAATCTACCATGAGTTTCTACTACGGCCTTCTCAGTAAGAAAGATCCCATCTATATCAAGAATGGAAGGTAGAAATCCTAGACAGATATAGTTCAAAAGATCATCTCAGCCAAGTCATTATGCCAATTTCTGAATGCAATGTTTGCGTTATGGATAATTGTATTTACAGTTAGGAATGGTGTAAAAACTGAAGTGCTAGAAGCATCATATTGGTGAACTGTGTACGTCTTTGTAGTAGCATAGAGCACTGGAATGAAAACCAAAATTATGTATGTTGGTGTTATTGAACTACTTTCAAGGGAAACTCGAGCATCAGCATTAGCATATGAGTCCATTCTTTGTTCAGAAAATGATATAAGTTTTGCACAGGGTTGCATAAGAAAACAACACATTATTAGCTGTTAGCATGCCACACTGAAATTGCAGAAATAGATAAGAGCCTTAGTAGCTACCTACCTTTGCATATGGATCACCAGATTGTTGATGCAGGAGGGGCAGTGACGCTGAACCCACCGCAGCAATCCTTCTTGCAAGGGCATCCAATGGAACATTTAACCAGATAGTGAGTCCTTTCTTCAGATAACTCCTGTAAACTTCACAAAATAAAATTAGTAAGCATTGCCTTAAAGACCAACTCAGGCTAGATAGGCAAAGCTGAGTGAGGTTTCGTGCGACTACGACCAACACAACGCGCGCCACCGGAACACCAATCACGAGGGGGTTGTTCCAGCAAGATAGAGATGGAAACCAGAGTAAGCTATGTATGCAGATTATTATTTTTAGTTTGAACCACTTACACATAAATCATCCTGAGTGGGTTGATGCTAGTGCACACACGAAATATCCATTGGGCACATATTGAATGTAGTTGTATGTTAAAATTTCAGTACTCCACTGGGAGTAGATAATAGACAACATACAATTCAGCGTCATACTTCAGTTGGCTCATAGTTGGACAAACTGAGATCAAAACAGTGAAGGTGGTGATGCTGAGTCATATCCCTTTGATGGCTCCACCTCATGCAAGTGAGGAAATAAATTCATTCATGTGACATACCCAATTGAAACATTTTGATAGCTCAACTTAAATAGTCATACATTTATGATTTATCTAAGAATCACTTATAAAGGCCTATAAAACAACCTCCAAATATTCAGAAAGCAAAAAGTGCCAAAAAATTTGTTACCTGACGTCCTGACCACCAACAATTGAGCACAATCTCTGATCCCTCTTGATCTTCTCACCTCTGCCTCTTATCGGTGATCGATTCTCGTAGCCCAACAATTCTCTCAGCCAGTCCGAACAGGGAGTTCTTCACACACAACCAAATGAAAACAATAACAACACCAACATCTCAGTCGCACTGTGGAGATCAAACTACATCATGTCACGGTAATAAGGGCTCACCTCCGCCAAGAATAGCCTTGGCCGTGCCGCTTATGCCCTCAGGCGTTCAAAGAACTCAGCATTAAACGTGGCGGTTGTCCAAAGACCGCACTGGTGCACGCCCTCCGCCTTCCGGCAACATTCTCCTCCCAACGATCGCGCCTTCTTCATCTCTCGCTAGTTTCATCCCATGTGGTCATTGTGTCCTAGGCGCCACCATCATCTTCGCCACGAGTCAAGCGACTCAAGAGAGCCAATTAAGAGATTGGTGGCACAATGAGATAGGCGCCCGTGTGGAACCGCCCGACTCGAGGCGACAACCGATGCTTCGACGACAGCGCCGCCACCAGAAGACGCTGGTCAACAATGCAGAGACTCTCGCGGGCGCGACCACCACCAGATCGATAGGCTCATAGAACCATGGAAGTCGGTCGGTGGAGGACGATCCATAGAGCTGCAGGACGCGCATCGTCCGCGCGGAAGGGCGGAAGGAGGCGCATGCGGGCGTCGGCGGCGCGGTAGCCCTACGCCCATGGACGGGCCACCCCGATTTGAGCGGCGGCGGCGGCGGGAGACGGAGGTTCAGCAAGTGTGAGAGCCGCAACGACCGCACTATCGAGTGTCACCGGCGTAGAACGCCCTTGGCGTGGGGTGTACTTGCTAGGGTAGGAGTCTGCGTGAGGTAGGCGGTCTTGGCATGGGTCAAATTTGGGCAATGACTCATGGCAGAGGATGGCAACGCGCCGGAGGTCGAGATGCGCTTGGAGGATTTTTTTTTTCTATCGCTGGTAACTGTTCGGGTTGACTTCATCAGGATTGCGGGTTGATTCATATAAACTTCAAGGGGTTTTTATGTAAAAGTGCTAATGACGGACGACCAGAAGCAGTAGCCCTTTTATTAGTAGGTAAAGATAAAGATAAAGATAAAGATAAAGAGGTAAAGATAAAGATAAAGATTTATTTGAATTAACTTAGTGAGTGAAGAATACCATGTACATATGTATGTAGGTGGTCCCACACGAGTAAATTGCACAAAACCACCACTTTGAAGGCTAGGTTTGCGAAAAACACTACAATACATTTTTTTTTTCAGAAAACACCACGTCTACGGTAATCTTTTTGCAAATAACACTAATCGGCGGCTTTGGCTCGGTTGACCGCGTTTATGACAGATGGGCCCGCTAATTAGATTGACGTGACATCTCAAAACAACTGGCATGTAACGGCGGACGCTGGGTAACGTTGTGAACATGTGTGGAGCCCTGTGGGGTCCACCTGTCATTGAAGTAAAATAAAAATGATTGGTTTTTCTTTTGTTTTGCTTGCCTTTATCTTCACCATCGAGCCGCTCGTCCCGCCCCGGTCGAGGCAGAGGCAGCCGCTGGTGTCACCGTACTGAGACGGAGCTAAGTTGCAGCCATTCCTCGGGAGGTGAGGTGCACCTGCTTCGGCGCCGGCCAGCCCCGCATGTCAGATGGTGCCTCGCGAAGTGTGTGCGGACGCAGGTCCCAGAGACGACGTCGAACCAGGCCTCCAAGGGCGCCGCCCCCCACCAACAATAAGATTCCGACCACCGTTATATGTGCGACCTGCAGCTGGTCTCGACCATCCCGAGCTTCGTGGGCAGGAGTCGGGGCGCCCGACCGCGTCGGCATCTCCCAGGCCGCGCACGCGAGCTCCAGGCAGCGTCGGGAATCGAGATCCCTACGCCCTCGCGAGCCACGCGAGGCCTCCACCGGCGAGGGAGGTGCGGCTAGGTGCACCAGGTAAAGCTCCAACTCACCGGGGAGCTCCTCAAATCTTCAAATCCGCCACCGCCCGACCTGCCCCCAGCCGAGAAAGAGCCCGCCATCGCCATTGCCGCACCGAGGCAGAGCTCGCCGTTCGTCCGTCCTCCGCAGGCAGAGGCCTCGCCAACGCCAGTGCTCCCCCTGCGATTGCCATCCTTGAGCACGGCCGCCTCATCCCGGCGCCACCGTCCTCGCCGTCAGGCTCGCGACGGCAGCCTTTGTCCGCCGACCTGTGCACTGCACGCAAAGTGTTCGATGGAATGCCAAAAAGAGGCTTGTTAGGCTGACAAACGGGCCCCACGTCTAGCAAACGATTTCATGTAACGGTGTGAGAAATTGGTGCCATGTCAGCCTGACTGGCGGGCCTCATCTGTCATAAACTCACTTAACTGAGCCAAAGCCGCCGATTAGTGTTATTTGCAAAAAGATTACCGTAGACGTGGTGTTTTCTGCAAAAAAAAAGTATTGTAGTGTTTTTCACAAATCTAGCCTTCAAAATGATGGTTTTATGCAATTTACTCAGTCCCTCCACACAAAAAAAGAAAGCGGTGGATGCATGCACGAGAGGTCCCGTGCATGGTAGAAAATCCACTCTCAAGTAGGAAGCCACTTCTCCCGTTCCGCTTCCTCGTTGCTTCCATCAGACAACGAGAGCCCAAACTTTTACGTATGACTTTATAAATAGTCCTCTGCACGGCTCTCTTCTTAATCGCAACGAAGCTTGCGTCTGATCTGCATTTGTACTCGATCTCCGCCTCCACGCCGGCCGTAGTACTTTCTGTCGGCCATGGCTGTCCACGACGAGCCGCTGCACATCCTCTTCTTCCCGTTCCTGGCCTCCGGCCACCTCATTCCGATCGCCGACATGGCCGCCCTCTTCGCCGGCCGCGGCGTCAGGTGCACCATCCTCACCACGCCGGTCAACGCCGCTATCATCCGCTCGGCCGTCGACCGGGCCAACGACGCCTTCGCCGGCACCGGCTCCCCGGCCATCGACATCGCCGTCGTGCCTTTCCCCGACGTCGGGCTCCCGCCGGGCGTCGAGAACGGCACGGCCCTCACGTCCCAGGACGACCGTGACAAGTTCTACCACGCGGTCAGGCTTCTCCGGGAGCCCTTCGACCGGTTCCTGGCCAACCACCGCACCGACGCCGTCGTGTCCGACAGCTTCTTCGACTGGTCCGTCGACGCCGCCGCGGAGCGCGGCGTCCCGCGCATCGCGTTCCTCGGCAGCAGCATGTTCGCGCGCGCCTGCAGCGACAGCATGCTGCGGCACAACCCGCTGGAGAACGCCCCCGACGACCCCGACGCCCTCGTTTTGCTGCCGGGGCTGCCGCACCGCGTCGAGCTGAGGCGGAGCCAGATGATGGACCCGGCAAAGAAGCCGTGGCACTGGGAGTTCTCCAGGAGCGTGAACGCCGCCGACCAGAGGAGCTTCAGCGAGGTGTTCAACAGCTTCCACGAGCTTGAGCCGGATTACGTCGAGCACTTCCACAAGACGCTCGCCCGGCCCGCGTGGCTCGTCGGGCCGGTGGCGCTCGCCAGCAAGGACATGGCTGTGAGAGGCACCGACGCGCCCTCGCCGGACGCGGACAGCTGCATCCGGTGACTGGACGCGAAGCCAGCCGGCTCGGTGGTTTACGTCTCCTTCGGCACACTAGCCAAGTTCGCACCGGCGGAGCTGCACCAGCTCGCCCGCGCCCTCGACATCTCAGGCGTGAACTTCGTGTGGGTGATCGGCGCCGCCGCAGGCCAAGACTCTGCTGAATGGATGCCTGAAGGCTTCGCCGAGCTTATAGCACGTGGCGACCGCGGCTTCTTGCTCCGTGGCTGGGCGCCGCAGATGCTGATCCTGAGCCACGTCGCCCTCGGCGGGTTCGTGACGCACTGCGGCTGGAACTCTGTGCTGGAAGCCATGAGCGCCGGCGTGCCGATGGTGACGTGGCCCCGGTACGCGGACCAGTTCAACAACGAGAAGCTCGTGGTGGAGCTGCTCAAGGTGGGCGTCAGCATCGGCGCCAAGGACTACGCGTCGGTCGTCGAGACCCACGAGGTTATCGCGGGCGAGGTGATCGCCGAGTCCATTCAGAGGTTGATTGAGAGCGACGCCATCCAGAAGAAGGCCAAGGACCTCGGTCTGAAGGCAAGGAGCGCGGTGGAGAAGGGAGGATCCTCGTACGATGACGTTGGCCGGCTGATGGACGAGCTGACGGCCCGCCGGAGCTCCGTCAAGGTTGGAGAAGACATCCAGGCCAACTGATTGGTATTGGTCCGACGCAGTGGCGGAGCTTCACTGACATAACACTGGGCAACAGGCAAATTATGAAAGTTTGGAGGTGCCAAATGAGAATAGTTCCTTCCATCTATACACACATAGCTGTGTTTGGGGGCGGCTTTGGACTTTCCTTTTGGCTGGTTAGGGGCCCCTAGATCCGATGGCGATCTTTGCTACGACAGCCATGACCCACGGAGTCTTGTTTTTCTTTGGCAAACTTGCTGCCTTTATTATTGGGCGCTGATAAGCACCACATGTTCGGCCTGGGCACCTCCCAGACCGAATGATTGTTCGGTACGATGGGATCGATCCTCCGAACGAATAGGGGGAATCACAGTCCGAACGCCTCTCCCCGACACCAGTCTTTCCATGTAAAAATTAAAAAAAGAATAAAAAAGCTCGCTAGTAATGAATTAAATGAAAAGCCAAGATTTTGGTTTTTTGTAACAAATAACAGCCCAGATTTTGCTCAGCTAACAAAAAATGCCATCAGCTTTAATAGCAGAAAAAATTGGAAATTCCAAGAAATTGCCATTTGAGTTTGACCAATCTATTTATAATTTGCCATTATATCTTTTTTTTACAATGGCAAGGTTTATAAAAAACATATTTGATTCCCTAGTGAAAGCAAGGACAATCTGTGCCATGACAAAAAAAATCAAAACACAATCCATGGCATGGCGATTTTCCATTTGTGTCTAGCACTAAAAATTGCCAAGGAATTTTTGAAAAACACAATCCATGTGTGTCTGGCATCAGTTTTGACATGGCGAACTTCAGAAACACCATACGTGTGTGTCCGTCAAAGTTGCACAAACAAAAAAGGCTGATCAAGTTAGCACAAAACATATCCAAATCATGGCAACAATGCCATGGGAGAAAAAAAAACTAAAGTGGGTCACAAATTTGCATGGCAAAAAATCATCAGTAGTTGATGTTGTGTTGTTGCAACTTTTCTGGAATTGCCATGGAAACAATATTATGTTCAGAAAATGTCGTGGCAAAAGAAACAGAATGAATAAAAATGAACATTACATGGACTATATTTGCCCATCTATGTTAAGAAAAATTTGCCATGATAATAAAAGGTAACTTGCCATGGAAGTTAATTAAAATTGTCGTGTTTTGTGTTTTGAATGAGGAATTTGTCTTGTGTGAGAAAAAACACAAAAAGTTAAAAATCAAGTATGAAAACAAGAAAATTGCCATGGTAGATTCACATCAAGAATTGCCATGTTTTGTATGAGGAATTTGCCATGTGTGAGAAAAACACAAAGAGTTGAAAATCAAGTATGAACAAGAAAATTGCCATGGCAGATTCGTATCAAAACTTGCCACGGCGAAATTCATGCAAACTCTATTTGCCACGATCAATAAACTAAATTTGCCATGGTTAAGTAAGAAAAAAACATAAAGATTCCATGGGAGTGTTGCAAAAATACCTAAATTTGCCATGTTTAGAATACCAATTTTTTTGTGAATTTACCATGTTAATTTAGAAAAATATTTCTAAGTTTGCCATGGGTAGAAAAAAACTTGACATGTGGACAATACAGGAAACAAATTTAAAATTATCATTCGACAAGTTTTAAATATTGTCGCGTGAACATTCCCCATGCATTTTGCCATGGTCTAATTACTAAATTTGCCATGGTATAATTTAATTATTATTCCATGTTTGAAAACTTGCCATAGTGCTAAATTTGTGTAGCCACCTCTAAAATAGTTTACGTGTTAAAACATTTATACAATTTGCCATGGATGATTTGAAAGCAAAGTGCTGTGAGTTGGCATGTCGAATCCAATAGCACAAAATCACAGCCTCCGGTAGCCAAAATGCGCAAAAGAAAAAGATGGCCTCCATTATACAAGTATGCCATGGAATGTGAATTATGACATCAGATTTAAAGAAAAGATAAAATTTGCCATGGCAAAAATTGGAGACATGCCAAAATGTTATGATTTGTTGATGGCAAATTAGACAAATAAGTGTGATCTACACGAATGACAATTCAGAGATTTAGAATCTCGTCGACATAAAGTCCCGCATCTAACCATGGCCCATGGGATTGGTGCCCATGAAAAACAGTATTCCCTGATATGAACTGAAGGATCAAAGGAGATAATGCAATGTGGCTTATTGAGGTGCAGTGTTTGCCATGGTCCATATAATAAAATTTTCATGTTCCATAAAGTACATTTGCCATGATCCATTAAACAAAAATGTCGTGGTCCAAACAAAAGTGATTTTTGGCCATGTTGCGAACAAAAGAAATTTCCATGCTCCGTGAACAACATTTGCCATACCCTCCGAGAACTTAAATTGCCATGTTGCCAAGAAAGAAACATGGCAACATGATGAGTCCAAATTATGTGATGATTTTGATACTTATTTTGTGGCTACATTGTTGGCTTTGTGGAATTTTACCGCGCCCGCGCACCTCTTTTTGTTGATATTTCTCAGGTAACGCCTTTTAGACCAAATAATACTTTGTGGAAGAAATCCCAAAGAATGGTAGTGAAGTCTCGTATTTAATGTGATAATCACCTACCATACATGAAGGGAGCAAAGGGCTGAAGGAGGAGCATCCGCGCAACCTCTAGAGCAGAAGACGTCGGATCATATCACCATGACCGTTCGTATGAGGGGTCGTATGGAGTGCCATCGCTGTCGCCTCGTCCATTATAATCATCCCGTGAAATCGGATCGGGGATGAGACGCCCAGAGAGACCAGAAACTCATCCAGAAGGTAGAACCCTAGCCTACGGAGTCCATATGGAGGAGGGATTGACCAAGAGGAGATCGCCATCTTCACCAACAAGCACGCAGGGGCAACAACATCATCATCACTGTCATCATCAACATCGTCACCACTGTCATCATCATCATCATCCACATCCATCTCACTAGAGCATCAAGAACCCTAGTGGATCGTGTTGTGATCGTTATGTTTGTGATTCATTCATGTTCACCATCACTACCTTCATAATGATCGTTCTCCCCATGTGTGATTACACCCCTGCTAGTTCTCAGAGATATGGATGAACCTTGGTATGTATAGGATCTGAACCTTATTTCGGATATGAGATTCTCTGTTGAATGCTTAGTTTAATAACTTCGTGAATGTTGTGAAGGGGCCCCACTCCACATTATTGCCATTTGGCCACGAATTACATCACTTTCATTGTAAAGGGAAGGATGTGATGGTAATTTGAGGTGATAGTAAAGCCTTTACTCCTTACCTTTTTCTTGCACCATTGCCGGGGAGCTGGGCACTTTTGGGCTCTGCGTTAAGTCTTGAATTATTTTGTGTACTAACGGCTTTTGTAGGTTGTAAGCAACCATGGTTATACAAGAACAACTTTACCAGGTAGGTGTGCAACTAGTAGCAGGACCAGCCCGAGTAGGAAATTATATATCAGTTGGTCCTGACCTATCAGGTTAAATATTTGAGATAAATTTTAGTTACTTGAAATGTTGAGAAAGGAAACATTCTGAGGTGATGGAACTGAAAGGCCTTATACACATATTGAGAAATTTGAATTTACATGTGGTACATTTCAGCAACAGGATCTGACTAATAATGAGATAAAAGCCAAGTTATTTCCTTATACTCTCGAAAAGGAAACAGTTGAATGCTATTGCAGCAGCTTGCTAATACGTCTCCAACGTATCTATAATTTTTATTGTTCCATGCTGTTATATTATCATTCTTGGATATTTTATATTCATTTACTAACAACTTTATATTATTTTTTGGGACTAACCTATCTACATAGTGCCCAGGGCCAGTTGCTGTTTTTTTGCTTGTTTTTTACTTTGCAGAAAATCAATACCAAACGAAGTCCAGATGCCATGAATGTTTTTACAGTTTTTTGCCCAGAAGACACCTAGGAGGCCCAAGAAGTGCACAAGAGGGGCCCTGTGGGGCCCACTAGGAACCAGGGCGCGCCAAGATCCCCTGGCACGCCCTGGTGGGTAGTGGGGCCTACAGACACCCCCTCCACCGAGCTCTGCCTCTATAAATACTCTTAAATCCCATAAACCCTAGGGAAGTCAACTATACACAATTCCAGCCACCGTAAGTTCTAGAACCACGGGATCCAATCTAGTGGCCTTTTCCGGCACTCTGCCGGAGGGGTCAACGATCATGGAGGGGTTCTTCATCATCACCCTTGCCCCTCCGATGATGCGTGAGTAGTTTACTACAGACCTACGGGTGTGTAGGTAGTAACTAGATGGCTTCTTCTCTCATTTTGATCTTCAATACAATGTTCTCCCTGATGTTCTTGGAGATTTATTTGATGTAATGCCTTTTTGTGGTGTGTTTGTTGGGATCCAATGAATTGTGAGTTTATGATCAGATCTATCCATGAATATTATTTGGGTCTTTGCTGAACTATTTTATGCATGATTGTTATAGCCTCGTATTTCTTCTCCAAAATTTGGTTTGGTTTGGCCAACTAGATTGATTTTTCTTGCAATGGGAAGAGGTGGTTTGTGATGGGTTTGATCTTGCAGTGCTCATGTCAATGAGATGGAGACATGGCACACATGTATCGTTGCCATCAAGGATAAAAAGGTGGGGTCTATTCCTGCATGAATAGATCTTGTCTACATCATGTCATAGTTCTTATTGCATTACTCTGTTTATCCATGAACTTAATACACTAGATGCATGCTGGATAGCGGTTGATGTGTGGAGTAATAGTAGTAGATGCAGGCGCTTTTCTGTCAATTGCCCAATAGTAATTTGTTTACCTACCGTATGTCATTTTCTCGAGAGAAGCCTCTAGTGAAATCTACGACCCCTGGATTTATTTCCTATCATACTAAAACCAAAAATACCTTGCTACACTTTTTTTATTTATTTTATTTTCTGTTTTTGCAAGATCTATTTATAAATCTCATACAATTTAATCTATCTCAATACCGAGGAGGGATCGGCAACCCCTCTTACGCGTTGGGTTGCAAGTTCTTGTTATTTGTGTGCAGGTGCTATTTACATAGTGTTGCTTGGTTCTACTACTGGATTGATAACCATGGTTTCATAATTGAGGGAAATACTTACCGTTGATGTGCTGCATCATACTCTCCTCTTCGGGGAATTACCAACGCAGATACAAGCAATTAGGAAGAATTTCTGGTGCCGTTGCTGGGGAGACAACATCAACATCTATCAAGTACCCAATCACAAATCTCATCTCCTTGCAATTACTTTATTTGCCATTTGTCTCTCGTTTGCATCTCCCCCACTTCCAAAATGTTTTCAGAAAAACACAAAGATATTTGCCTTTTTATTTGCCTTCTTTTTTGTTTGACTTTTTCTTGCTTGATCTTTTGTTTGCTTGTTCTGAGTTGTCATCATGAGTGATTTTGGTATGGCAGAAACAGATGATGGCATGACTCCTAAAATTGGACATTTTGGTAATCTAAATGCTAAATTTTTTGTTTTGGGACAAGGGAATGTTATAGGAAAAGGTGCCATCCAAGAATTTTTTAATTGTGTTGGAACTTTGACTTGTGATGATGCTCCTATAATTAAAAGAACTAAAACCTATGCAGAAGCTATTTCAACACTAGTTCTGAAACTTGAGAATAGATTTATT
This sequence comes from Aegilops speltoides, assembly GCA_021437245.1. Classification (NCBI taxonomy): domain Eukaryota; kingdom Viridiplantae; phylum Streptophyta; class Magnoliopsida; order Poales; family Poaceae; genus Aegilops; species Aegilops speltoides. The sequence goes on along the minus strand of CM038145.1, from coordinate 465,132,987 downwards.
CGTACTCATCCTACCTTGCAAAGGTTCTTTCATGAGCTACCTGTTATAAAAGATCCAAGGGCTAAAAACGTAGCCACCCTTGTCCTTATGAATGAATTTGATCATATAGTGCAGGAAGCTTGGGAGATCTTTGATTTTTATGGTATGAACCATGAAAAATTGGTGATAGATGAGATCCTTTACAATAGTGATTATGTTTAAAGACATTTGCTTGGCAATAACCAAATCTTCGATGAGAACCTTAAAAAGCAAATTCCTGTTATGGATATGACCCAACAAGTTTTTAATGATGTTAATCAATAATATTCTTGGATTATAGCCGGGAATCAAAGAGGATATGTATATGGGCAACCTGATAATGCTAAAATTTCTATGGACAATGTGTTTCAAGTTATATTTGAAAAACCTCCTGACAAAGACACGTCTATGGAAAATAAGAAGAAAGATGACAATACTTGAATCTATGCATTATGCCTAGCTAGGGGCATAAAACAATAACGCTTGTTGGGAGGCAACCCAATGAATACAATAAATTTTTCACTTTTTGTTTCTGTTCTTGTGTGTTTGCACAATTATGCTACTGTTATGATTGTGCATTTATGTTTAATTATTTTTTGTGCCAAGTAAAGCCCTTAGGATTATCTTGAATGATAGTTGATTTGATCCTGTTGAAAAACAGAAACTTTTTCGCCCTGCGCTGGAATTTTGAAAATTCACAGAAACATGGAAGAATCCCGAATGTTTTACACACGATAGATATACAAATTGCCCATGTCGTCCTAATTTTCAGAATTTTTGGATTTACAGAAGTATGACAGATTTTTAGATTGCTACAAACTGTTCTATTTTTGACAGATTCTGTTTTCGTTGCATTGTGTGCTTATTTTCATGAATCTATGGAGTGTATCGGGGGGAGGGGGATAAGCCATGGTAAATTTAGAATGCAGTAGTGATAACACAATAACAAAATATGAATGGGTTTGCAACAGTACTTAAAGTAGTAATTTTCTTTATTATACTAATGGATTTCACAAAGGTTTTTTTTAAAGTTTTGTGTGATTGAACTTTTCAAGTTTTGGGTGAGATCACGATGGATGAAGGAATAAGGAGTGTCAAGGTCCTAAGATTGGGGATTCCCATGGCACCCCAAGGTAATATTCAAGGAGAACCAAACAACTAAGCTTGGGGATGCCCCGGAAGACATCCCCTCTTTCTTCTAAGGACCATCAGTAATTTATTGGCAGCTATATTTTTATTCGTCACATATCATGAGTTTTGCTTGGAGCATCTTGTATTATATGAGTCTTTGCTTGCTTTGCTTTTAAGTTTGTCACAATCATCCTTGCTGGACACACCTATGATAACCCACAAGTATAGGAGATTGTTTGTAGCCTTCTTCTATAAATAAGAGGTCGAACCGAATGAGGAACTAAAGGTAGAACAAATATCCCTCAAGTTCTATCGACCACCGATACAACTCTACGCACACTTATCGTTTGCTTTACCTAGAACAAGTAAGAAACTATTTTGCAAGAATAAAACTATGAGTACTTTACGAGAATAAAACTACGAATAGAATGCAAGGTAATAAAAGTGGATAGCTTTGTCAATAAGAAAGTCATTTGTCCCTAGGCAATCGATAACAAGTACCGGTAATCATTCTTGAAATTTTATATGAGGGAGAGGCATGAGCTAACATACTTTCTCTACTTGGATCATATGCACTTATGATTGGACCCCTACCAAGCATCCGCAACTACTAAATTTCATTAAGGCCATGAAACCCAAATAGCATTAAGTATCAAGTCCTCTTTATCCCATAGGCAACAACCCACCTACTCGAGTTCAAGCTTCTGTCACTCTCGCAACCCACCATAAGCGAATCATGAACATATTGCAACACCCTACAGTGGGGACCCCTCACGTTTGTGCAACACGAGGGCACCACAGGATAGCACCATAAATAAAATATACAATCATACCAACCAAGATCACGATTAACCCATAGGACAAAATAGATGTACTCAAACATCATAGGATAGCCACATATCATTGGGAAATAATATATGGAGTTGAGCACCATGTTATGTAGAGATTACAGCGGAGAGAAGGGGTGTTACACCGCTGCATAGAGGGGGAGAGAGTTGGTGTTGACGATAGCAAGACTGTTGATGTAGATCACCGTCAAGATCCTAGCCCCGGTGGCACTCTAGCGCCACCGGGAGAGAGGGGGAGAGAGCCCCCCTCCTCCTTCTTCTTCCTTGGCCTCCCCTCTTGATGGGAGTAGAGTTCCCCCTCTGGTTCATGGCCTCCATGGCGATGGAGGGGGCGGGAGCCCCTCCGAGATTGGATCTCCCTCTCTGTTCTCTTCTGTTTCGCGTTCCCCAGATCTGGCCCTTCACGGTTTCTTAAATTCCAGGAGATCCGTAACTCCGATTGTGTTGAAATTTTTACAAGATTTTATGATCTTTCTTGCACCAGAAGAAGGGCTCCAACCAGCGTTCGAGGAGGGCACAAGACACCAGGGCACGCCTGGGGCCTGTGGCGCGCCCTGGTGGGTTGTGGGCTCTGTGGGCCCCTGTTTGCGTTGATTCCACCTCCCAAAAATCACATAAATTCCAAAATAATTCTCTGTAAATTTTTATCGCGTTTGGACTTTGTTTATATGGATTTTTTGCGATACAAAAAACATGCAAAAAACAGGAACTGGCACTGGGCAGTGGACCAATAATTTAGTCCAATAAATCATATAAAAAGTTGCCAAGAGTATGTTAAAGTTGTATAATATTGGCATGAAACAATCAAAAATTATAGATACGACGAAGACGTATCATCATCCACAAGCTTAATTCCTGCTCGTCCTCGAGTAGGTAATTGATAAAAAAGATAATTTTTGATGTGGAATGCTACCTAACATAAACTTGATCATTTGTCTAGTCATGGCATGAATATTAAGGCACAAGTGATTCAAAGCAATAGTCTATAATTTGACATAAAGACATTAATACTCAGGCATCCCAATAAACAATAATGTCTTTCAAAATATCAATGCTAAAGAAAAGCTATCCCTACAAAGTCATATAATCTTGTCATGCTCTGTCTTCTTAACACAAAGTATAAATCATGTACTACCCCAGTGTGAGCCAAGCAATTGGTTCATTCTTTTTAATGCGCCTCAGCCTTTTCAACCCTCATGCAATACATGAGCGCGAGCCATGGATATAGCACTATGGGTGGAATAGAGTATGATGATAGGGGTAAATATAGATCAGACAAAAAAGTAAGAAAGTCTCACATCGACGCGGCTAACCAACGGGCTATGGAGATGCCCATCAATTGATATCAATGCGAGGAGTAGAGATTGCCATGCAACGAATGCACTAAGAGCTATAAGTGTACGAAAGCTCCATATGAAAACTAAGTGGGTGTGAATCTAATCCTATAATGAAAAATTCCCACTAGTATATGAAAGTGACAACATAGGAGACTCTCCATATGAAAAACATGGAGGTACTTTGAAGCACAAGTGTGGAACTAGCATGCCCCTTCTCTCTTTTTCTTTTTATTCTTTCTTTTATTTTTTTTCTTTTATATATTTCTCTCTCTCATTGTCCGGAGTCTCATCCTGACTTGTGGGAGAATCATAGTCTTCATCATCCTTTCCTCATTGGGACATGCTCTAATAATGAATAATGATGATCATCACACTTCTATTTACTTATAACTCAAAAGAAATAAAAATTACAACTCGATACCTAGAAAAAAAATGACTATATGAATGACTCTAGCAGTGTACCAGGATGTGCAATGATCTAGCATAACATGTATAAAAAATGATGTACGGTGGCTGAGCCACAATTACTATGTCAACTATATGATCATGCAAAGCAATATGACAATGAATGCTCAAGTCATCAAAACAGAAGTGGTCGAAGTTGCATGGTAATATATCTCGGAATGGCTATGGGAAGGCCATAATAGGTAGGTATGGTGCCTGTTTTGAGGAAGATATAATAAGGCTTATGTGTGATAGAGCGTATCATATCATGGGATTTTGATGCACCGGTGAAGTTTGCACCACGTCTCGAGGTGAGAAAGGGCAGTGCACGGTACCGTAGAGGCTAGCAAATTGCGGAATGTAATCCATGGACTCACATTAGTCATAAAGAACTTGTATACTTATTGCAAAAGTTTATTAGCCCTCGAAGCAAAGTACTACTACGCATGCCCTTAGGGGGGAGGTCGGTAGGAGTTAACCATCGTGCGTGCCCGACCTTCACACAAAGATAGACAATCAAGGATAAATTATGCTCCAACTTCCCGGCATAACGAGAGACTATACGTGCATGCTTAGGGAATCACAAACCTTAACACCAATATTCTTACTAACCACAACCGTTTACTTGTACCTCCCACATATTATCATCTCTATATCGCAAAACTATTGCAAGGAATCAAACATATCATATCCAGTGATCCATAAGTTTATGTAGGATTTCATGACTAACCATGCAATTGACTAATTCCTGTTGACTCTCTAAATAGATATAAGTGAAGCAAGAGAGTTTGATTCTTTCTACAAAAGATCATGCTCTAATAAATATAAGTTAAGCAAAAGAGCCTTCTACAAACAGCGGCTTTCTATGTGAAGAGAAACAGGCAATCCAAACTTCAAATGATATAAGTGAAGCACATGAAGTATTCTATAAAGCCATACTAAAAAGATATAAGTGAAGCGCAATGAGCATTCTATAAATCAATCATTGACTATCTCATACCAGCATGGTGCATAAAAGAAAAGTGAAAACTAAATACAAAGATGCTCCAAGATTTGCACATATCACATGAACGAAGCGAAGATGAAAACATACCGATACTTGTTGACGAAAGATGGGATGCCTTCCGGGGCATCCCCAATCTTAGAAGCTTGGGTATCCTTGGATATTTACTTGGGGTGCCTTGGGCATCCCCAAGCTTGAACTCTTGCCTCTTCTACTTCTCCTCACATCGAGACCTCCTCAATCTTTGATCACTTCATCCACACAAAACTCAACAAAAAACTTGGTAAGATCCGTTAGTATAATAAAGCAAATAACTACTCTAAGTAATATTGCAGACCAATTGATATTTTGTTTTTGCATTGTAGCTACTGTAATATAACTTTCCATGGCTTATACCACCGATAGAATCGATAGTTTCATCAAACAAGCGAAACAATGCATCAAAAAACAGAATCTGTCTTAAACAGGACAGTCTGTAGCAGTCTGAACATCTACCATACTTCTGGTACTCCAAAAATTCTGAAACATTAGGAAAAAATAAAAAAATTGTATAGCAAGACTTTGCAAAAAGTTTTAGAAACGTTTGACATTCCAGTAAAAAATGAAAATTCACGCGCTACAGCCAAAGTTTCTGTTCCTGCACTGCACATACTAACAAGCAATCTAATCATCCTAAAGGCAAATCTTGGCACATTATTTTTATAATACAATGGATTTGTACAAGGGGATAATTATTTTGTGAGAACTTTCATGAAAAATTCTACATTGTTTCCATGAGCATGGACACAAGTGTTCAAGGTCGACCCTCACTTCACCAATGCATCACCTTTCAATCGCTTCTCTTTTTGTGAAGTTTTAAGTTCCCCTCTATATTTTTTTGTTTTTAAACTTTATAAAAGCACTCAACAGAATAAAATGACTCTCTAAAACTTCCGGGTAGTCCCCCTGGCAGCGCTTTCTTTAAAGCCATTAAGCTAGGCATAAAGTGCTCAAGTAATGGATCCACCCGGATCCCAAGGTATTGAAGGAAACATGCCCTAGAGGCAATAATAAAGTTATTATTTATTTCCTTATTTCATGATAAATTTTTATTATTCATGCTAGAATTGTATTAACCGGAATGTGTGAATACATAGACAAAACATAGTGTCCCTAGTATGCCTCTACTTGACTAGCTCGTTAATCAAAGATGGTTAAGTTTCCTAACCATAGACATGTGTTGTCATTTGATGAACATGATCACATCATTAGGAGAATGATGTGATGGACATGACCCATCCCTTAGCTTAGCATTATGATCGTTATAGGTTCATTTCTATTGCTCTCTTCATGACTTATACATGTTCCTCAGCTTATGAGATTATGCAACTCCCCAATACCGGAGGAACACTTTATGTGCTACCAAACATCACAACGTAAATGAGTGATTATAAAGGTGCTCTATAGGTGTCTCCGAAGGTGTTTGTTGGGTTGGCATAGATCGAGATTAGGATTTGTCACTCCGTGTTTCGGAGAGGTATCTCTGGGCCCTCTCGGTAATACTCATCACTATAGGCCTTGCAAGCATTGTGACTAATGAGTTAGTTTCAGGATGAAGTATTACGGAACGAGTAAAGAGACTTGCCGGTAATGAGATTGAACTAGGTATGATGATATTGACGATCAAATCTCAGGCATGTAACATAGCGATGACAAAGGGAATAACGTATGTTGTTATGCGGTTTGACCGATAAATATCTCCGTAGAATATGTAGGAGCCAACATGCGCATCCAGGTTCCGCTATTGGTTATTGATCAGAAATGTGTCTCGGTCATGTCTACATAGTTCTCAAACCTGTAGGGTCCGCATGCTTAACGTTTGATGACTTATGAGTTATGTGTTTTGATGACCGAAGTTTGTTCGGAGTCCCGGATGAGATCACAGACGTGACGAGGAGTCTCGAAATGGTCGAGATGTAAAGATCGATATATTGGAAGGCTATATTCGGACATCGGAAAGGTTCCGACTGATTCGTGTATTTTCCGGAGTACCGGGGAGTTACGGGAATTCACAGGGAGAAGTAATGCGCCTTATTGGGCCATACGGAAATAGAGGAGGCAGGCCAAGGGGAGGTGGCACGCGCCCCTCCCATGGGTCCGAATTGGACTAGGGGAAGGGGGAGGCGCCCCCTTGCCCTTTCCTACTCCCTCTCTCCTTCCTTCTCTCCTACTCCTAAAAGGGAAAGGATTCCTACTAGCACTTGGAAGTCCTAGTAGGACTCCATACACTTGGCGCGTTCATAGGGGGCCGGCCTCTCTCCCTCCCTCCTTTATATATGGGGGCTGGGGGCACCCCAAAGACACACAAGTTAACAATTGTTTTAGCCGTGTGCAGTACCCCCTCCACTGTTATATACCTCGGTCATATCATCGTAGTTCTTAGGCAAAGCCCTGCGCTGGTAACTTCATCATCACCATCACCACGCCGTCGTGCTGACGAAACTCTCCCTCGACCTCAGCTGGATCTAGAGTTCGTGGGACGTCACCGAGCTGAACGTGTGCAGATCGCGGAGGTGCCGTACCTTCGGTGCTAGGATCGGTCGGATCATGAAGACGTACGGCTACATCAACCGCGTTGTCATAAAGCTTCCGCTTTTGGTCTACGAGGGTACGTAGACAACAATCTCACCTCTTGTTGCTATGCATCACCTAGTGATAGATCTTGCGTGATTGTAGGAATTTTTTTTGAAATTACTGCGTTCCCCAACAGTGGCATCCGAGTCAGGTCTATGCGTAGATGTTATATGCACGAGTAGAACACAAAGAGTTGTGGGCGATAATAGCCATACTGCTTACCAGCATGTCATACTTTGATTTGGCAGTATTGTTGCATGAAGCGGCTCAGACCGACATTACATGTACGCTTACGCGAGACTGGTTCTACCGACGTGCTTCGCACACAGGTGGCTAGTGGGTGTTTGTTTCTCCAACTTTAGTTGAATCGAGTTTGACTACGCCCGATCCTTGTTGAAGGTTAAAACAACACACTTGACGAAAAATCATTGTGGTTTTGATGCGTAGGTAAGAACGGTTCTTGCTAGAAGCCCGTAGCAGCCACGTAAAACTTGCAACAACAAAGTAGAGGACGTTTAACTTGTTTTTGCAGGGCTTGCTGTGATGTGATATTGTCAGGACATGATGTGATATAGTTTGTTGTTTGAGATGATCATGTTTTGTTAAAGTTATGGACAACTGGCAGGAGCCTTATGGTTGTCTCTTTATTGCATAAGATGCAAGTGCCATATAATTGTTTTACTTTATCGCTATGCGATAGCAATAGTTGCAAAAGCAATAGTTGGCAAGACGACCATGTGATGACATGTTGATAAAGATCAAGATGATGGAGATCATGGTGTCATGCCGGTGATGAGGGAGATCATGATGGTACTTTGGAGATGGAGATCAAAGGCACAAGATGATGATGGCCATATCATGTCACATATTTTGATTACATGTGATGTTTATCTTTTATGCTTCTTATTTTGCTTAGTTCGGCCGTAGCATTATAAGATGATCCCTTACTAAAATTTCAAGGTATAAGTGTACTCCCTGAGTATGCACCGTTGCGACAGTTCTTCATGCTGAGACACCACGTGATGATCGGGTGTGATAGGCTCTACGTTCACATACAACGGGTGCAAGCCATTTTTGCACACACATAATACTCGGGTTAAACTTGATGAGCCTAGCATATGCATATATGGCCTTGGAACATTGGAGACCGAAAGGTCGAGCGTAAATCATATAGTAGATATGATCAACATAGTGATGTTCACCATTGAAAACTACTCCATCTCACGTGATGATCAGACATGGTTTAGTTGATTTGGATCACGTGATCATTTAGATGACTAGAGGGATGCCTATCTAAGTGGGAGTTCTTAAGTAATATGATTAATTGAACTTTAATTTATCATGAACTTAGTCCTGATAGTATTTTGCAAATTATGTTGTACATCAATAGCTCGTGTTGTAACTTCCCTATGTTTTTATATGTTCCTAGACAAAACTAATTTGAAAGATGATAGTAGCAATGATGCAGACTAAGTCCGTGATCTGAGGTTTATCCTCATTGCTGCACAGAAGAATTATGTCCTTGATGCACCACTAGGTGATAAAACTATTGCAGGAGCAGACGCAGATGTTATGAACGTTTGGCTAGCTTAATATGATGACTACTTGATAGTTTAGTGCACCACGCTTTATGGCTTAGAATCGGGACTTCAAAGACGTTTTGAACGTCATGGAGCATATGAGATGTTCCAGGAGTTGAAGTTAATATTTCAAGTAAATACCCGACTTGAGAGATATGAAGTCTCCAACAAGTTCTATAGCTAAAAGTTGGAGGAGAATAGCTCAAGCAGTGAGCATGTGCTCGAGTTGTGCAGGTACTACAATCGCTTGAATCAAGTGGGAGTTAATCTTCCAGATAAGATAGTGATTGACAGAGTTCTCTAGTCACCATCACCAAGTTATTGGAACTTCCTGATGAACTATAATATGCAAGGGATGACGAAAGAAATTCCCGAGCTCTTCGTGGTGCTGAAATCAACGAAGGTAGAAATCAAGGAAGAGCATCAAGTGTTGATGATTAAACAAGACCACTAGTTTCAAGTAAAGGGCAAAGGGAAAGAAGGGAAACTTCAATAAGATTGGCAAGCAAGTTGTCACTCCCATGAAGAAGCCCCAAAAGCTGGACCTAAGCCTGAAAATGAGGGCTTCTACTGCAAAGGAAATGGTCACTGGAAGTGGAACTGCCCCAAATATTTGGTGGATAAGAAAGATGGCAAAGTGAACAAAGGTATATTTGATATACAGGTTGTTGATGTGTACCTTACTAGTGTTCATAGTAGCCCCTGGGTATTTGATACTTTTTCCGTTGCTAAGATTAGTAACTCGAAACAGGAGTTACACAATAAACAGAGACTAGTTGAGGGAGAAGTGATGATGTGTGTTGGAAGAGGTTCCAAGATTGATATGATCATCATCGCACACTCCTTATACTTTCGGGATTAGTGTTGAACCTAAATAAATGTTATTTGGTGTTTGCATTGAGCATGAGTATGATTAGATCATGTTTATTGCAATACGGTTATTCATTTAAGACAGAGAATAATTGTTATTCTGTTTACATGAATAGAACCTTCTATGGTCATACACCCAATGTTGATGGTTTATTGAATCTCGATCATAGTAATACACATATTCGTAATATTGATGCCAAAAGATGCAAAGTTGATAATGATAGTGCAACTTATTTGTGGCACTGCCGTTTGGGTCATATCGGTGTAAAGCGCATGAAGAAACTCCATAAAGATGGACTTTTGGAATCCCTTGATTATGAATCATTTGATACTTGTGAACCGTGCCTTATGGGCAAGATGACTAAAACTCCGTTCTCCTAAACAATGGAACGAGCTAATAACTTATTGCAAATAATACATACCGATGTATGCGGTCTGATTAGTGTTGATGCTCGTGGCGGGTATCGTTTTTTTTCTGACCTTCACAGATGATTTGAGCAGATATGGGTATATCTACTTAATGAAACACAAGACTGAAACATTTGAAAAGTTAAAAGAAATTTCAGAGTGAAGTGGAGAATCATCGTAACAAGAAAATAAAGTTTCTACGATCTAATCGCAGAGGCGAATATTTTAGTTACGAGTTTGGCCTTCATTAAAACAATGTGGAATAGTTTCACAGCTCACGCCACCCAGAACACCATAGCGTAATGGTGTGTCCGAACATCGTAACCGTACTTTATTAGATATGGTGCGATCTATGATGTCTCTTATTGATTTACCACTATCGTTTTGGGGTTATGCATTAGAGACAACTACATCCACGTTAAACAGGGCACCATCGGAATCCGTTGAGACGACACCTTATGAACTGTGGTTTGGCAAGAAACCGAAGTTTCCGTTTCTTAAAGTTTGGGGCTACCATGCTTATGCGAAAAAGCTTCAACCTAATAAGCTCGAACCCAAATTGAAGAAGTGCGTCTTCATAGGATACCCAAAAGGAAACCGTTGGGTACACCTTCTATCACAGATCCGAAGGCAAGATATTCGTTGCTAAGAATGGATCCTTTCTAGAGAAGGAGTTTCTCTCCAAAGAAGTGAGTGGGAGGAAAGTAGAACTTGAAGAGGTAATTGTAGATTCTCCCGAATTGGAAAGTACTTCATCACAGAAATCAATTCCAGTGTTTCCTACACAAATTAGTGAGGAAGCTAATGATGATGATCATGAAACTTTAGATCAAGTTACTACAGAACCTCGTAGGTCTTCCAGACTACGGTCCGCACCAGAGTGGTATGCTAATCCTATTCTAGAAATCATGTTACTAGACCATGAGGAACCTACAAACCATGAGGAAGCGATGATGAGCCCAGATTCCGCGAAATGGCTTGAGGCCATGAAATCTGAGATGGGATCCATGTGTGAGAACAAAGTGTGGACTTTGGTGGACTTGCCCGATTATGAGCAAGCCATAGAAAATAAATGGATCTTCAAAGAGGAAGACAGACGCTGATAGTAGTGTTACTATCTACCAAGCTCGACTTGTTGCAAAAGGTTTTCGACAAGTTCAAGGTGTTGACTACAATGAGATTTTCTCAACTATAGCGATGCTTAAATCCGTCTGAATCATGTTAGCAGTTGCCATATTTTATGAAATCTGGCAAATGGATTTCGAAACTGCATTCCTGAATAGATTTCTGGAGGAAGAGTTGTATATGATGCAACCAGAAGGTTTTGTCGATCCAAAGAGTGCTAACAAAGTGTGCAAGAGCGATCCATTTATGGACTGGTGCAAGCCTCTCGGAGTTGGAATAAACGCTTTGATAGTGTGATCAAAGCATATGGTTTTATACAGAGTTTTGGAGAAGCCCGTATTTACAAGAAAGTGAGTGGGAGCACTACAGCCTTTCTGATAAGTATATGTGAATGCCATATTGTTGATCAAAAATGATGTAGAATTTTTTGGAAAGCATAAGGGAGAGTTTGAAAGGAGTTTTTCAAAGAAAGATCTCGGTGAAGTTGCTTATATATTGGGCATCAAGATTTATAGAGATAGATCAAGACGCTTGATAAGATTTTTCAATAAATACATACCTTGACAAGTTTTTGAAAGAGTTCAAAATGGATCAGTCAAAGAAAAAGTTCTTGCCTGTATTACAAGGTGTAAAATTGAGTAAGACTCAAAACCCAGCCACGACAGAAGATAGAAAGAGAATGGGTCATTCCCTATGCCACAGTCATAGGTTATATAAAGTATGTTGTGCTGTGTACCAGACCTATTGTGCACATTGCCATGAGTTTGGCAAGGGGGTACAATAGTGATCTAAGAGTAGATCACTGGTAAGTGGTCAAAATTATCCTTAGTGAGGACTAAGGAAATATTTCTCGGTTTTGGAGGTGATAAAGAGTTCGTTGTAAAGTGTTACGTCGATGCAAGCTTTTACACCAATCCAGATGACTCTAAGTCTCAATCTGGATACATATTCAAAGTGAGAGCAATTAGCTAGAGTAGCTCCATACAGAGCATTGTAGACATAGAATATTTGAAAAATACATACGGCTCTGAATGTGACAGACCCATTGACTAAACTTCTCTCATAAGCGATACATGCTCACACCTTAGTATTCTTTGGGTGTTATCACATAGCAATGTGAACTAGATTATTGACTCTAGTAAGCCCTTTGGTTGTTGGTGTTGGGGAACGTAGTAATTTCAAAAAAATTCCTACGCACATGCAAGATCATGGTGATGCATAGCAACGAGAGGGTTGAGTGTTGTCTACGTACCCTCGTAGACCGAAGCGGAAGCGTTGACGCAACATAGAGGAAGTAGTCATACGTCCTCCCAGTCCAACCGATCCAAGCACCGTTACTCCGGCACCTCCGAGTTCTTGACACACGTACAGCTCGATGACGCACCCCCGATCTCCGATCCAGCGAGGCGTTAGGGGAGTTCCACAAGACGACGGCGTGGTGGCGATCTTGATGTTCTCTTGTCGCAGGCTTCGCCTAAGCACCGCTACAATATGACCGAGGTGTAATATCGTGGAGGGGCACCGCACACGGCTAAGGAACGATCTCAATGATCAACTTGTGTGTCTAGGGTGCCCCCCTACCCCCGTATATAAAGGAGGGAGGGAGGAGGAGGCCGGCCCAAGGGGGTGGCCCGGGAGGTATCTTATTTAGAGGAGGAAGGAAGGAGTACTAGTATTAGGAAGTAGTACTAGTAGTAGGAATAGGAAGAGGGGGAAGGAGAAAGGAAAGGGGGGGGGCGGCCCCCTCCCCAATTCGGATTGGGCTTGGGGGGCGTGCCCCCCTCCCTTGTTCCTTCTCCCTTCTTCCTATATGGGCCCAATAAGGCCCATATACCTCCCGGGGGGTTCCGGTAACCTCCCGGAGCTCCAAACTTCTTCGGAACCTTTCCGGTGTCCAAATATATCCGTCCAATATATCAATCTTTATGTCTCGACCATTTCGAGACTCCTCGTCATGTCCCCGATCTCATCCGGGACTCCGAACAACCTTCGGTACATCAAAACTCATAAACTCATAATATAACTGTCATCGAAACCTTAAGCGTGCGGACCCTACGGTTCGAGAACAATGTAGACATGACCGAGACACGTCTCCGGTCAATAACCAATAGCGGACCTGGATGCCCATATTGGTTCCTACATATTCTACTGAAGATCTTTATCGGTCGACCGCATAACAACATACGTTGTTCCTTTGTCATTGGTATGTTACTTGCCCGAGATTCGATCGTCGGTATCAATACCTAATTCAATCTCGTTACGGCAAGTCTCTTTACTCGTTCCGTAATACATCATCCCGCAACTAACTCATTAGTTGCAATGCTTGCAAGGCTTAAATGATGTGCATTACCGAGAGGGCCAGAGATACCTCTCCGACATTCGGAGTGACAAATCCTAATCTCAAATCGCCAACCCAACAAGTACCTTTGGAGACACCAGAGAGCACCTTTATAATCACCCGATTACGTTGTGATGTTTGGTAGCACACAAAGTGTTCCTCCGTAAACGGAGTTGCATAATCTCATAGTCATAGGAACATGTATAAGTCATGAAGAAAGCAATAGCAACATACTAAATGATCGGGTGCTAAGCTAACGGAATGGGTCATGTCAATCAGATCATTCAACCAATGATGTGATCCCGTTAATCAAATAACAACTCTTTGTCCATGGTTAGGAAACATAACCATCTTTGATTAACAAGCTAGTCAAGTAGAGGCATACTAGTGACACTCTGTTTGTCTATATATTCACACATGTATTATGTTTCCGGTTAATACAATTCTAGCATGAATAATAAACATTTATCATGATATAAGGAAATAAATAATAACTTTATTATTGCCTCTAGGGCATATTTCCTTCAGTCTCCCACTTGCACTAGAGTCAATAATCTAGATCACATCACGATGTGATTCACATCGATAGTTCACATCATCATGTGATTAACACCCATAGTTCACATCGCCATGTGACCAACATCCAAAGGGTTTACTAGATTCAGTAATCTAGTTCACATCGCTATGTGATTAACACCCAAAGAGTACTTAGGTGTGATCATGTTTTGCTTGTGAGAGAATCTTAGTCAACGGGTCTTTCATATTCAGATCCGTTATGTATTTTGCAATTTTTATGTCTACAATGCTCTGCACGGAGCTACTCTAGCTAATTGCTCCCACTTTCAATATGTATCTAGATCGAGACTTAGAGTCATCCAGATCGGTGTCAAAACTTGCATCGACGTAACCCTTTACGACGAACCTTTTGTCACCTCCATAATCGAGAAACATATCCTTATTCCACTAAGGATAATTTTGACCAATGTCCAGTGATCTACTCCTAGATCACTATTGTACTCCCTTGCCAAACTCAGTGCAGGGTATACAATAGATCTGGTACACAGCATGGCATACTTTATAGAACCTATGGCCAAGGCATAGGGAATGACTTTCATTCTCTTTCTATCTTCTGCCGTGGTCGGGTTTTGAGTCTTACTCAATTTCACACCTTGTAACACAGGCAAGAACTCTTTCTTTGACTGTTCCATTTTGAACTACTTCAAAATCTTGTCAAGGTATGTACTCATTGAAAAAAACTTATCAAGCGTCTTGATCTATCTCTATAGATCTTGATGCTCAATATATAAGTAGCTTTACTGAGGTCTTTATTTTAAAGAACTCCTTTCAAACA
The DNA here is from genome assembly GCA_021437245.1 of Aegilops speltoides. NCBI lineage: Eukaryota > Viridiplantae > Streptophyta > Magnoliopsida > Poales > Poaceae > Aegilops > Aegilops speltoides. The sequence goes on along the minus strand of CM038145.1, from coordinate 465,117,921 downwards.
CTCCTTTATGCTTTACAGAATAATTCTACATTATTTTCGATCAACAATATGTCATTCACATATACTTATCAGAAATGCTGTAGTGCTCCCACTCACTTTCTTGTAAATACAGGCTTCACCGTAAGTCTCTATAAAACTATATGCTTTGATCAACTTATCAAAGCGTATATTCCAACTCCGAGATGCTTGCACCAGTCCATAGATGCACATTTTGTTAACACCTTTAGGATCGACAAAACCTCTTGGTTGCATCACATACAACTCTTCTTTAATAACTCCATTAAGGAATGCAGTTTTGTTTATCCATTTGCCAGATTTCATAAAATGCGGCAATTGCTAACATGATTCGGACAGACTTTTAAGCATCGATACGAGTGAGAAAATCTCATTGTATTCAACATCTTGAACTTCGTCAAAAACCTTTTTCGACAAGTCTAGCTTTGTAGATAGTAACACTTCTATCGGCGTCCGTCTTCCTCTTGAAGATCCATTTATTTTCTATGGCTTGCCGATCATCGGCAACTCCACCAAAGTCCACACTTTGTTCTCATACATGGATCTCATCTCAGATTTCATGGCCTCAAGCCATTTCGCGAATCTGGGCTCATCATCGCTTCCTCATAGTTCGTAGGTTCATCATGGTCTAGTTACATGACTTCCGAACAGGATTACCGTACCACTCAAAAGCGGATCTCACTCTGGTTTACCTCACGAGATTCGGTAGTAACTTGATCTGAAGTTACATGATCATCATCATTAGCGTCTCACTAATTGGTGTAGTAGTCACAGAACAGATTTCGTGATGAACTACTTTCCAATAAGGGAGAAGGTAAAATTACCTCATCAAGTTCTACTTTCCTCCCACTCACTTCTTTCGAGAGAAACTCCTTCTCTAGAAAGGATCCATTTATTAGCAACGAATATTTTGCCTTCGGATCTGTGATAGAAGGTGTACCCAACAATTTCCTTTGGGTATTCTATGAAGACGCACTTCTCCGATTTGGGTTTGAGCTTATCAGGATGAAACTTTTTCACATAAGCATCGCAGCCCCAAACTTTAAGAAACGACAACTTTGGTTTCTTGCTAAACCACAGTTCATATAGTGTCGTCTCAACGGATTTAGATGGTGCCCTATTTAACGTGAATGCAGCTGTCTCTAATGCATGATCCCAAAACGATATTGGTAAATCGGTAAGAAACATCATAGATTGTACTATATCCAATAAAGTACGGTTATGACGTTCGGACACACCATTATGATGTGGTGTTCCAGGTGGCATGAATTTGTGAAACTATTCCACATTGTTTTAATTGAAGACCAAACTCGTAACTCAAATATTTGTCTCCTGCGATCAGATCATAGAAACCTTATTTTCTTGTCACGATGATTTTTCCACTTCACTCTGAAATTCTTTGAACCTTTCAACTATTTCAGACTTATGTTTCATCAAGTAGATATACCCATATCTGCTCAAATCATCTGTGAAGGTCAGAAAATAACAATACCCGCCGCGAGCCTTAACACTCATTGGATCACATACATCAGTATGTATTATTTCCGATAAGTCAGTTGCTCGCTCCACTGTTCCGGAGAACGGAGTCTTAGTCATCTTGCCCATGAGGCATGGTTCGCAAGCATCAAGTGATTCATAATCAAGTGATTCCAAAATCCCATCAGCATGGAGTTTCTTCATGCGCTTTACACCAATATGACCTAAACGGCAGTGCCACAAATAAGTTGCACTATCATTATTAACTTTGCATCTTTTGGTTTCAATATTATGAATATGTGTATCACTACGATCGAGATCCAATGAACCATTTTCATTGGGTGTGTAACCATATAAGGTTTTATTCATGTAAACAGAATAACAGTTTATTCTCTTACTTAAATGAATAACCATATTGCAAAAAATACGATCAAAACATATTCATGCTCAACGCAAACACCAAATAACATTTATTTAGGTTCAACACTAATCCCGAAAGTATAGGGAGTGTGCGATGATGATCATATCAATCTTGAAACTACTCTCAACACACATCGTCACTTCACCCTTAACTAGTTTCTATTTATTCTGCAACTCCCGTTTCGAGTTACTACTCTTAGCAACTGAACCAGTACCAAAATACCGAGGGGTTGCTATAAACACTAGTAAAGTACACATCAATAACATGTATATCAAATATACCTTTGTTTACTTTGCCATCCTTCTTATCTGCCAAATAGTTGGGGTAGTTCTTCTTCCAGTGACTAGTCCCTTTGCAGTAGAAGCACTTAGTCTCAGGCTTAGGTCCAGACTTGGGCTTGTTCACTTGAGCAGCAACTTGCTTGCCGTTCTTCTTGAAGTTCCCTTCTATCCCTTTGCTCTTTTCTTGAAACTAGTGGTCTTGTTAACCATCAACACTTGATGTTCTTTCTTGATTTCTACCTTCAACGATTTCATCATTATGAAAAACTCGGGAATCATTTTCATCATCCCTTGCATACTATAGTTCATCACGAAGTTCTACTAACTTGGTGATGGTGACTAGAGAATTCATCAATCACTATCTTATCTGGAAGATTAACTCCCACTTGATTCAAGCGATTGAAGTACCTGCACAATCTGAGCACATGCTCACTAGTTGAGCGATTCTCCTCCATCTTTTAGCTATAGAACTTGTTGAAGACTTCATATCTCTCAACTCGGGTATTTGCTTGAAATATTAACTTCAATTCCTGGAACATCTCATATGGTCCATGATGTTCAAAACATCTTTGAAGTCCCGATTCTAAGCCATAAAACATGGTGTACAAAACTATCAAGTAGTCATCATATTTGAGCTAGCCAAACGTTCATAACGTCTGCATCTGCTCCTGCAATAGGTCTGTCACCTAGCGGTGCATTAAGGACATAATTCTTCTGTGCAGCAATGAGGATAAACCTCAGATCGCAGATCCAATCCACATCATTGCTACTAACATTTTTCAACACAATTTTCTCTAGGAACATATCAAAATAAACATATGAAAGCAACAACGCAAGCTATTGATCTTACAACATAATTTGCAAAATACTATCAGGACTAAGTTCATGATAAATTTAAGTTCAATTAATCATATTACTTAAGAACTCCCACTTAGATAGACATCTCTCTAGTCATCTAAGTGACCACGTGATCCAAATCAACTAAACCATAACCGATCATCACGTGAGATGGAGTAGTTTTCAATGGTGCACATCTTATGTTGATCATATCGACTATATGATTCACGCTCGACCTTTCGGTCTCCGTGTTCCGAGGCCATATCTGCATATGCTAGGCTCGTCAAGTTTAACCTGAGTATTCCGCGTGTGCAAAACTGGCTTGCACCCGTTGTAGATGGACGTAGAGCTTATCACACCCGATCATCACATGATGTCTGGGCACGACGAACTTTGGCAACGGTGCATACTCAGGGAGAACACTTCTTGATAATTAGTGAGAGATCATCTTAAAATGCTACCGTCAATCAAAGCAAGAATAAGATGTATAATAGATAAACATCATATGCAATCAAAATATGTGACATGATATGGCCATGATCATCTTGCGCCTTTGATCTCCATCTCCAAAGTACTGTCATGATCTCTATCGTTACCGGCACGACATCATGATCTTCATCATCTTGATCTATATCAATGTGTCATCACATGGTTGTCTCACCAACTATTGCTCTTACAACTATTGCTATCGTATAGCGATAAAGTAAAGCAATTATTTGGCACTTGCATCTTATGCAACAAAGAGACATCCATAGGGCTTCTGCCTGTTGCCGATAACTTCAACAAAAAAACATGATCATCTCATACAACAACTTATATCTTATCACGTCTTGACCATATCACATCACAACATGCCCTGCAAAAACAAGTTAGACGTCCTCTACTTTGTTGTTGCAAGTTTTACGTGGCTGCTACGGGATTAAGAAAGAACCAATCTCACCTACGCATCAAAACCACAACGATAGTTTGTCAAGTTGGTGCTGTTTTAACCTTCGCAAGGACCGGGCGTAGCCACACTCGTTCAACTAAAGTTGGGAAACCGACACCGCTAGTCACCGTGTGCAAAGCATGGAGGTAAAACCAGTCTCGCGTAAGCGTCTGGCGTAATGTCGGTCCGGGCCGCTTCATCCAAAAATACCGCCGAACCAAAGTATGACATGCTGTAAGCAAGTATGACTTATATCGCCCACAACTCACTTGTGTTCTACTCGTGCATATAACATCAAACCATAAAACCTAGGCTCGGATGCCACTGTTGGGGAACGTAGTAATTTCAAAAAATTTCCTACGCACATGCAAGATCATGGTGATGCATAGCAACAAGAGGGGAGAGTGTTGTCTACGTACCCTCGTAGACCGAAGTGGAAGCGTTGACGCAACGTAGAGGAAGTAGTCATACGTCCTCCCGGTCCAACCGATCCAAGCACCGTTACTCCGGCACATCCGAGTTCTTGACACACGTACAGCTCGATGACGCACCCCCGATCTCCGATCCAGCAGAGGCGCAGGGGGGAGTTCCGTCAGCACGACGGCGTGGTGACGATCTTGATGTTCTCTTGTCGCAGGGCTTCGCCTAAGCACCGCTATAATATGACCGAGGTGTAATATCGTGGAGGGGGGCACCGCACACGGCTAAGGAACGATCTCAATGATCAACTTGTGTGTTCTAGGGTGCCCCCCTACCCCCGTATATAAAGGAGGGAGGGAGGAGGTGGCCGGCCCAAGGGGCGCACCATGGGAGGAAACCTACTCCAAGTAGGTTTCCTCTCTTCCTTATCTTATTTAGAGGGGAAGGAAGGAGTACTAGTATTAGGAAGTAGTACTAGTAGTAGGAATAGGAAGAGGGAAGGAGAAAGGAAGGGGCGGCCCCCTCCCCAGTCGGATTGGGCTTGGGGCGTGCCCCCCCTTATTCCTTCTCCTTCTTCCTATATGGGCCCAATAAGGCCCATATACCTCCCGGGGTTCGGTAACCTCCGGAGCTCCAAACTTCTCCGGAACCTTTCCGGTGTCCAAATATATCCGTCCAATATATCAATCTTTATGTCTCGACCATTTGAGACTCCTCGTCATGTCCCGATTTCATCCAGACTCGAAAAACCTCGGTACATCAAAACTCATAAACTCATAATATAACTGCGCCGAAACCTTAAGCGTGCGGACCCTACGGTTCGAGAACAATGTAGACATGACCGAGACATGTCTCGGTCAATAACCAATAGCGGGACCTGGATGCCCATATTGGTTCCTACATATTCTCTGAAGATCTTTATCGGTCGACCGCATAACAACATCGTTGTTCCTTTGTCATCGGTATGTTACTTGCCGAGATTCGATCGTCGGTATCAATACCTAATTCAATCTCATTCTTGGCAAGTCTCTTTACTCGTTCAGTAATACATCATCCATAACTAACTCATTAGTTGCAATGCTTGCAAGGCTTAAATGATGTGCATTACCGAGAGGGCCCAGAGATACCTCTCCGACATTCGGAGTGACAAATCCTAATCTCGAAATACTCCAACCCAACAAGTAACTTTGGAGACACCTATAGAGCACCTTTATAATCACCCAGTTACGTTGTGACGTTTGGTAGCACACAAAGTGTTCCTCCGGTAAACGGGAGTCGCATAATCTCATAGTCATAGGAACATGTATAAGTCATGAAGAAAGCAATAGCAAAATACTAAATGATCGGGTGCTAAGCTAACGGAATGGGTCATGTCAATCAGATCATTCAACCAATGATGTGATCCCGTTAATCAAATAACAACTCTTTGTCCATGGTTAGGAAACATAACCATCTTTGATTAACAAGCTAGTCAAGTAGAGGCATACTAGTGACACTCTGTTTGTCTATATATTCACACATGTATTATGTTTCCGGTTAATACAATTCTAGCATGAATAATAAGCATTTATCATGATATAAGGAAATAAATAATAACTTTATTATTGCCTCTAGGGCATATTTCCTTCAGTTGGTCACATGGAGATGTGTACTATGGGTGGTAATCACATACAGATGTGAACTATGGGTGTTAAATCACATGGCGATGTGATCTAGATTACTGACCCTAGTGCAAGTGGGAGACTGAAGGAAATATGCCCTAGAGGCAATAATAAAGTTATTATTTATTTCCGTATTTCATGATAAATGTTTATTATTCATGCTAGAATTGTATTAACCGGAAACTTAGTACATGTGTGAATACATAGACAAAACATAGTGCCCTAGTATGCCTCCACTTGACTAGCTCGTTAATCAAAGATGGTCAAGTTTCCTAACCATATACATGTGTTGTCATTTGATGAATGGGATCACATTATTAGGAGAATGATGTGATGAACATGACCCATCCGTTAGCTTAGCATTATGATCATTACAGTTTCATTGCTACTGCTCTCTTCATGACTTATACATGATCACAACGTAAATGAGTGATTATAAAGGTGCTCTACAGGTGTCTTCGAAGGTGTTTGTTGGGTTGGCATAGATCGAGATTAGGATTTGTCACTCCGTGTTTCGGAGAGGTATCTCTGGGCCCTCTCGGTAATACTCATCACTATAAGCCTTCCAAGCATTGTGACTAATGAGTTAGTTTCAGGATGAAGTATTACAGAACGAGTAAAGAGACTTGCCGATAATGAGATTGAACTAGGTATGATGATACCAATGTTCAAATCTCAGGCAAGTAACATACCGATGACAAAGGGAACAACGTATGTTGTTATGCGGTTTGACCGATAAAGATCTTCGAAGAATATGTAGGAGCCAATATGAGCATCCAGGTTCCGCTATTGGTTATTGATCGGAAATGTGTCTCGATCATGTCTACATAGTTCTCGAACCCGTAGGGTCCGCACGCTTAATGTTCGATGACGATTTGTATTATGAGTTATGTGTTTTGATGACCGAAGTTTGTTCGGAGTCCTGGATGAGATCACAGACGTGACGATGAGTCTCAGAATGGTCGAGACGTAAAGATCAATATATTGGAAGGCTATATTTGGACATCGGAAAGGTTCCGAATGATTCGTGTATTTTCGGAGTACCGGGGAGTTACGGGAATTCACCGGGAAAAGTAATGGGCCTTATTGGGCCATTCAGGAAATAGAGGAGGCAGGCCAAGGGTAGGTGGCGCGCACCCCTTCCATGGGCCTGAATTGGACTAGGGGAAGCGGGCGGCGCCCCCCTTGCCCTTTCCTACTCCCTCTCTCCTTCCTTCTCTCCTACTCCTAAAAGGGAAATGATTCCTAGTAGGACTTGGAAGTCCTAGTAGGACTCCATACACTTGACGCGCCCATAGGGGGCCGGCCTCTCTCCCTCCCTCCTTTATATACGGGGGCAGGGGGCACCCCAAAGACACACAAGTTGACAATTGTTTTAGCCGTGTGCGGTGCCCCCCTCCACAGTTACACACCTCGGTCATATCGTCGTAGTGCTTAGGCGAAGCCCTGCACCGGTAAGTTCATCATCACCGTCACCACGCCGTCGTGCTGACGAACAATCCCTCGACCTTAGCTGGATCTAGAGTTTGTGGGACGTCACCGAGCTGAACGTGTGCAGATCACGGAGGTGTCATACCTTCGGTGCTAGGATCGGTCGGATCGTGAATACGTACGACTACATCAACCGCATTGTCATAACGCTTCCGCTTTCGGTCTACGAGGGTACGTCGACAACACTCTCCCCTCTCGTTGCTATGAATCACCTACTGATAGATCTTGCGCGACCGTAGGAATTTTTTTGAAATTATTGCGTTCCCCAACAGGTATATCAAAGCCAATTTGAGTTAACAGTGATTTGGCATTTAGTAGTGAGCACAAAGCAACATATATCATGCAAGGACGAAGTCTAACTCTCTTCCTATGCATCGGCATGTCATACAAGAACAATTCATGCACATCAAGTAAAGGCCAATACCTAGCATACGCAGTTTCTTGCAATTTTATCGTGTGGAAACATAAATAGGTGGAGATGTAGTTCCTCTCTCATAATAATTGCAAGTAGGGGCAGCAAGCACATTCATACTATATTCATTAAAATCATCATGTGCAAAGGTAAAATGCAACTCATCAATGTAATCCTTAATAAGAGCAAACTTCTCTGATATAGTGTAGTCGGGAGAATTCAAAAAGTTAATAGGGCTATCATGTGTGGGTGCAATAACAATAATTTCATTCTTGACATAAGGAACTATAGCAAGTTCATCTCCATAAGCATAATTCATATTTGCATCATGGCCACAAGCATCAAGTTCACCAAAAATGGATATTTCAAAAAAATCAATGGGATCATAGCAATTATCACAGCATTCATCCTTCAGTAAGAACGAAGGGACGTTAAACAATGTATGAGTTGAAGATTTACTCTCATTAGAAGGTGGGCACGGGTAGCAATCCGCTCTTCCTCCTTTTGATCTTCGCTCTCCTCATCATCTTTTTCATCCGATGAGCTCATAGTTTCACCAATTTCTTCTTCCATAGACTCCTGCAAAATGCTAGTCTCTTCTTGGACAGCGGAGAAGTCCTCAATATATGGTTTAATATAAGCATTAGAAGAATAATTTTCATAGCAATTTTTAAGTATGGAAAATTTTTCAGATTTGTAAAGAGTAGCATCATACTTTTCAATCAAAGAAGCAAATTCATAAGCACCCTTGAAAGCAACAAATTCTTCAATTTGTTCAATATACAAGTAATTATAAACACCCTTGGGATAAGAAGATACGATTCCATTATCCTTAAACTCACATGGGAAGGGAAGGTGTTGTTTAGGGTCCTCAGAACAACAAGTAAAATCATGTATTTCGCATAGATTCAAAGCATAGCAATATAAACTATTAATATGATGCCATAAAAGTTTCCCTTTTTGAGATAAGCGGTGTCACACAAAATAAGCATGCTCATTTAATGATTTACCCTCAACTAATATAGTTAGGTTTTCAGCACGAGCACATAGGGATCAAAGATGATCCAAGTAAAAACCTTTAGTAGTGTGATAGATTTTGGGTGGTGCTACCTCTTGAGCATGCGTTGGTTTTCCCTTGAAGAGGAAAGGGTGATGCAGCAAAGTAGCATAAGTATTTCCCTCAGTTTTGAGAACCAAGGTATCAATCCAGTAGGAGACGACACACAAGTCACATAGTACTTGAACAAACAATCAAGAACCTTGCAACCAACGCGATAAAGGGGTTGTGAACTTGCGGTGTCCTCCACGGTCACTTGCGGTGTCCTCCACGGTCACTTGCGGTGTGCTTACTATCTCAAGTATCCGCAAGATTAAACCTAAAGCTAAGCACTTCTCCCATTGCAAGAAAGATCAATCTAGTAGGCCAAACCAAACCGATAATTCGAAGAGACTTGCAAAGATATCAAATCATGCATATAAGAATTCAGAGAAGAATCAAATAATATTCATAGATAATCAAGTTCATAAATCCACAATTCATCGGATCTCGGCAAACACACCGAAAAAGAGTATTACATCAAATAGATCTCCAAGAACATAAAGGAGAACTTTGTATTGAGAATCAAAGAGAGAGAATAAGACATCTAGCTAATAACTATGGACCCGAAGGTCTATGGTAAACTACTCATGCTTCATCAGAGAGGCAATGGTGTTGATGTAGAAGCCCTCCGTGATCGATCCCCCCTCCAACAGATCGCCAGAAAAGGCCCCAAGATGGGATCTCACGGGTATAGAAGGTTGCGGCGGTGGAAAAGTGGTTTGTGGCTTCCCCTGATGTTTCTAGGGTATAAGAGTATATATAGGTGAAAGAAGTACGTCGGTGGAGCTACGAGGGGACCACGAGGGTGGGGGTGCACCTACCCCCTGGGAGCGCCCTCCTACCTCGTGGCCTCCTCGCAGAGTCCCAGACTTCAACTCGAAGCCTTCTGGATTGCTTTTGGTCCAAGAAAGATCCTTGCGAAGGTTTCATTCCGTTTGGAATCCATTTGATATTCCTTTTATGCAAAACACTAAAATAGGCAAAAAACAGAAACTGGCACTAGGCCTCCGGTTAATAGGTTAGTCCCAAAAATAATATAAAAGAGCATATTAAAGCCCATTAAACATCCAAAATAGATAATATAATAGCATGGAACAATCAAAAATTATAGATACGTTGGAGACGTATCAGGTGGTTCTTCAACCATTATGTTGGGGATATAACTACTGGGTATGACCCGCCCACACTACTAGGAAAAGGCTTGCTAGTGGCGCACCTGTTTTGGCCATTAATGGCGCACTACAAGTGCGCCACTAGCATCACGCCACTAGTAATTAATACTAATGGCGCACCCCTGGTGCGCCATTAGTATACCAGACAATAGTGGCACACCAGGGAGTGCGCCATTAGTATGTCACACGGTGCGCCATTACTATGCCTCCCAGGGGGCCATATTTACCTTGTGCTCTGGCTTACTAATGGCGCACTTGTAGATGATGCGCCACTAGTGTGCTTATTGCAGTGCGCCACAAAAGTGCAGAGTGGTGCGCCACTAGTATGAATATTAGGAATTTTTTCTTTTCTGATATTTGCACAGGTTACAAAACATATTACTGCACAGAATATAGATAGCACAACATATAAACAGCAGATTTATCGAATACAATAGAAGATTAGTCTCCGAATACAATTCATCATATTAGTCTCCGAATTTAAAATACCGAACAAAGTTAGAACATTACAAGTCTCGAGACTGCGAGTAGCGAGTTTGTCTTCACATTACAAGTCGATATCGATCATCTAAACTACCATCACATAGAAGAGAGCTGTGGTCATCACGATGAGCATCATCGCGATGAAACTGGTCTTCATCCGGTTCCTCCAACGCTCCCTCCTCTCTCCCGCTAGATAGCGCGCGTATCTAACTTCCGCCTCTGCCCTAGTGGTGTACCCTTTGTAATTGTTACCGCTAAAACGGTGAACCTTTCTACAACACTCCTCCCAGTCGTCATAGACTCCGGGAACCTTACCCTTGTACACGACATACGACGGCATCTCTATGCACTAGCCAAACAAAACGTTAGTAGCAATTCACAGACAATACATAAGCAATATATAAGTATGCAACAAAAGGATCGGAAGAGAAAAGCAACACATTAATAGCACGATTCATGGTCCTACTAATAAATAGCATTGATTACATATAAGTTGAACGACTGTCCTAACCAAAGAGACATACAGGTTCATTAAAGTTTAATATTACAACGTGAGCCAATCGACATTTCAGAACTACATAGCATCACTACTTTTTACTCGACTCAGGGACCGGAGCGTGGATGAAGCCGCCGTCTTTCGTGATGGTCATGAAATCGCGGGCGTTGTTAGCCTGCATTTGTAGCGTTGTTTCTATCTCACTGTTGGACGATTGATATCTGAGGTAGAACTGCCCCGAGGTACGAAGGACATCTGATGGATGATTTCCGCAAACTCCGACTGGATGCGATAGAATTCTTGTCTGATGTCCGCGTCCTGGATTGCCGACAAGCGTGTGGCCTAATCTTTGAGATTATTTGGTAGCAAAAGGTGATTATGGTCCCGTACGATCGCCCGCATGTGATGGAGGATATAGTAGGCATCCTTCTGACTGCCAGGCGGCTGCTTGACGCAGGGAACGTCGTATTGTGGGTGAACACGTGCTTGCCGTACCTACGAATTGTCCTACTGAAGGTGCCTCCAGATCTGGCGTAGCCGGGGAGAACATCATCAAGAACTTTCTTGATATTTGTGTAGTCTTTCTTCGACTGACGGTCTGAGTCGAAATACGTGGCCATGGAATATTTCAGGCTTAAGAGGATGAGTGTGCAGTGTGTTTCACTACACAAAACATGGAATGTTAGAAAAAAAAGAACGATTGAAATCTAAGAACTCATATGTTACGAGGCGGTGAGGGGATGACTTACTCGGGAAAGTAAGGCACGAGGAAGTTATCTGTAGGATTGAAAGTATGTCTAGAGGGGGGGTGATTAGACTACTTGACAATATAAAAGTTTAGCCTTTTGATTAGGACAAGTTTTTAGCAAGTTCACAATGATGATCAAGTCAAGTATCACCCTACACATGCAATTCTAGAGTATTTGCAGCGGAAAGTAAATTGCACATGTAGTAAAGAGAGGTGGAGAAGAGCAAACGCAATTTGGAGACACGGAGATTTTTTCTCGTAGTTCCGATAGGTGGTGCTATCGTCAATCCACGTTGATGGAGACTTCAACCCACGGAGGGTAATGGCTGCGAGAGTCCACGAAGGGCTCCACCCACGAAGGGTCCACGAAGAAGCAAGCTTGTCTATGCCATCATGGCATACGCCCACGGAGGACTAGCCTTACTCGGGGTAGATCTTCACGAAGTAGGCGATCTCCTTGCCCTTACAAACTTCTTGGTTCAACTCCACATCTTGACGGAGGCTCCCAAGCGACACCTAACCAATCTAGGAGGCACCACCCTCCAAAAGGTAATAGATGGTGTTGGTGATGATGAACTCCTTGCTCTTGTGCTTCAAATGATAATCTCCCCAACACTCAACTCTCCTCACTGATTTGGCTGTGGTGGAAGAAAGGATTGAGTGGAAAGCAACTTGGGAATACTAGAAATCAAGTTTCATATGGTGGGAGTGGAGCAACTTGATCTCAACACAAGGGTAGGTAGTTTTCTTCTCAGAAATGTAAGGTAGGAGTGGTAGTTCTTTCTGATAGCTCTCTCCACGAATGAAGAGGGGGTGGAGGGGTATTTATAGCCTCCACACAAAATCCAACCGTTACACACATTTGACCAATCTCGGTCAGACCGAAGTTGACAACTCGGTGAGACCGAAAGTTCAAATCTTGTGAACATTGGGATTTTCGGTGGGACCGAAAATACAATCTCGGTGAGTCCGATTCTTCCAAAGACTAGGGTTTGCCAATCTCGGTGGGACCGATTTTATCATCTCGGTGACACCGATATGATGACGAATGTTCTGAAGCTTGGCAACACTAGTTTCGTGAGACCGAGTTTGGAATCGGAAAACCGAAATTACTAGGGTTTGGCTTTGTGGCTGAGGTGGTTCATCTCGGTGTGGTGAGTATATGGAATCGGTGGGACCGAGATTACTTATGAGTGTATGTTGGAATGAAAGATTGCTGATGGTTTGGGAGATAAATCACTAAGCACTTTGAGCAACCAGATCATCATCATAACCTCATTCCCTTTTAATAGTATTGGCTTTCCTATAGACTCAATGTGATCTTGGATCACTAAACCAAAAATAGAGTCTTGAGCTTTTGCCAATGTTTTCCTTAGCATTTTGAGGGTCCACATCTTCACCATTGCCATACCCATATCAATGAACTTTCTTAAATGATTCTCGAGAAACTGTTAGTTCAATGATATATATGTTGTTATTAATTACCAAAACCACCCGGGATTAGTTGCACTTTCAATCTCCCCTTTTGGTAATTGATGACAACATATAGATCAAAGCTTCGACAAATGATATAATCAATGAATAATATAAATCGCTTTGAGAAGTATGTGATAAGCAAGAGCTCCCCTAAATTTGTGCATTATTTAAGATTTGCGTTTGAATGCAAATGCACAATCGATTAGGATCATGGGTCACTCTTCCATGTCACATACATCTTGGTGGAGCGCACAAAATGATAAGAATGAATAGCATGCACCCAATCACCAAGACATGAGTAAATGATCATACAAGATATGAATAGCATATGATAAGCATTAAGCACACATTAAGGCATAGTATGATCAAGCACTCATCAAAATAGAAACAAGCGTAGTATCAAACACACGGAATGTCTCGGAAAACTCAAAAGTATCTCAAAGAAACCGCAAAAGAACGAAAGAGCAAAACGAGCACTCTCTCTCGAAGTCCTATGATCTATACAATTTCTCCCCCTTTGGCAACAAGTTACCAAAAAGTCCGAAAGGTATAGAGCTAAACGTCACTAGGGACTCTGCTGGCGGCTCCTGTCTGGGTTGATAGAGTTGAGATAGCTGCATCTGCAAAGGCTTCGGCTGATGTCTGTGGAGCTGGAGGAGTAGTCACCGGGGCTGGAGCTGGGCCGATGGAGCTGTGGGAGGTCTTGAGGCTGTAGTCCCGGGTGCATCCTTTGGAATAGCAGCCGATCTGGGTCTTGTGAGAACCGGAGCAGGCTGCTCATAATCATCCTGGACTAGGTCATCCTGCATCTCCTTCATGAGCTCTTCCTTCTCCCTCTTGGCTTCCTCGATATCTGCCTCAAGCTTGTTGACGGTGACTTGCACTTCAGTCAGCTTGACATCCAGAGCATGGAACTTGTCTTCAACTATCCTCTCAAGACTCTCCTGAGACTGCACTATGCTGGCCAGGCGTAGTTCAATCCTCTGGGTAGCTTCAAGGAGCTGTTCTCCAACACTCTTGGGTTTAGCTGCTGCTGCTGCTGCTTCCTTCTCAGCTTTAGCTTGTTTGGCAGCTTCAGACTTTGCTTGACCTTCAACAGACGTGGGATCATCCTCAGTCATCACAACTTCATTGTCCTCATGCTCAGGCTGCAGTGGCAAGTGGGGTCTATCCAACAAGTAGGTGCCCGTGCCAAACTTGGCATTGATAAGCATCTGAATATGCGGGGCAAATCCACATGACCTCTTCTAGTCTGCTGCAGTCCTCTTGATAGTCTCAACTATCAGGTCCATCACCTTGAAAGGTGCCTTCTGATCTAGTATATGTAGCATGTTGATAGAATATCCTCTTATCATGCGATGATCTCCAGACTTGGGCATCAAGGTATGCCTCAGAATTGTGTTAGTGGTAGGGAGACCTGCCTGGAGATGATACACTGAGCCGAGCTTCCAGAACTCAACATCCTTAGCTGGTACCTCATTGTACATGTTCTTCATAGACTCATGGTTTTTCTTGGGAATTCCATAGACATCAACATCATCATCTCTTGACACTGGAGCATTCAGCAGTGCTGCCCATTCTTCTATAGTAGAAGAGAATCTCTGACCTTCAGTCATCCATACAATCATGCCATCTGGATAGAAATGAGCTGTGGCATAGAATTGCATGATCATCTCATCATTCCAATCTGTCAGCTTCTGACCAACGAACTCAGCAACACCACATGCAGTAAAGCTCTCATGCACATGTGGAAAGTAGTCTCTGTGCTCTTCACTATCAATGTAAGCCCAATCAACATAGCGAGTGTCAGCAACAATGGGCTTCTTGTCCATAAGCACAGTCTCATAGAAATCTTCTTTGCTCTCGGTGTGGAACCTTGGATCAACAGCAGTCCTTCTCCTTATGGCATATGGATCAGCTTGTCTCCATAGCCTGAGACCTTTGTCTTTCCTTTCCTTCATGTTTTCAGCTCGAGGATGAGCATCATTGTGGACTGGCAGTTTCTGACGGAGTTTCAGCAATACATGTGCCTCATCATCCGACTCAGCTGGTGGCACATTGTCTTTCTTCTTCTCTGAAGCAGGAATATTTCTGACAGTTTTCTTGGGCTTGGCGGCGGGCTTGGCTTGAGCTGCCTTTCTTTGGGAGCGAAGGCTTAGACTTTGAAGGTGCTCCTGCCTCGATGGCATCTCCCATCAACTTAGGCTTCGAGGAGGCTGGGGTGCTTCCTCATCGTAATCATCATCAGCTGCTTCATCATGCACAATCCTCTTCCTCTTGGAAGTTTTCTTTACCTTGCTCGAGGTTTCTTCTTCCATGCTCAGCTTCTTGGCAACAGTGGACTTCTTCACTTTACTGGTGCCTTTCTTGGTTTGTTGCCCTTGATGCTCTTTGGCAACCACTTTCCTCTTAGGCTTAGATGAAATCTCTTCCTCAGCTATGAAATCAGAATCTTCTTCATCAGAATTTCTCTTCTTCCTGGCCCTGGTGGCAGCAGGAGGCAAACCACTTGGTGTGCTCCTCTCACCATCATCGGAAAAGCTCTTGGCTTCGGGACTAGTGCCCGCCTCTGGAATCTCAATTGGTGACTCGGACTGTTACGCTGTCACGGCATCGACATGGTGACAACTTTGTGAATAGATTAGGTAAAGGCGAAATAGAAGAGTTATCACAAACTGCGAAGATTTTGCAAAAAATGAGTTCAAGTTTCAGTTTTAGGTTTTCACACGAGAATGCATTTCGGTCAGACCGAGTCTAAAATTCGGTGAATCCGAAGTGTCTAAACAGAACCATTCACACCACTTTCGGTTGGACCGAAATGGGTTTCGGTCTAGCCGAGAACACTAGGGTTTCACTAAATCCTCATTTCGTCGTGCCGATTTGCACAACTTCGGTTAGACCGAAAAGTCTTGATGCAATGGCGAGAGGCCAAATCGGTCGATCCGAGAATGTAGAATCGGTCTCACCGAGATGTGTTCGCGAAACCTAACCCTAAAACTTTTACTCGAATTTCGTTCTAAGAACTAATCTGCTGGATAGGAAGATCTCAAACGTGGCAAGAAGCTAGGCAAACCAATCGTGCATTGAATCGGAGGTTGAAACACGATAGGGATCGAAACTCACCCTAACTTGGTGGAGTTTCTCTACGGCGGCAACGGCACGGAGAGATTGTCCGTTGACGGCGGAGAGACCAGCGGCGGGCGCAAAGCGGCAGCGGAGACGATCCGGAGACCACGGCGGCGACGACAAAGGGTTTGGGGCGGGCGTTTTGAAGAAAGAATCAACACGCGCTGCCCTCGGTATATATACCCTTCAATGTCGGTGGGACCGAGTTGTAAACTTCGGTGGCACCGAGATGATTAACGCAGCGATTACTCACTTGATCACGCCGAAAATTACAACTTCGGTTTCACCGAGGTGAAAACCTAGATCAATCCAAGTGCTTTCGGTCTGTCCGATTTTGAGTGGGTTGGTCGACCGAAAATACTTAGAAGGTTTTGGAAGTTAAGCTTTTGACGGATCGGTGGCTCAGAGTGCTCCTCACTCGGTGTGTCCAAAAAGACTTGATCAAAGTTTGTGATATAAGCATGAATAGAGTTTGAGACAAGAAAGCATAGATAGCTAGGGAAGGAACTTAGGCATTCTTGTCCATCCATTTGGTCAAAAAGAAAAATCCAAAAAGACCAAAGCAACAAATGGATGTCCTCGAATGGATAAAATTATGCATCCAACATGCTCACACAATAAGATAGCAAATGAAATATGTGTCAAACATGCACAATCAAAACACTAGCAACTATCACACAATTTGTCGATGACTAGGTCATCTATATATGAGTATATTGACTTAGGAGTCAAATGAGAACATTTGATCATAGGTCATACACATCGTTTAAGCACAAGTGGGGTTACCACTTTTACATAAAGCATTAATGTGTTCACATCATTTGAAGATGCTTTAGCTCAAATCTTTAGAGCAAAGCTCCCCCTTGATGTGAGAACCCCTTTTAAAGGGTCAAACTAACCTTGGGTTGTCGTAGAAGACTTCATGTAGATGTTGAAGATGTGGATGCTCAATGTTGATGAAGATCATCAAGAGTTGGGAGCAATCCTTTGGATTCGGGCACTTTCAATACCTACATGGGTTAGTCCCACAAGGAACAAACAAGGATATCCATGGACATAGATTGAAGTACACAAAATGATGTCCATGAAAGCAATGATTACCTTGTCCCTTGACTTACCAACAAGAGGTTTTGTGACTCCATGAACTAGTGCAAGATGTGGAAGTTGATTGCACAAGTTCTTGCCAAAATGAATGTGAGTGAAGTATGTTGGCCGAGTCACCCTCAAGAACTCTCTAGTTCTTCTTCTTCGGGATCCACATCATCTTGATGGGAATCCTTGGGGTAGTAGTTGAGCTTGACGAAGTAGAACTTGACGTTTCCTTGGGAACCCACTTGACCATGGCCTTAGGTGCTTCAATGAATGCATCATTCTCCTCTTGAAGCTTGTCCTTGCCTTTTAGCTTGTGGTCTTGTGGTGGAAGGTCATCTTGAGCTTGTTCCACATTGGAAGAAGTAGGATCATACTTCTCCTTTTGAGAAACAAACTTTGGAGTGGGATATTGACCTTCTTCCCATTCAACACCCTCGGCGTTGAACTTTCGCTCAAAACCAATTCCTTGATTCTTCCGTGCCTTCCTTGCTTGCGAACAATTTCCTCAAAGTTCTTGCTTCCGCAAGGCTCTTGTAGACACCTTTCTCTATAATCCCTTTCAATAAACTATTTTCTTGCTCAAGTGTAACTTGGCTTGAAACATTGTTAGTGGAATCAAGAGAACTAGTAGAAGCAACAATATTGGATTTAGCATGGTTATTGTTACTACTAGATGAAGAATTTTTTATGCTTGTCATGCTTAGTTTTAATAGGTGGCAAGAAATTAGACAAGAGAAGTCGTTTGGCAAGATATGAAGAACTCTTCTTTGAAGATCGTCATTGATTGCTTTTAGGAACTCATGTTCTTGCTCTAGATTGAGCTTCTCGGCGTAGCTTCTCATGAGATCTTAGGAGCTCTCTATGATCTTCTTGAGTTGTTTCATGAGCTAACTTAAGAGTGTTTAGTTCTTTAGTTAGACGCTCAATCTCCTTCATAGCATTGTCATTCGACTCTTCTCGACTATAAAGACTACTAGCATGTTCATCATTACTAGGCTCACTAGATTTATCATGTAAAAGCTCATCTTCACCAAGCAAGTCATCCTCATCACTATCAAAGTCAATGAACTTAGAGTGTGATACCTTGGGGCCTTTAGCCATGAAGCATCTTCCAATTCCCTCATTTGGTGAATCAAATATGTCATAGGAGTTGAAGTTGGAGGATACGAGAGCAAGACCGGCAACACCTTCATCTTGACTGTATTCGGAGTTGGAGTGATAGCTTCTTTCGGAGTGATTGTCGGTCGGGCCGGAGACCCATTCACCTACATGAGCTTGATGTTTTCTTCTTGTGTGGCTCCTTGATGACTTGTCTTTCCTCTCCGAATCCTTGCTTCTCCGAGAGGATCTTCGTTCATAACGATCATCTCTACTCCTTCTCTCTTTCCGAGGTGACTCTTCTCTTGAGCTTCTTCTTCTTGGAGATTCTTCTCTTCTCTTGTGGGGAGTCGAACACTCATTTGAGTAGTGTCCGGGTCTTCCACAATTGTAGCAGTTTTGATCACGACTTGAAGATCTCTTTTCATCATATGATCTAGACTTTGAGCTTCTTTCCTTGCTTCTACTCTTGTAGAATTTGTTGAAGTTCTTCACCATTAGGCTTATCTCTTCATTGGACACTAGCTTGTCACTTGAGGTTGTGGGAGCATCACATGTAGCTTTGTAAGCACCACTTGACTTGTTGTGAAGCTCTTCCTTATCTTTTAGTGTCATCTCATGAGCAACAATTCTTCCAATGACTTCGGTAGGCTTGAGATTCTTGTAGTTTGGCATCATTTGGATCAAAGTGCACACGGTATCATACTTTCCATCCAAAGCTCTGAGAATCTTCTTGATGATGAATCGGTCGGTCATTTCTTCGCTTCCTAAGCCGGCAATCTCATTTGTGATGAGAGCAAGCCTAGAGTACATTTCAGCGACTCCTTCACCTTCCTTCATCTTGAACTTGTCAAGTTGACCTTGAAGAACATCTAGCTTTGATTCCTTCACGACTCGGTACCTTCGTGCATTTCAACCAAAGTATCCCAAATCTCTTTTGCATTCTCAAGGCGGCTGATTTTGTTGAACTCCTCGGGACACAAAGCATTGAAGAGAATGTCACAAGCTTGAGCATTGTTCTCGCAACATCCGCAATTCATCCGTCAGTAGCTTCACGATCCGGAACTTTTCCTTCCTCGAAGAACTCACCTTGCAAGCCAACACAAATAATGACCCATGCGGCGGGGTTATGTCCAAGAATATGCATTTTCATTTTATGCTTCCAACTAGCAAAATTTGAACCATCAAAGTAAGGACCTCTCGAAAATTACCCTCACTAGGCGCCATACTCTCCTAGGTTGTGAAACCAAGCTTATGGAGTCAATGCAATGGAAACCAATCCAATGGAGACCAAGGCTCTGATACCACTTGTAGGATCGAAAGTATGTCTAGAGGGGGGGTGATTAGACTACTTGACAATATAAAAGTTTAGCCTTTTGATTAGGACAAGTTTTTAGCAAGTTCACAATGATGATCAAGTCAAGTATCACCCTACACATGCAATTCTAGAGTATTTGCAGCGGAAAGTAAATTGCACATGTAGTAAAGAGAGGTGGAGAAGAGCAAGCACAATTTGGAGACACAAAGATTTTTTCTCGTAGTTCCGATAGGTGGTGCTATCGTCAATCCACGTTGATGGAGACTTCAACCCACGGAGGGTAACGGCTGCGAGAGTCCACGGAGGGCTCCACCCACGAAGGGTCCACGAAGAAGCAACCTTGTCTATGCCATCATGGCATACGCCCACGGAGGACTAGCCTTACTCGGGGTAGATCTTCACGAAGTAGGCGATCTCCTTGCCCTTACAAACTTCTTGGTTCAACTCCACATCTTGACGGAGGCTCCCAAGCGACACCTAACCAATCTAGGAGGCACCACCCTCCAAAAGGTAATAGATGGTGTTGGTGATGATGAACTCCTTGCTCTTGTGCTTCAAATGATAATCTCCCCAACACTCAACTCTCCTCACTGATTTGGCTGTGGTGGAAGAAAGGATTGAGTGGAAAGCAACTTGGGAAGACTAGAAATCAAGTTTCATATGGTGGGAGTGGAGCAACTTGATCTAAACACAAGGGTAGGTAGTTTTCTTCTCAGAAATGTAAGGTAGGAGTGGTAGTTCTTTCTGATAGCTCTCTCCACGAATGAAGAGGGGGTGGAGGGGTATTTATAGCCTCCACACAAATTCCAACCATTACACACATTTGACCAATCTCGGTCAGACCGAAGTTGACAACTCGGTGAGACCGAAAGTTCAAATCTTGTGAACGTTGGGATTTTCGGTGGGACCGAAAATACAATCTCGGTGAGTCCGATTCTTCCAAAGACTAGGGTTTGCCAATCTCGGTGGGACTGACTTTATCATCTCGGTGACACCGATATGATGACAGAAGGTTACAGAAGCTTGGCAACACTAGTTTCGGTGAGACCGAGTTTGGAATCGGAAAATCCGAAATTACTAGGGTTTGGCTTTGTGGCTGAGGTGGTTCATCTCGGTGTGGTGAGTTTATGGAATCGGTGGGACCGAGATTACTTATGAGTGTATGTTGGAATGAAAGATTGCTGATGGTTTGGGAGATAAATCACTAAGCACTTTGAGCAACCAGATCATCATCATAACCTCATCCCCTTTTAATAGTATTGGCTTTCCTATAGACTCAATGTGATCTTGGATCACTAAACCAAAAATAGAGTCTTGAGCTTTTGCCAATGTTTTCCTTAGCATTTTGAGGGGTCCACATCTTCAGTCATTGCCATACCCATATCACTGAACTTTCTGAAATGATTCTCAGGAAACTGTTAGTTCAATGATATATATGTTGTTATTAGTTACCAAAACCACCTGGGGATTAGTTGCACTTTCATTATCCTTATCTGGGTTTTCCAGAATGACGCCTTCGAGGTGTGAACTCACGTCTTGCCGGTCCCCAGCGCCGCCCAAGATCTTTGCACTCATGTAGAAGGGGTCGACTATCACGATGTCCGGGGTCTTGTATCTAATGATCCGCATATCCATACTCAGCAAAAATAGCCGAATCAAGGTGTAGTGCAGCGGATGAAGGTTAAATAGAGCGAAGATGTCATCAAACCACAGGACGATCATACCCTCGATGGCGCTATCCCCAAAGCCCTTGCCCTCTGGCACCTTGGCCACGAAAACCGGGTATGCCACATCATTCTCGGAGAGATGCCACTTCTCCAAAGAAAGAACACTGTCATGCAGACTCCACATAGCACCGGTTGCAACATTGAGCAGATTAGTCGGTAGCATCGGCCTACCTGCCACATGCACCCTCCTCGAGATATCCTTAGGTGAAGGTGGCCTGTCCTGAGCACGGATCGTACTCAGTGCCAGCTGGCTTGCACCGCCCTTGTTATTCTTTCTTTTCCGTCCCTTCTTCTTCTGCTGTAATGGGATCGAGTTCTGCTCAGAGACCGCCTTCTTGAGTGTGTTGGGGCTGATAATATTTCGCACCTTGGCTATCTGAGGCTTGGTGAAGGCGGCAGCTGGAGGCGTCTCCTGAGAACTGAACGCCAGGCGACGCCTGTTGCCATTGGGTTTCTCTGCGGTACCAGCTAGATCGCGGTCGTCTTTTGCAGGGTTGGGTTCTTGAGAAGGAGGCCCCAAGAATTCGTCACCATACCCATGTTCGGCAAAGTACTTATCGACATTGGTAAATGTACCGTTGTCGTCATTGTCGTCCGGATCCTGTGCCATATGCATGTCCGGATCCTGTGCCATATGCATGTTCGGTAGCGTTGCGGCGGTCTTGCCATGGCTTGGCGCCGGCACGACTGGCGGTGTTGTTTGTGGGATGGTGTCCCCCGCCCCCAAATGAATCTGGCTCTTCGGCCAAAGCAGGGGCCAGCTTACGCAGGCGCTGAGGGTCATCACATCATCTTCGTCGGCCCCAGCGGGTCGAATCGGAGGTAACAACTCGTCGGAACCTGGCAGCACCCGAACCAGTTCAACCCTATACACGGTGGGTGGCATCGGATTACCGTGGAACACGGGGTTGCCCGGTTGAACGATTCTGCCCTTGGCGACATCGATCAACTCGCCGCCATGAAGTGCAGGAGAGTGCATAGAACATCGGCGTCGGCGCCCTGCGAAAACATATAGGGCGTCAGGGATGCCCAGTCAAAGGCAAGGAGATGAAGTCATCGGCCGAGAGTCTTAGTTATCATGATGGCGTCGAGGTCGGCTAATGTCGAGGCACCGCCAATGGCGGGCGTGCAAATGACGGAGGGGCCGCTTGCTGCCAAGGTGCCGGCCGGCGTATTCTTCGCACACCCGGGTGCATTAAGCTCCAATGCCCGCGCCGGCGCCGGAGACAACAATACCGCCTCCGCCGGAGACACCAATGGCGCCGCCTGTGCGTTGTGTGAGTTGCTGGCTGTGAAGCTCGGAACCGGGGGCGGCCCCTGTTGGACGCCCGCAATCCACACCTGCAGCCCCTAAATCAAGGTAGGCACAGTGGCGGTGAGCGTCGTTCCCAGTTGGTGTTGCACTTGCTCTTAGACCATCTCCCGAATCCGCGCCACTTGTGCCTTGAGTTCTTGAACCTCGCGCGACTGGCTTTCCGAGCTGGTCTTTCTCTCCTTTTGCCCACCAGCATTATAGTATGACGACCATTTCGTGGACAAGCCTTTGCCGGCCACACGACCAGCTGACGACGACTTACTAAACTTATCCTTGTTTTTCATTACGTTCAACGCCCTATTTAAAGTGCTGTCCCAAGGGGAGCTCTGAGACGACCCCGCGCTACTGCTTTCAGTGTCCTGCGGAAGGAATGTGAACCATTTAGAAATTTGGCTTCATTAATTAGAATGAAACCATATGGAGCTAATTACGCGGAGGTGTATTCCTTACCAGAACACACTCAAGCGCCTTGGTCTTCGCATCCGTGGTAATCTCCTTTGTTACCCGGTCCACCTTGTACCAGGCCCTGACATAGTTCCTGGTCTCCTTGTCCTCCTCGAAGCGGGGCGGTAGGCCTGGCTCGGCACGCTCCGTGTCCTCCTTGTCCCATATAGGTTCCGCCACTCTGTAACCGCCGGGACCGAGTCGGTGGACCCCTAAGTTCAAGTCCTGCATATCTTTCCCCCACTGACTTGATTCCACGGTTGCGCTGCTCTCGCACTTGATCTTGAACTCCTTGTAGTCATCTTTGCTGATCGAAGGATTTTTCGCCTTGATCTTCTCATAACTATCACCTTTGTCAATCATTCTCTTCACCGCGCCTCTCCAAGTAGCCAGGGCCGTGCTCATCTTCGCGAGGGCGGCACTGTTCACTTTATTCCCTGAGAGGCGTGTGTTTGCGACGTCACCGGGGAACTTGTATCGTTCGTGCAGCTTCGTGAAGAGGAGGTTGCGCAAATTCCCTCGGTCAGGATGCCTTGGGTTCTCGGTGTTGATCGAGATGGTGCTCCGGAGAATGCACCCGAGCTGAACAGCATATCCCTTGACTAATTCTTTGGGCGCCGTTGGATGCCCCTCGGAGGACACTTCCGTAAATTCCTCCTTGACGGTGCCGAGCACGTTCAGGCGTTGGTCCTTCCGTTGCCTCATCGGTTGGCTGCCACCTATGCGTGCGCTGCCATCATCAGTGGTGGCATCCTCAGCGGCACCATCAGTGGTGTCATCCCTGACGCCACTAGGGGTTGTGTAGTCAGGATCGGTGTCTTCCGCGGCGTCCTCATAGCGGTGAGGTTCTTCCACCATCTCCTGGGACAGCTCCTAGAATTGCTTGCCCGAACCACCGGCCTCATCTTTGTGGGCCATGTTCGCTCTAAATAGGAAAAAAGTTTGGTCAAAAAGTTGGTTATTGTCAAGGAACAAGATCTCTAAGTTGACCAAATAACCTAATTCTCGAGGAATTCGTTGTTAGTGTGTTGTTGCTAAGGTCCAAGTCCCTTCCTAAGCCCCTTCTTCTTGTCTCCTCTCACTATCTCTCTCACACACATGGCAAGCAAGGGTGTCTGAGTGTGTGAAAAAATACTAAACTGATCCAAGGGCTGAAAATTGATCATCTGTTTTAGATTGCAGTTTTCTTTCTTGGGGCTTTGGTGTGCAGTACAAAACTGAATTTTGGAAATCTACAGAATGAACAAGCTAAGGGCCAAGCTTTCATCATTTAGGTTTTTATCGACACCGAGGCACCCTAAAAGCCAAGGTTTTATCATTTAGGGTTTGACTCTTGGCTAACCAACCTCACTTCCTCCTCCTCCTCTTCTTCTTCGTCGTCTTCCTCTGATTAAATGGATTTCCAGGATGTAGGTGGATTCATGTGTATATATGTGTATATATACACCTACACTAACTACTAGCCAGCCAGTGTGTTTAGACTAGATCGGGGGGTATTGTCTTCTGTTGTGTCATTTTCATAGTTTCTTTCTAATCATAGTGGATGAGGAGCTTGATTGGTTACTTTAATGGCGGTCAGGGTCAGGTAGGGGAGGTGGGCAGGCAGGCGGGACAGGAGCGAGGTCAACGGCTCGTGGATGGCTCACAGGTGGCACCCCCAGCTCCAATCATGAGATTACGCAGGCAAATAAACAAAGAGGATTTACCTAAGTGATCAGGACTAATCACACCGCTGTCACAAGTCAGAATGAGCTTTGAACACAGGTGAATATTTCATGAGAGTTACTGACTGACATCAAGAGCCAACTTCAGAATGACCGAGTACGCAACCCAAGTCGCAGGCCTATCTATCTATCTATCTATCTATCTATCTATCTATCTATCTATATAGGGAAAAAATATTTACAAGTGGAAGTAGAAAATGGTGTGTCGATGACTTGCTCAGATGATTAAGAGTTAACTAACATTAAGAATAAAGGGGCAGTTGATCCTACTTAATTAAGTACTAAGATACCCCGGCCCATGCATTAGTAGCAAGTACCCCATATGTCCTATTTTTAGCAAAGTCATGCTAAAATTCACGAAAAATTTCAGCATGACCTTTGCTGAAAATAGGACATATGGAGTACCCGAATTTGCCAGAACGGAAGTTAATCGACATTCCGGCAAACTCAAGGGCCTCTCGGGGTACCTGCAAAATCATTATCCAATGAAGGAATTGCACCGCACATTGCTGCCTCACACTGCTGCAAAAATCATTATTGACATGCTGGTACTGTGTTTCTCAAAAAACATCTTGCAAAGAGTTGCGCCGCACACTGCTGCCTAAATAGTTTAAGCAATACTAAAGCATTAAACACATATGCTGAATTGCAACTCCAGAAGCAAAGCATGGGCTAGGACAATGACAACACTAAACCACAAGCCCAAGCCTGTACTTAACTAGGACCAGGTCCATTAAATCCTCAAAGACCAAGAAATGGAATCAGCTGCTATTGTAGAATCCACAATCCAGTGTCACTGATTGAGTCATGGGAAATGCCAGGTCTCATAAATATCAACTAGTACCATCGAGATCGATTTTAATAAAAGTAATATAGTAAAGTTAACAGTTAAGTCCCATAGGTGAGTGATAACCCACAAGTATAGGGGATCGCAATAGTTTTCGGTAAGTAAGAGTGTCGAACCCAACGAGGAGCTAAAGGTAGAACAAATATTCCCTAAAGTTCTATCGACCACCGATACAACTCTACACACGCTTAATGTTTACTTTACCTAGAACAAGTATGAAACTAGAAGTACTTTGTAGGTGTTTTCGGGTAAGCTTGCAAGAAAGTAAAGAACACGTGAATGTAAACTAGGGGCTATTTAGATAAAGAAGAAACAAAGTAACTATAGCGAGTGTGGAAAAGTGGTGGTAGGAGTTGTGAAATTGTCCCTAAGCAATTGACTATGTTACTAGACCGGTAATCGCTATTGCAATTCTATGTGAGGGAGAGGCATAAGCTAACATACTTTCTCTACTTGGATCATATGCACTTATGATTGGAACTCTAGCAAGCATCCGCAACTACTAAAGATTCATTAAGGTAAAACCCAACCATAGCATTAAAGCATCAAGTCCCCTTTTATCCCATACGCAAACAACCTACTTACTCGGTGC
Source organism: Aegilops speltoides (assembly GCA_021437245.1). Classification (NCBI taxonomy): domain Eukaryota; kingdom Viridiplantae; phylum Streptophyta; class Magnoliopsida; order Poales; family Poaceae; genus Aegilops; species Aegilops speltoides. Next base: position 465,091,222 of record CM038145.1, on the reverse strand, counting down.
ATGCTTCATCACTCACGCCACCCACCATAAGCAAATCATAAACATATTGCAAACCCTACAGCTGAATCCCTCACGCTTATGCCGACCACGAGGGCACAATAGGACAGCACCAATAATAAAATATGCAATTCAAACCAATCATAGCAATTCATCAATCACCGATAGGACAACGAAAATCTACCCAGACATCATAGGATGGCAACACATCATCGAAAAATAATATGAAGCATAAAGCACCATGTTCAAGTAGAGGGTACAGCGGGTTGCGGGAGAGTGGACCACTGTAGATAGAAGGGGCAAGGTGATGGAGATGTTGGTGAAGATGGCGGAGGTGTTGGTGAAGATCGCGATGATGATGATGGCCCCCGGCGGTGTTCCGGCGCCACCGGAAGCAAGGGGGAGAGAGCCCCCCTTCTTCTTCTTCTTCTTCCTTGACCTTCTCCCTAGATGGGAGAAGGGTTTCCCCTCTGGTCCTTGGCTCCCATGGCTTGGGAGGGGCAAGAGCCCCTCCGAGATTGGATCTATCTCTCTGTTTCTGCGTTCTCTTCTGGCTCTGTTTCACCATTTCGTGTATATATGGAGATCCGTAACTCCGATTGGCCTGAAACCTTTGCCGTGATTTTTTTCCGAATATTAGCTTTCTTGCAGCAATAGAATAGCATCAACCGCCTTACGGTGGGCTCACGAGGTAGGGGGCGCGCCCAGGGGGGCAGGCGCGCCCCCTACCTCGTGACCACCTCGGGCACAGTCTCGCGTGGATTTTTCTTCCGTATTTTTCCATATTTTCCAAAAATAAGATTTGTCCATTTTTATCCCGTTTGGACTCCGTTTGATATGGATATTCTACGAAACATAAAACATGCAACAGACAGGAACTGGCACTGGGCACTGGATCAATAAGTTAGTCCCAAAAATAATATAAAAAGTTGCCAAAAAGTATATGAAAGTGAATAATATTAGCATGGAACAATCAAAAATTATAGATACAACGGAGACGTATCAGCATCCCCAAGCTTAATTCCTGCTCGTCCCCGAGTAGGTAAATGATAAAAAAGAATAATTTTTGATGTGGAATGCTACCTAGCATAATCTTGATCATATGTCTAATCATGGCATGATTATTAAGACACGAGTGATTCAAAGCAATAGTCAATCATTTGGCATAAAAAACAATAATACTTTGAGCGTACCAATAAAGCAATCATGTCTTTTCAAAACAACAAGGCAAAAGCAAGCTTATCCCTACAAAATCATATAGTTTGGCCATGCTTCATTTTTGTCACACAAAATGCCCCCATCATGCACAACCCCGATGACAAGCCGAGCAATTGGTTCATACTTTTTAACGCGCTTCAGCTTTTTCAACCCTCACGCAATACATGAGCGCAAGCCATGGATATAGCACTATAGGTGGAATAGAATATAATGATGGAGGTTATGTGGAGAAGACAAAAAAGGAGAAAGTCTCACATCGACGCGGCTAATCAACGGGCTATGGAGATGCCCATCAATTGATGTCAATGCGAGGAGTAGGGATTGCCATGCAACGGATGCACTAAGAGCTATAAGTGTATGAAAGCTCAACAAAAGAAACTAAGTGGGTGTGCATCCAACTTGCTTGCTCATGACACTAGTGCAGAACCGGGCTTTAGTGCCAGTTCGTAATGGCCTTTAGTGCCGGTTTGCCAACCGGCACTAAAGAGTGGGGACTAAAGGCCCCCCCCCCTTTAGTACCGGTTCGTCACGAACCGGCGCTAAAGTGCCACCACGTGGCACGAGCCAGGCCCGGGGTGCACGTAGGGCATTAGTACCAGTTGGTAACACCAACCGGTACTAAATATTTGGGGGGGGGTTATTTATTTTCCATTCAATTTTTTTGTTTGCTGGTATTTCACGATACAACAAATTGTACACGTTATGCATATATATAAATAGATTTTCTCGTACGTAGAACCGCATATATATATATCATCGAATGCCTCACAAACCAACACCATTAATTATTCACACATACACATGTATATACATATACAATTTCTCCTACATATGTTGCCTTTGGTGCCTCCGGAGCACGATGACAAGTGGTTCATGGGGGCGGTAGCGGGTAATAGTATTCTCCTTTGGGATCTATGACCTGGTCGAGCAAAAATCCGGCTATTTCCTCTTGAAGTGCTAGTATGCGGTCCGATGGTAGGAGCTTATCCCGCACCGATCTGAACTGTTAAGAAGGAGATCAATATGCATGTGTGTTAGTTGTGTGACTAGATATTGATAATGGTGTGAATAGTGTTTTGACAAACGTACCCAGTCCTGTCTATCAGATCTGCTCCTTTCGCACGTCATCATGCGAATGTTCTCGCAAATGTAGAATGCACACAGATTATTCCTCGGCGCCTGCTTTAGGGCCTTTACGAGAATGGAATTGAATCAGATAATGATTAATCAAGCATGATAATTAATTAATGATATTGAAACAAGAATTAAAGAGATGGTAGCTAGCTAGTACTACTTAATTACTTACCTTGGGTCGATGCCAAAACAACTTTTTTGGCCACGTGCCTGGAGTCACCTTGATGAACTTTGCCCATGCCCTGCCCGTCGGCAAAGAAAATTAATAAAGGGGTTATTAAATAGTTCATATCAGGAAATGACGAACTAATAATTAATAGGCCGAGATATAGTTAACAATGATTGAAATTACCTGTTGACTATACCCTTCATGATGGTGTAGTCTTTATCTTCTTTAGTTAGTGAGTCCAGTAATTCAACTTTTCCTTCCTCAACTTTAATGTCTAACAAGACCCAGTGCCAACTGCATACGCACATGTTTGCATGTCTTAATTAAGCGGGCATGTGCATAAAATTAATCAACTACCGTAAATCGTATACACTTAATTATTAACATCTAGCTAGCTAGTAAGCAAAAATAGAATTTGTAGTACAAGACAGTGTGACTCACGGGAAGTTGTAAGGAAGTAGTATATCTTCATTGCTATTGAGGCGCTTCAAGAACTCTAGCATGCTTTCCTCTACAGCATCTTGACAACATTCAATCTGCCATATGTCCTCATTAATGGTATTTGGGTCAATGAACCCAACGCCATAGCGTCCAGCTTTTTTCATTTCATACATCTTAATCCTGCATATAATACCACAGAAAAAGAATATAGTGAGGATAATTACATGTAATGATTGATCAAAATTATCACTACATAACTAGCTTGAGACTTAAATTACGAAAGAAATCACTTACGGACAATAGCAACCCATTTATAGACTTGTCGAGTGCATCTTGATTGTATAACTGAAATAGTTAAGGATACTCAATGGCCAGAGCTTTCTCATGGTAATAATGCTCATGCTTGACATTCACCATGAGGGACTCTCGATTGGAAATCTTGGTAATGTTCATGTACCATTGATGTAATTGATACATTCTCGTTGGGAGGTCCTTGACCTTGTCTGGATGGACCAAAGGTTGGCCCCGGACATATTTCCATGCTATTTCCGATTCTCTAAGCGTAGGCATGGGCTCGATTTCGAGGAGTTGTCCAACAGAGATATTGAGCATTTGAGCCTGCATTATATGATCCTCCGTTATTACCACATCGCCATGCTGGGGAATGCTAACGGTTTTCCCACAATAATATTTGGCGCGCGTACTACTCCTCTCATGTGTTGTTGGCACAACAAGCGGGGGGATCGCTTGCGCTGCCTGTTCTCCCAACCAGGGAACAATTTTCTCGCATTTTTTCCAGCTACTTGTTGTCTCGAGCTCGAGCTCGCTTCCTTCTTTAGCCGTTCTCGATGTAGTTTCCTGATTTGGCGCTCATAGTCCGAGTCAACAGGCTTGGGAGCTGGTTCTCTAGCCATACGAATGAAGTGGTCAATTACTTTCTCAGGCACTTTCTCCTTTGGCGGCGGTGCCGGTTTCGGTCCAAAATGGGCGTCCACTTGGGCTTGCACTATGGCTGTGTTTTGCTCCTTAGTCATGTCGTAAGGCCTCTGAGGAAGAGGAGCGAGGCTTGGACCATATTTATATCGCTTGTCTCCGCCTGTACTTCCTGAACTACCTTGACTCGTACCGCTACGCACCAAAGCTGCGGCACGTCTATTCTGCGATTGCTGAGACGGCGGAGATGGCTGACGTGGAGTTGGACCAGGAGAAGTGGCCGGACGATGTGCCGGACTTGAAGCAGGAGGTGTGGCCTGACACGGTGCTGGACTTGAAACCGGAGAAGTGGCATGATGCTGCGCCGGACTTGAAACTGGAGGAGTCAGCTCACGCGTTCGGGGACTTGGAGGAGGTGGCGGACTTCAAGGAGGAGTCGTCTCACGTGTTCGTGGACTTGGAGGAGCGGGAATCTGCTGACTCGGTGGCGGACTTCGAGGAGGAGTCGGCAGACGACGCGGTGTCGGTGGACTTCGAAAGATGATGCAATCCTTTCTCCATAGGATGATACGATGTATGGCCTCTCCCAGTGTGTGCTCGTCTTCTCCTCCAGGAATGTCAAGCGTGATAAGATCTGTTATGTTTTGAGGTTGATGTTTCCTTGCACTAACAATGTAGCTGAATATGAGGTTTTACTCCATGGTCTTCGGATGGCTAAGGAGATGAACCTAAGACGGGTCAGGTGTTTTGGTGATTCAGATCTAGTGGCTTAGCAGGTATCAGGAACTTGGGATTCCGAAGACCCGCTCATGGCGGCTTATGCTAGGCGGTTGATGATATTGCTGGTCATTTCAAAGGCTATCAGGTGGAATATATTGATCGCAACAAGAATGAGGCGGCTGATGCTTTAAGTCGGCTGGGATCCCGGCGTAAACTGGTACCACCTAATGTTTTTGTTGATGTTCTGAATAATCCTTCAGTTAAACTGCCTATAGAGGAGGATCTTGCTATCCCTGACCCGGATCCATAGTTGGTGGCAGCTCTCCATGCTATTCCTGATTGGACTATTCCATATTTGGCTTATATGACCTGGGGTGAGTTACCTGTTGGTGAAACTTTGGCCAGGCAAATAACCCGGAGGTCTAAGTCAATGACCATTGTCAATGGCGAGTTACACCGATGCAGTGTTACAGGCTTGTTTCAATGATGCATCTCTCCTGAGGAGGGCCGTGAAATTCTAAGGGAGATTCATGAAGGAGATTGCGGCCATCATGCCGACCCTAAATCTCTCGTTGCTAAGGCTTTTCTTCATGGGTTTTATTGGCTCACGGCTCATGCTGATGGAGAAGATCTGGTTAGCAATTGTGATGGCTGTCAGAAATTTTCGAAACGGGTTCATGTGCCGGCTCAAGAATTGAGGATGATTCCAATTACTTGCCCGTTTGCAGTCTGGGGGTTGGATATGGTTGGGCCTTTCAAAAGATCCAAGGACAAGAAGACCCACCTTTTGGTGGCGGTTGACAAGTTCACAAAGTGGGTTGAGGCTGAGCCGGTCAGCAAATGTGATGCGGCAATGGTGGTTCAATTCATTAAAAAGGTGATTTTCTGCTTTGGTTATCCTCATAGCATCATAACTGATAATGGCACTAACCTGTCTAAGGATGCTATGAAAGAATTTTGTCAACAAGAGCATATTCGTCTTGATGCCTCCTCGGTGGCTCACCCCCAGTCTAATGGTCTAGCTGAAAGGGCCAATCAAGAAATCTTGAGAGGTATCAAGCTCTAGCTTATGGTCCCTTTCCAGAGGATGCCAGGTTGTTGGGTTGATGAGTTATCCTCAGTGCTTTGGAGTATCAATACCACCCCCAACAGATCCATGGGTTATACACCTTTCTTCATGGTTTACGGAGCAGATGCGGTTCTCCCCAGTGACATCCGTCATAACTCGCTCCGTGTGGCGGCTTATGTTGAAGTCGATAATGAAAAGGCACGTCAAGATGCTCTTGACTTGTTGGATGAAGAGCGTGACCTTGCAGCGGCTCGTTCCACAATATACCAACAAGATCTGTGTCGTTATCATAGCCACCGGGTTAAGACCCGGACCTTTCAACAAGGTGACTTGGTGCTCTGGCTCATCCAGGATCAGTGAGATTTGCACAAATTATCCCCACCTTGGGAAGGACCCTTTGTGGTCAGCAAGAACTTGAACAACGGATCATACTACCTTATTGATGTTTGAGACCACAAGGACTCATAGACATCGGAGGAGGACACCCGCCGGCCTTGGAACATTGCTCATCTTCGGCCTTATTACACCTGAGCCATTGGCTCTTGTGTTGTACATATTTTCATCCATGTATATATTATGATCAAGTATAATAAAGTCGGCATCCCTGATAATTCAGGGCCTCCGTTGTTTCATTTCTGAGTATCCGAGTCTTTATTGTCAATTCATAAAATCACTTGGGGGCTTCCTATTCATTGAGCATAGCTATGACTACCCTCTTGATCTGGCTTGTACGCCTTGTTAAAAATTTCTTGGGGGCTACCTGCTCATTGAGCATAGCTGTGACTACCCTATTGATCCGGCTTATATGCCTTGTTGCAAATTTTCGGGGGCTTCTTTCCCAAGTTAAAGGTTACCAAAGAGAATTTGTGACAATGCACAGTTCAAACATAGGTATCCTGCCTTGGAAGGCTTAATATATGTCACTTGGGGGTTAATATATGTCACTTGGGGGCTCCCTGTTCAATGAACATAGCTTTTGTTAAACCCTTTTGATTGGTTGGTATGACAGGTGTAAATCACCAAAATTCCGGTTTATCCTGCCTTGTTTGTCTCCCACTCCGCCAAGGTAATCCTGGAATGACCCGCCGTACTCATGACAGTCAATCTTCTAAAGACCCTGAACTTTTCAAAAGTTAAAATGGCGATTGGTCATGTGAGGCCCGGCTTAAAGGTTTGAATGGAGGATTAACCTAGTGGTTGTGCAGCCCATGAAAAGCACTTGATATTGAGGCTTGGCGGCGTATGAATGCCTTGTTTTTCTGACTTGTTGTTTTCTGAACATTGTTTCAAGTTGATATTTTTGTACCATATTGACATGTGGTTTAAACATGGTTTAGGCCATGTCGTCTTAATCATTATGGCTCATGCTATGAGTATATTTGAGGTTTGATAACCCGTTTTGGCTTTGGACGATAAGTCACCAGCATATTTGACTTATGCACTTGGAGTTGTATGCTCTAAGCTATGAAACTGTCATCCTTATTGGATATGGCAATGTAAGTCGGCAGTATGAACTAATTTCATAGGTATGTTTTACTTGTTAAATATGAATATGCGAGGTTTTGACAACATGCCCTCATTATAAGACTTTGACAAGTCATCATAACATATTGTATTGAGCAATATAACCCGCCCTGGGGTAAACTGCTAGGGCACATGTTGTTTATTTGTGCACATGCAGGCAACACAATATTATTGGATATGACCCGTCGTATGAATCAATATGATGAAGCATATACTATGGGTCTTCATACATCATAACGACGGTTTAACTTGTTTAAAGCATCAAAACATGCACGATGGCATGGCAGATCATCATTTTTAACTAGCCTATTATAAGTCTAACATGCAACCCAAATGATTAAGTGTTTCTGAGGCGAAAAGAATCATCATGCAAATTGGTAAACCTCCCCGTGGATCAAGTCTCGTGGTCCTGGCGGGTTGAGGCTTCTAGGTCATCCTGCACCGATTCTTCTTCTTCCTTCGTCGTCTGGAAGTTAGGCGATGACCAATTGATCCCAGTCAAAGCTTTGAAAATAGCTTCATCATCTATAAGGGTTGACGGGTCAATGTCAAGAGCGAATGTGTGCTTACGTGTTGGCGGGATAAGGTCCATAGGCTCATGAACCGGTGCCTTCACTTTGGCATTTTGTGCATCATAAACCGGATGATATTTGGAGAGATCAGTTTCTTCGGCCAATTTGCTTGCGAAGGGACGCATCTCCTTTACTATTTTTGTGAATTACACTGCATTGAAGGGAGACCCGTCTTCTTTTAAACTAGGGCAGTCGGTGGCTAGTTCTTCTGGGTCAAGCTCTGCTTGCCACGCTTGCCCGGCTGAGGGCAGTCATATCACCGGCTCTGGCGGCTGATCGCTTCAATTCTACAACTCTTTGAGGCAGCACAGATAGCTTCTCCAACACTTCCTTGATGAGGGAAGGTGGTTGCTTCTTATGGGTGGCAGCAGAGATAGCCCGTTGAGCACAAGTGTACAGCTGCTCCACAAGAGTGTATACAACCTTAAGCCTGATGCGCATGTCTTGACCTAGCTTCGAGCTTCTAGAGCCTGCATTACTAAAGATATTTATAGACCGGCTCAATGGTTGATCAATATTAATGACGAAAAGATTGAAGTACGATAATACTTACCAAAGATGGCCGCTGTCATGCTGTTGATTTGATACTTTAAGCCAGGCAACTCGTCGGTTACTGGCTTAAGGGCAGCTTCGACATCTTCTGCTCTTTTCAATAGAGCTGCCTTCTCGGTCTCCCAGCCGGTTCTATCAGCATTGAAGTCCTTTTTCAGTTTTTCAATATTTTCCAAAGCAGTCTTCAGCTCTGATTTGGCCTTTGAAGTCTCAGATTGCTGGGTTTGAATGTTTTGCCTCAGATCATTGACTTGGGATTCCTTCATATTTAGTTCAGCCTGCAACATGAACAAGATAGGAGGCGTTATGATCATATTATTTGAAGTCCCAAGCACAATACAAGTATTTTACTTGGCACTTGGGGACTAATGTACATTGCTTTTTAAAAAAAAATCTATAATGACCCGGTTTAGCATGACTGATTAAGCCGGTTCATGGGAGCTACATATTTGGATTTTTGTTCATAATAATGGTGATAAGCCCTGGCTTAGCCATGCTGATTAAGCCTTCCCTTGGGGGCTACAGGTGCAAAATTGAGCACTACTATTTGAAGTCCCGACTTAATTTGTCAGTTTAAGCCGACCGTTAGGAGTTACATATGTGAAATTCAGAGCTACATTTTGAAGTCCCGGCTTTAGCTATGCAGCTTAAGCCAACCCTTGGGGGCTACTTGTGTTGATTCTGCAGTTCTAACATGCTATGACATGGATATCAAGATCAACAAGGATATTTAAAGTCTACAACATATTCAAGTTTATCATATCCAGTAGACTTGGTGGCTGACAGATATATATATATATATTTGTGTGAGACAAGTTTTTGCTTACCTCAAAACGATCTTTCATAAGATTAACCAAGTTGGCTTCAAAGTCACGGCTGGTGTGGAGGCAGTTTAAGTAGCCAGCGTGGAGCTCCTGGGCATTAAATTGAGCACAGCTCTCTAGATCCAGTTTCCACTTGCCTTTGTCAGCAGCTGAGATTTCCTCTTTGGCATTGTGCTTGGACAGGACGGTGGGGTTACCTGGTGCTGTGTAAGCCGTCCTAGTAACTATGACGTCTTCGGTTTCTTGAGCTGGCTGAGCAGGGTTGGGCGGCTTAGCATTCTCCGGGTCAATATTCATGGGGTCCGTAGTGACAGGGTGTTCTTTTGGTAGCAGATCGTCCATGCCTGCTTCAGAAATTTGATGCAAAGACTCAGACATTGTCTGCTTCTCCGGATCAGTGACCTTGGGATCTTCGTCCTGCTTAGTAACCTTCAGCCCCTTGCTAGGTTTGTCCATAGCACTGAAAGAAATACATGATGAGATAAGTATATCAACTGAATAAGGTGTTAAAACAGGCTGGCTTAAGTGTTCTTACCCAAGTACAGTCTTGAAAAGAGGGACCCGAGTCCCTGTTGAGTCGCCAGAAGAAGAGTGAGAGGTTCCCTGATAGTTTGAATCAGAAGGGTTAAGAGCTTGTCGAAAAAGACCCGCCTTTGGAAAAGCTAAGCTGGAAATTTGTGAAACCTATGCTTGGCGCTTGCGAGGAACCGCCGTGTTGGGTAAGCTGGAAGATAACATCCCACCACCGCTGTTCCGGGTTGTGAAGAGGCAGACGAAGACGAGGGGGCAAGGGTGAAAAAAATGAAAAGGACACCCTGTCCCTATTAATAAGGAGATGGATAAATGGCATGCTCAGGAATCGAGGAGGCCAAAAAATGATTATGTGGCTGTGTGGACGCCTCGATTTTTGGGAGATCCAGTAAAAATAAAAATTTGTTGAGATGTTCAGGGCTTCGTGCGAAGTTAATGCGAGATGATGTCATGGTGGGTTAACACAATTCTGAGATGTGACATCATGGCGGGTTAAAATTAATTGGTAAGGAATTAGCGATGGAAGATTCTGCTAAGTCAAGTGCTGAAGATTGATGTGAACAAGTTCAAATCAACCTGGAGCATAATGTTGGGGATATAACTACTAGGTATGACCCGCCCAGGAGGGGCCGGGTCATGCCACTGGCGACTTAAGATGAAGAGGCCCAAGAAGATATGAAGATGGCGGTTCATAGAGCAAGCTTATTGAAGGCCCAAGACCCGGGGACGATTTGAGGCCCATAGGTGTGAGCCGCCATATGCTTAACTTGTATTGTAAGGCAAGCTTAGTTAGTTATCGAGCCGGACATGTTGTGTATGAGCCGGCCTGGACTCTGTAAGCCGCCGGGCATCAGCCTGCATATAAAGGGGTGACCCGGCGGCGGGTTAACTCAAGAGACAATTGATCGAGTACTAGGTCAAGCGTATTCGCTCCCTAGTAATCAAAACACAAGCAATGCAATCGAAAGTAGGAGTAGGCTTTTACCTCGTTGAGAGGGGCCGAACCTGGGTAAAAACTATTTCTGTCCTTTGTCCCGTTAAACCCCTTTAAGCTAACCTAGTTGCGATGGCTCCACACCTAAGCCCTTTCGCTAGGGCATCTGCCGTGTTAAATCCATGACACATTGGTTTAGTAGGAACACCTATTTTTATTGGTATTTTGTGTTTCCTACCCATAACTAGAGATAGAAAACAAGAGCACAAAATAAAAACTACTTAGTGATAAAGCAAACAAGCACACACGAGAATATTTACCCCACACTATTTCTCCCTGGCAACGGCGCCAGAAAAAGGTCTTGATAACCCACAAGTATAGGGGATCCTTTGTACCCTTCTTCGATAAATAAGAGAGTCGAACCCAACGAGGAGCTAAAGGTAGAACACATATTCCCTCAAGTTCTATTGACCACCGATATAACTCTAAGCACACTTATCGTTTGCTTTACCTAGAACAAGTATGAAACTATTTTGCAAAAATAAAACTACGAGTACTTTGCGAGAATAAAACTATGAATAAATTGCAAGGTAATAAAAGTGGATAGCTTTTGTCAATAAGAAAGTCATTTGTCCCTAGGCAATCGATAACAAGTACCGGTAATCATTCTTGCAATTTTATATGAGGGAGAGGCATGAGCTAACATAATTTCTCTACTTGGATCATATGCACTTATGATTGGACCCTTACCGAGGATCCGCAACTACTAAAGATCATTAAGGTCATGAAACCCAACCATAGCATTAAGTATCAAGTGTTCTTTATCCCATACGCAACAACCCACCTACTCGGGTTTAAGCTTCTATCACTCTCGCAACCCACCATAAGCGAATCATGAACATATTGCAACACCCTTTAACGGGGACCCCTCATGTTTGCGCGACAAAGAGGGCACCATAGGACAGCACCATAAATAAAATATACAATCATACCAACCAAGATCACGACTAACCCATAGGACAAAACGAATCTACTCAAACATCATAGGATATCCACATATCATTGGGAAATAATATATGGAGTTGAGAACCATGTTTAAGTAGAGATTACAGTGGAGAGAAGGGGTGTTACACCAATGCACAGAGGGGAAGAGAGTTGGTTTGACGGTAGCAAGATTGTTGATGTAGATCACCGTGACGATCCTAGCCCCAGCGGCACTCCGGCGCCACTGGGAGAGAGGGGGAGAGAACACCCCTCCTTCTTCTTCTTCCTTGGCCTCCCCCCTAGATGGGAGGAGAGTTTCCCTCTGGTCCATGGCCTCCATGGCGGCGGAGGGGCGGGAGCCCCTCCAAGATTGGTTCTCCCTCTTTGTTCTCTTCTATTTTGCGTTCCCTAGATCTGGCCCTTCACGGTTTTTAAAATTCCCGGAGATCCGTAACTCCGATTGCGCTGAAATTTTTACAATTTTTTTCCATAAACTATCTTTCTTGCACCAGAAGAAGGGCTCCAACCAACGTTTGAGGAGGGCACGAGACACCAGGGCACGCCTGGGGCCTGTGGGGCCCCTGGTGGGTTGTGGGCTCTATGGGACCCCGTTTGCATTGATTCGACCTCCCAAAAATGACATAAATTCCAAAATAATTCTCTGTAAATTTTTATTGCGTTTGGACTTCGTTTGATATGGATTTTCTGCGATACAAAAAACATGCAAAAAACAGGAACTGGCACTGGGCACTGGATCAATAGGTTACTCCTATAAATCATATAAAAAGTTGCCAAAAGTATGTGAAAGTTGTATAATATTGGCATGAAACAATAAAAAATTATAGATACGACAGAGACGTATCAACCTATTTGAGAGAGTCATAATGATGTTATGATTTGTTAGAATTGCTCTTTGTGCTTCACTTCAATTTTTTTGAGCAATGGAGTTGCTCTAGTACTTCACTTATATCTTTTTGAGCACGGTGGTGCTTTAATTTTGAAGAAAAACTCTCATGCTTCACTTAGATCAATTTGAGAGTTAGTAAAATCTTTTGAAGAAATCCTCTCATGCTTCACTTTTATTATTTTGAGAGGTGAAAATTTTGAAGAAATATTTATGCTCTTGTTCTTTAGATAAATTTTTTGAGAGCTTGTTAGTAGCAATGGTAATACATGAAATTAGTCCCAAAGTGATAGATATTCAAGAGAGATATAATAAAAACTTTCATGAAGACAATTGGATATTATGAACTTGATTCCTTGTAATAGTTTTGAGATATGGAGATAGTAATATGTGAGTCATGTTGGTGAGTAATTATGATCTAGTAAGAATATTGGTGTTAAGGTTTGTGATTCCCTATGCAAGCACGAAATTGAATAGTTATGCACTGAAGTTACATCCTACTTGTGGTGCATTATTCAGTGTTAATTATGTTTAATGCTCATTTATGATCGTTGTTCGTTTTTGCTTGGTTGCTTCTCAATCTATTTGCTAGCCTCCATTTGTACTAAGCAGGAATACTGCTTGTGCATCCAACTCCTTAAACCCAAGTTATGCCAAATGAGTCCACCATACCTACATATATGCGGTATTTCCATGCCGTTCCAAGTAAATTTGTATGTGCCAACTCTAATTTTCAAAATGAATTTCCTTTTTGTCTGCCCATACTGCTCATGAAGCGGCAGGGGGTGGCCAATATTTTCCATGCTAACATTTTATTCTCAAGATGAGTGTTTATTCACTTGTCATTGCACGAGAGTGTGGCAGGTAATAGGGATGCCCAGTCCCGAAATGAAAAAAAAATTATTTGTGTTGTGAAATAATAAATTCCTTAGAAAGTGTTGGTATGGATGGCACACATGGATATGGCTAGCCATGGATTGTGAAAGAATGGTGGAAAAAGAATAAACTTTATCTTATGTTTGGGAACCGCCTATGATTTATCTAGCATGGAAAGTATTGGGAATTCTCGATCGTTTTCGTTGAAGGGAAAAGCATGCCACTCAAAATATTTTATCTCTCAATTTAAGCTTTGAGCTCTGGCACCTCTACAAATCTCTGCTTCCCTCTACGAAGGTCCTACCTATTTACTTTATGCAATTTTTATTTTTATTGAGTCTCCATCTTCTCTTACAAAGCACCAACTAGGGAACACTATGATCATACTTGTGCACTAGATATAGCTAATATTTGAGTGTGCTTCATGAATGGATCAATGATTGAGCATAATGTGAAGGAAATATTCCCTAGAGGCAATAATAAAGTTATTATTTATTTCCTTAATTCATGATAAATGTTTATTATTCATGCTAGAATTTTATTAACCGGAAACTAGTACATGTGTGAATACATAGACAAAACAAATAGTCCCTAGTATGCCTCTACTTGACTAGCTCGTTAGTCAAAGATGGTTATGTTTCCTAACCATAGACATGTGTTGTCATTTGATGAACGGGATCACATCATTAGGAGAATGATGTGATCGACATGACCCATCCGCTAGCTTAGCATTATGATCGTGTTAGTTTCATTGCTATTGCTTTCTTCATGACTTATACAAAAGTTTCTCAGACTATGAGATTATGCAACTCCCAAATATCGGAGGAACACTTTGTGTGCTACCAAACATCACAACGTAAAAGGGTGATTATAAAGGTGCTCTACAGGTGTCTCCAAAGGTGTTTGTTGGGTTGGCATAGATCGAGATTAGTATTTGTTACTCTGTGTTTCGGAGCGGTATCTCTGGGCCCTCTCAATAATACTCATCACTATAAGCGTTGCAAGCATTATGACTAGTGAGTTAGTTGCGGGATGAAGTATTACATAATGAGTAAAGAGACTTGCCGGTAATAAGATTGATCTAGGTATTGAGATACCGACGATCGAATCTCAGGCAAGTAAAATACCGATGACAAAGGGAACAACGTATGTTGTTATGCGGTTTGACCGATAAAGATCTTCGTAGAATATGTAGGAACCAATATGAGCATCCAGGTTCCGCTATTGGTTATTGACCGGAGATGTGTCTCGGTCATGTCTACATAGTTCTCAAACCCGTAGGGTCCGCACGCTTAACGTTCGATGACGATTGGTATTATGAGTTTATGTGTTTTGATGTACCTAAGTTAGTTCGGAGTTCCGGATGTGGTCACGGACATGACGAGGAGTCTCAAAATGGTCGAGACATAGAGATTGATATATTCGACGACTATGTTTGGAGATCGGAATGGTTCCGGATGAGTTCGGGCATTTACCGGAGTGCCGGGGGGTTACCGGAACCCCCCGGGAGTGTATGGGCCTTTTGGGGCTTAGTGGGAGATAGGAGGAGGCGGCCAGGTGGAGGGAGCCCCCCCAAGCCCAATCCGAATTGGGTGGGGGTGAGGGAGTCCTGGATTAGGGGGTCCTCGGACAGCCAGACTATATACTTTGGCCGGACTGTTGGACATGAAGATACAAGATTGAAGACTTCGTCCCGTGTCCGGGTGGGACTCTCCTTTGCGTGGAAGGCAAGCTTGGCAATTCGGATATGTAGATTTCTTTCTCCGTAACCGACTCTATGTAACCCTAGGCCCCTCCGATGTCTATACAAACCGGAGGGTTTAGTCCGTAGGACAACAACAATCATAATCATAGGCTAGCTTCTAGGGTTTAGCCTCTACGATCTCATGGTAGATCAACTCTTGTAATACTCATATCATCAAGATCAATCAAGCAGGAAGTAGGGTATTACCTCCATCAAGAGGCCCCGAACCTAGGTAAACATCGTGTCCCCGCCTCCTGTTACCATTAGCCTTAGACGCATAGTTTGGGACCCCCTACCTGAGATCCGTCGGTTTGACGTTGACATTGGTGCTTTCATTGAGAGTTCCACTGTGTCGTCGCGATAAGGCTTGATGGCTCCATCAATCATCTTCAGCGATGCGGTCCAGGGTGAGGTTTTTCTCCCTGGACAGATCTTCATATTCGGCTGCTTCGTACTGCGGGCCAACTCGCTTGGCCATATAGAGCAGATCGATAGCTACGCCCCTGGCCATCAGGTCAGGTTTGGAAGCTTGAACTATACTGCCAACATCTGCGAAGACCTGATCTTCGACGGATTCGAGCACATGTCAGGTGCGTCGAAGAGTCACAACGAGCATGACCAAGATCTGCCATCAGACAGTATTCGGGAGATCACGCCTGCGGCTGCCCCGGCCATCAATCCGGAGCAGATCGTGCCATCCGAGGACGGGTGGATGGACCCCGCCATGGAAGCCGCACACTCATCGACGCTTGAGCCAAACACAGACTTCACATCCAAAGAAATATGTGTCATCGGACCCTCGGACTCATCTCCGGCCACAGGCTCCAAACCGCGTACGTCCGGGCCTATCAAATCTGATTGGGCACCGATCATGGAGTTTACCTCCGCGGATATCTTTCAGCACACGCCCTTGGGTGATGTGCTAAAGTCATTAAAGTATCTCTCCTTGTCAGGAGACTCCTGGCCGAACTATGTCCGGCTGGAGTGGGAAGCGAACGACGAAGAAATTCGTTCCCCACCCACCACCCACTTAATAGCCATTGTCGATGACTTAACCGACGTGCTTGACTTCGACTCCGAAGACATCGACGGCAGGGACGACGATGCAGGAGAAGAACAGGAACCACCGCCCATAGGGCGCTGGACAGCCACCTCATCATATGATATACTTATGGTGGACACGCCCAAAGAAGGCGATGGCGATGAGGCAATGGAGGATATTCCCCTTGAGAAGCAATCTAAGCACCGGCGTCATAGGCGCCGCTCTAAGCCCCGCCACAGCAAAAATAGTGATACCGGCACAAGGGATGATAACAATCTGGGGAGATGATCATTGAATCATATGATGGTACTACAGACCCCGCGGTATGGATAGGAGATTTCTTCCTCCACATTCACATGGCCCGGGGAGATGATCTACACGCCATCAAGTACCTCCCACTAAAGCTCAAGGGACCAGCTCGGCATTGGTTGAATAGCTTGCCGACAAACTCCATTGGGAGTTGGGAGAACCTGGTAGACGCATTCTTGGAAAATTTCTAGGGCACTTATGTGTGACCACCGGATGCTGATGATCTAAGTCACATAACCCAACAGCCCGGAGAGTCAGCCAGGAAATTTTGGACCCGGTTCCTGAGCAAAAAGAACCAAATTGTCGACTGTCCGGATGCCGAAGCCCTAGCGGCCTTTAAGCATAACATCCGTGACGAGTGGCTTGCCTGACATCTCGTCCAAGAAAAGCCAAAGTCCATGGCAGCCCTCACGACACTCATGACCCGCTTCTGCGCGGGCAAGGATAGCTGGTTGGCTCGTAGCAACAACACAGCAACCAATCCTGGCACATCAAAAGCCAGAGATAGCAACGACAAACCACGACACAACAAACACAAGCATAGCAAAAACGGTGATAGTGCCGAAGACACGACAGTCAACGCCGGATTTAGTGGCTCTAAGTCCAGTCAGCGGAAAAAGCCATTCAAAAATAACAATTCGGGCCCGTCTAGTTTGGATCGCATACTCGACCATCCATGCCAAATTCATGGCACCCCAGGAACACCAGCCAATCATACCAACAGAGAATGTTGGGTCTTCAGACAAGCCGGCAGGTCAGGTGCCGAAAACAAAGGGAAGGGGTCTCAAAGCGACGATGACGAGGAGGAGCCCCGATCACCGAACACAGGAGGGCAAAAGAAATTTCCCCCGCAAATCAAAACGGTGAACATGATAAGTGCCACCCACATTCCCAAGTTGGAACGGCGTGCACTATTAGGGCTGACAACTTCACGAAACCAGTCGCCCCATAATATAACCTATGGTCAATCACCTTTGATCGTACGGATAGCCCGGGCAATACCAATCAGAGCAATCCGACCGCACTCGTCCTGGACCCAATAATTGATGGATTCCACCTCACACGAGTCCTTATGACGGAGGCAGCAGTCTAAACCTGCTGTATTAGGACATAGTGCGCAAGATGGGTATCGATCATTCGATGATCAAGCCCACTAAAACCACATTTAAAGGTGTTATACCAGGTGCAGAGACCAGTTCTATAGGCTCCATCACTCTGGAGGTAGTCTTCGGATCACCAAACAATCACCGTACCGAAGAGTTAGTCTTCGACATCGTCCTCTTTCGCGGTGACTATCAGGCACTGCTCGGACGAACCGCGTTCGCTCGATTCGACGCGGTACCACATTATGCCTACCATAAACTCAAGATGCCCGGTGCGCGTGGCGTCATCACGATTAATGGCAGGGCCGAACTTCCCCTCACTGCTGAAGAGTCTACCGCCGCTTTAACAACAGAAGGAAAGAATGGCACCTTTCAATCGAACCACGAGTCGACGGTCGAGCTCCCGGATACCGCCAAAGGAGTCTGAACTACTGCGCAGCAGGATAGCCCGGCTCGTCCAGAGCTCAATTAAACACTCCGCAAAAGTTAAGACAGGCCACATACTGCGGCTCAACCGCTCTGTGGCACACAAACATTTCTTGCATTTTCTTTGCAGGTTCACCTTTGCGTAGGCCAGGACTGATGGCGTGGAAACAGTTCGAATGCGTAAGGGAATCTTTAGATATCCCCCTTGATGACTGTCAGTGTCAAAATCGGCGGATCTCGGATAGGGGGTCCCGAACTGTGCGTCTAGGCGGATGGTAACAGGAGACAAGGGACACAATGTTTTTACCCAGGTTCGGGCCCTTTCGATGGAGGTAAAACCCTACTCCTGCTTGATTGATATTGATGATATGGGTAGTACAAGAGTGGATCTACCACGAGATCAAGGAGGCTAAACCCTAGAAGCTAGCCTATGGTATGATTGTTGTTGTTTGTTGTGTCCTACGGACTAAAACCCTCCTGTTTATATAGACACAGGAGAGGGCTAGGGTTATACAGAGTCGGTTACAATGGTAGGAGATCTACATATCCGTATCGCCAAGCTTGCCTTCCACGCCAAGGAAAGTCCCATCCGGACACGGGACGAAGTCTTCAATCTTGTATCTTCATAGTCTTGGAGTCCGGCCGATAATGATAGTTCGGCTATCCGGACACCCCCTAGTCCAGGACTCCCTCAGTAGCCCCCGAACCAGGCTTCAATGACGACAAGTCCGACGCGTATATTGTCTTCGGTGTTGCAAGGCGGGTTCTCCTCCAAATTCCATGTGCTTGCCGAATAGTGTCCAGCTTCCTTATAAATATTGCGCTCCTTGGCTTCCACGCCCGATAATGTCCCTCTTCCACATGTTGCATGAATGCAAAAACCCAGGGTATTTTTACGTTTTACCCCCAAGCTGCACGAACAAGCTGCCTATAAGAGAGGCAAGAATCTATATCCAAATCACACCATCCTCCCTCCACGAGTACTCATCGGAGCGCTTCTGACAAAAACCCACTCCATCATGGACCGTCGACGCGGCTCCTCCTCTCGCGCTCCCATCCCTCAGGCAGGAGATTGGAGGAGATGTTCAGTCCCGCACAGCAAGCTGGTGACGCTCCAAGCGGAGGGATATCTTCCTCCGGCCTTCATGGTCCCGGTTCGAGCCGGGCTGGCCACCTACAAAGGCGGAAAACAGGCGGAGAACACCCCCAATCCCTCCAAAGGAGAGCGGGTGTGCTTCGTCCCTTATCTAATAAGGGGGCTCGGATTTCCCATACATCCGTTTCTCTGGGGGCTCCTGGAGTTCTACGGACTCCAGCTTCATCACCTCACGCCTGCCTCCATTTTGCATATCGCGGGTTTCGTAGCTCTTTGCGAGCTGTTCTTGGGCATCGAGCCCCATCTCGTGCCGTGGAAGAGATTCTTTTGCCTCGTACCCCGTTCTCACGAGGGGTCGATATATCAAGTGGGCGGAGCCGAAATATGGCGCATCGCCGGGGCCGGATATCTATCCGGTACCCCGAGGAAGGCGTCCGAAGACTGGCCTTCGGAATGGTTTTATATGGAAGACGCTCCACTGCCGGACCCAGTTCGGATCGGCCTCCCGGAGTTCAGCAACGCTCCTCTGAAGAAACGCCTGAGTTGGCGCCCGCGGAGCCCTCAACGGGAGGATGACAGGAGCGTCCATTATCTGATGGGCCAGATAAGGTTGCTGGCTCATTCCGGATTGACCATGATTGGAGTCATGGCCACGTGCATTATGCGAGGGGTGCAGCCGCTCCAATATAGGGGGCACCCCATGTGGGATTTTAACGGGGAGAATGACGCCACCCGTCATGGCCGCAAGGGGCCGGGATCGGCCGCCGATCTGGTGAAGATCCTGTCCGACTTGTACAAGGGGGAGAAGGAGGACTTCCTCCACACGAGTCCATTGAATGGATTCTCCATGAATAACCCTCGGAGCTGGGTAAGCGGACGTTTATCTATCCGATCCGTGCTTTCAAAGTTAAGTGTCTTACTTTACGATTTCGACGCAGGAACTGCGCCGGGATGTGGAGGGCATACACAGTCCGACTCCACAACCCGAGGATCCGGGAAGATCCCTTGATCCGGCCTCCGAAGAGGATCCGAACATAAAGGTGGAGCTGATTGACAGGGTGTTCCACCAACTTAGCATGGACAATGCTCTAGTCACCATTACGGCTGACTACCCAGGTTTATCTCTGGCTTCCTAGGTAACTATGACCGGAGCCCTGACACCATTACTTCGTCTGTGCTTATTTCTGACCGCCGTATACCAACGGTGTCTCGCAGGAGGCGCCTTCAAGGCGGGAAGCTGATCCCGCGGCGGCTGACCAACAAGGGTCAGTTCGGCCCAGCAGGCGGAAGAGAGGTGCGGTGCTAATTGAAACGTCGCCACAACGGTATGTCACGCCACCGTTTTTAAGGAAAAGACTCCTGTGAAGTATATTAATGCTCATGACTCTTCCAAGAGAAAGGACGCTCGCCGGACTGTGCCCGAAGAGGTTGCCAACCAAGCCTCCGCCAGCCAGGCTCCAACACCTCGTCCGGAGGGGGAGGCGAGCGCAAGGCGCGAACCGGATGCTCCTCCAATGGAGGATGCCGACAGGCTGTCCGCCACCAGGTCTGAGGTGGAGAGCGCCATGAATCACAGGCGCCGCCGGACAGTTCTTCGTGACGCGTGTTTCTCCCCGGAGGCGTTGAATGCCTTTAACGCGGGAGACACGCACCTCCGTGCTGCTCAAGATGGTTTAACCAGAGCCACGGAGCAGTATGTGAAATACATACGGGTAAGGAATTTTAATAGTTATATATGCCTGTAGCCCCCGAGACTTAAAGTAGTTAAAATAACTGATTTAAGGATCATTTGATATGCAGGATCTTACGGAGAAGAATACCCAATTGTCCCAGGAGCTTCAAGAGTGCAAGGCCCAACTTGAGGCTGCACTAGCCGCTGCAGGAGGAGACACAGAGACCCCCTCCGGTAACACATATTTCAAAAAGATAAGCGGTGTGCGGCGTACATATAAGTCTGACAATAATATTGCAGATGTTGCCGGACTTGATCCGGACAAGCAACAGCTACTGCGCCAGCTGAAGGCCGGCGAGAGGGTGCTTATGAAGGTGCAGCAGGAGAGGAACAAACTCCAAGATGCCCACACCCAGCTGGGAGAAGAGCTAAAAGGTGTTCGAGCCCAGCTGTCTGGCTCTGTGAAGGAGAATCAGCGGCTTCGTCGCGACATTTATAGTAAGTGCTTGAGCAAACTCTTTTGAAAAGAAGAGTTCGGCGAGGGAGTCGATTGACAGAAATATGTCTGTAGGTGTGCTCACGGGTCGTCCTGCGGAGGAAATGCCCGGTTCAACGGGTGATCTGCTTCCCGAACTGCTGCAGCTGCACGAACGTGTTCGGCAGGCGATGAGCGGCGTCGTCCAGGCCTTATCGCCGTCCGTCTCCCTGCCCGAGGTTCTTGGAGGGCTTACGGAGAAGCTTCGGGGAGCACGGCAGCGCTTCCGTCTATGGAAGATATCGGCCTGCCGTCAAGACGCCAGGGAGGCCTGGGCCATGGTGAAGACGCGGTACACAAAGGCGGATCCGAACCACATGGCCGAGGTCGGACCTGTGGGGCCCGATGGGAAGGAGATCCCTGTGAGCTTAATGTACGGCTAAGTAGAGTTGGCCGCTAAGTATTCCCAATGGGACTGTAAATTAGACAGCCTGTTAGATGGGATTGAAGAGGAGTACAATCAGTCAATTTGACGATGTATTTTAAAATGACATGTATAATGCCTTCTAGCCGGATTGTAGATCGTTTGTCTTTGCGGACCTTTTTGCTTCAACCTCGGGACCCAACGGTCCGGAGTGTGTCCGAATACCCTCGCGGTTATGCAAAAACCGGGGCATGCATGGAGACCAGGCGTAGGGGTCATTAGTGCTTTATCAGACAAGTGCCCAACTAGTTATGTTATATTACATGGTTAGTAAGAAACATCTTTCTGGGAGAATAGTTCCGTTAAGGGTTCCTTTCCCTGGGAGGCATGCCCTAAAGTGCATGTCCGGACTGCAAAAAAGTAAAAAGCATCCGGGGCAGATAAATAGATAGGTAAAAATCATCTTTCAAGTCACCGACTGAATATTCCCTTAAACGCTAGCTTTCGGCTTCACCCACCGAGGTACACATCCGGCCGACCCGCAAGAATAATCGCAGAGGTGCTCCTTTACCTCCTAGCCGAACAATCGGGAACGTAGGGGTAAGCACAGGAGCGAGGCAACCCAGCTTGGCCAAAACTTAAGTCATATCGATGCATATAATGGTGAATAAAAGGTACATGCGGAAGTTTGACACATGTGTTGGGCATAGAGCCCGAATAAATAAGCTTCTGTTAAAGAAGCCCCCAGGTATAATGAGTGCGAGTAGCATGTCAAGTGTGTGCGAACAATGCGCAGATCAGCCCTAAAAGGCTCTATGAAAAGGGGAGGAGAAAAGAGAGAAACAAAAGACAACTGAAGTATAAAATGTGGACGGAGGAAGGAGACGAACTCTGATTCCGGCGCTAGGCGTAGGATCTTCGGAGGCGGGCTGCATTCCATGGGTTCGGCTCGAGTCGGTTGTCCGATCGCGTTTATGACGGTATGCCCCATGGTCGACTTGGTCGATGATGAAGGACCTTCCCATTTGGGCTTGAATTTGTCCTTTTCTTGTCCGGCAAAGCGAGAACTAGTTCGCCAACATTGTAAGTTTTGGCCCGTACTTCCCTGCTTTGATATCTTGAGCCTGCTGCTGATAGAATGCGGAACGAGCCTTCGCCACATCGCGCTCCTCTTCTAGGGCGTCCAAACTGTCTTGCCGATCCAACTCGGCCTCTCTTTCCTTTTACATGCGCACGCGAGGTGAGTCATGAATTATATCGCAGGGCAAAACTGCCTCCGCGTCGTATACCATAAAAATGGTGTGAATCCGGTAGTACGGTTTGGCATGGTCCGCAGCCCCCAGAGTACAGAGTCGAGCTCCTCTACCCAGTGCGTGTTAGATTCCGTGAGGGACCGCACTAACCTGGGTTTGATGTCGCTCATGATTAGACCATTTGCTCGGTCGAATTGACCGTTAGTTTGAGGGTGATAGACTGAAGCGTAGTCGAGCTTGATGCCCATGTTCTTGCACCAGAGTTTAACCTCGTCGGCCATGAAGTTCGTGTCGTTATCAGTGATGATGCTGTGGGGGACGCCATAACGGTGTACTACCCCAGATATGAAGTCTATCATAGGTCCGGATTCGGCCGTTTTAACCGGCTTGGCCTCTATCCATTTGGTGAATTTATCCACCATGACCAATAGGTATTTTTGCTTGTGGGTTCCCCCTTTAAGGGGTCCAACCATGTCAAGCCCCTGACATGAACGGCCAAGTGATGGGTATAGTTTTGAGGGCGGTGGGTGGCATGTTGCTTTGATTAGCAAAGAGCTGGCAACCGACGCATCGTTGGACTAAGTCCTGAGCATCTGCCCGGGCAGTCGGCCAATAAAATCTTGTACGGAAGGCCTTGCCCACAAGGGCCTGGGCTGCGGCGTGGTGCCCGCCGAGTCCGGCGTGAACTTCAGCCAGGAGTTTCGCCCTTCCTCTTCGGAGATGCACCTTTGAAGGACTCCGGTTGTGCTTTTCTTATAAAGTTCTCCCTCATGGACCTTGTAGGCTTTAGATCGCCGAACTATGCAGCGGGCCTCATTTTGGTCTTCGGGAAGTTCCTGCCTAATTAAGTAGGCTAGGAATGGTTCTGTCCACGGGGCAATTACTGCCATTGTTTCGTGGGCTGAAGGTGTTATTTCATTAGCTGAGCCATCGATTGTGTCAGGATGTTCCGTGTTGGGTGGTGCGGTTGGTTCCGGGTTGTTATTTCCGGACTCCTCTTCCCATAATACGGATGGCTTAAAAAGCCGCTCCAGGAAGATGTTTGGAGGGACGGCGTCGCGTTTTGCGCCGATGCGTGCCAACACGTCGGCTGCCTGGTTGTTATCCCGGGCTACATGGTGGAATTCGAGTCCTTCGAACTGAGCTGACATTTTTAAGACGGTGTTACGATAGGCTGCCATTTTCGGATCCTTGGCGTCAAAGTCTCCGTTTACTTGGGATATTGCGAGGTTTGAATCCCCACGCACCTCTAGGCGCTGAATACCCATGGAGATTGCCATCCGGAGACCATGTAGAAGGGCCTCATATTCGGCTGCATTGTTGGAGTCCGTGTACATTATCTGAAGTATGTATTGGACTGTGTCTCCGGTTGGGGACGTCAATACGATGCCAGCCCCCAAGCCGGCCAACATTTTGGAGCCGTCGAAATGCATGATCCAATTGGAGTATGCACCGTACTCTTTAGGGAGTTCGGCTTCGGTCCATTCGGCGATGAAGTCATCCAAAACTTGCGACTTTATAGCTCGCCGTGGTTTGTAGGTTATGTCGAATGGTAAGAGCTCAATGGCCCATTTTGCAATCCTGCCCGTCGCGTCGCGGTTGTTTATAATGTCGTTGAGAGGTACTTCGGAGGCAACTGTTATCGAACACTCTTGAAAGTAGTGTCGCAGCTTCCGGGATGCCATGAACACCGCGTACGCTATCTTTTGATAATGTGGATACCGGGACTTGCATGAACTTAAGACATTGGATACGTAGTACACTGGTTTTTGAAGAGGGAATTTGTGTCCTTCTATTTCTCGTTCGACGACGAGTATCGCGCTGACAACTTGATGTGTTGCCGCGATGTATAATAACATCGGTTCGCCCAGGTTGGGCGCGGCCAGGACCGGGTTTGTTGCCAATATGGCCTTTATTTCTTCGAGTCCGGCCGTGGCAGCATCCGTCCATTCGAAGTGTTTGGTGCGCCGGAGGAGGTGATAGAGGGGCAATGCCTTTTCTCCCAAACGGGAGATGAAACGGCATAGTGCCGCCACGCATCCAGTCAGTTTTTGTATTTGTTTGAGGTCTTTTGGGGTATCCAATTGTGACAGAGCTCGGATCTTGGCTGGGTTTGCTTCAATTCCTCTACCGGATACAATGAAGCCCAAGAGCTTTCCGGCTGGTACGCCGAAAACGCATTTTTCCGGGTTGAGCTTAATGTCATATGCTCGGCGGTTGTCGAATGTGAGCCTCAAATCGTCTACTAGAGTTTCGACGTGTTTGGTCTTAACGACCACATCGTCTACGTATGCCTCCACTGTTTTGCCGATCTGGGTAGCCAGACATGTCTGAATCATTCGCTGATATGTTGCGCCGGCGTTTTTGAGTCCGAAGGGCATTGTGTTGAAGCAGAATGGCCCGTATGGAGTAATGAATGCCATTGCGGCCTGGTCTGTTTCCGCCATCTTGATTTGATGGTATCCGGAATATGCGTCGAGGAAGCACAATGAATCGTGCCCTGCGGTAGCATCGATGATTTGGTCGATGTGGGGAAGGGGGAAAGGATCCTTTGGACAGGCCTTGCTAAGGTCTTTAAAATCGACACACAGGCGCCAGGATTTGTCCTTTTTGGGTACCATTACCAGGTTTGCTAGCCAGTCCAGATGTTTTATATCTCTGATGAATCCGCTTCTAATAGTTTGGCTAGCTCCTCTCCCATTGCCTGTCTTTTGGGTTCGAAAATCGCCAAGAGCCTGCTTTGATCGGCTTGAATCCTTTAGGATGTTTAGGCCGTGTTCTCGCCACTGCGTGGGATTCCCTGGCATATCTCAAGGGTGCCGGAAAAATGTCCCAATAGTCCCGGCGAATTCTCGTAGTCTTGGCGCGCTACATCGGGTTTAATTGTGCCCCAATGGAGGCCGTCTTTGTGGGGTCCCTTGGATGGACCTGGAATTTGACTATTTTGTCTGCTGGTTTAAAAGAGGTGGACTTAGATCTCTTATCGAGTATCACATCGTCCCTATTCACCGTGGAGCGCAGCGCAGTGAGTTCTTCTGCCGCTAGGGCTTCGGATAGTGCCTCTAGGGCTAGTGCGGCTGTCTTATTTTCAGCGCGGAGTGCTATGTCCGGATCACTAACAAGAGTGATGACTCCATTGGGCCCGGGCATCTTAAGCTTCATGTACCCGTAATGGGGTATAGCTTGGAAAATTGTGAATGCCTCTTGCCCTAGTAAAGTGTGATATCCGCTGCTGAACGGGGCCACCTGGAACGTGACCTCCTTGGACCTGTAATTGTCCGGCGAGCCGAACACCACATCTAGTGTAATTTTTCCTTTGCAGCGTACTTCCCGACTAGGGATTATTCCACTGAAGGTTGTGCTGCTTCGTTCAATGCGGCTCCAGTCTAATCCGCTGCCGCCATCCATGAGTACCTTGGTAAGACGAAAGTCGTCCACTATTGGACTGAGGACCAATGCGGCTGGTGCTCGGGCTGTTCAGAATTTAGGTTCGTCGCTGGCGTTGAAGGTGATGGTCGTGTCGCTCCATGGATTTGTCGTTGCTACTTGGTAGACTTCGGCGAGGCTGCGAATTGTTCGTTTCCACATATTGTTTGATCCGAAAGTCTCGAAGACTGTTAATACCGTACTGGTGCTGTTGGGCTGGTTCTCCGGGGCTAGAAGCTCTTCGCCACTTTTGGCCACCTGCCGTAGTATCCAACATGCTCGAAGGCTGTGCGTTGGAGTGGCGCCCTCTGTACTATGGAATCCACAGGGTTCGCTGAGCCATCCCTCCAGTACAGTTCCGTGCCCTTTATGGGGTTTTTGCTTTTTGGTTTTTGTCCCAGGTGCCTGAGCATGATGCACCCTTTTGTTTCGGACTAGGGTTGTATTCGGAGCCGGATTGTCCCAAAACTTAGTTTCGATTTTCCAGGTACTCTCCATTGCACAGTACTTTCATACTATGGACGCCAGGTCTGCGAAGCGTGTGATTTCGCGGTGACTTATGGCGTTAGTGATTCCCTTGTCCGTGCAATTGTCGCAGAAAATTGAGATTGCGCTTTCCTCACGTCAGTCCTTTATCCTCTCCATAACCAGGAGGAATCTGGCCCAGTAATGATGTACTGTCTCCGTGGGCTCTTGCCGGATTTGATATAGATCGCTTATGTTTGGGTGGGCGGGTGGAATTAAGTCCGGAACCCTGCCCATCCCGAGGCTCAAGGGCCGAAAAGTTTCCGAATTTGGAAGCTTGAATTGCTGGACGTTGTCCAACGAATCTGGTCCGCTGCCTGACTTTAAGTTCAATACTTGATTGACGTCCGTCCCTCCGCGGGAATCTGGCATGGAGGGATCAGGAGTCCGGACATAACTGGTTTTTAGTGCAGAAGAAGAGCCGCCGCATTGTTCCTCTACCACCGCAACGTGGTGGGTAACTTGGGGAGGGTTAATCTCTCTCAGATCGGTTTTATGCCCGATCTGATCGTAGTCTGTAGCGACTCCCAGGGCGGCGATGCGATCCAAGAGCTCGTTTACCGAAGAGAGCTCCATCGGATCCAGCTGCTCGGTGAATTCTGAGTTGATGTGAAGA
The DNA here is from genome assembly GCA_021437245.1 of Aegilops speltoides. NCBI lineage: Eukaryota > Viridiplantae > Streptophyta > Magnoliopsida > Poales > Poaceae > Aegilops > Aegilops speltoides. The sequence goes on along the minus strand of CM038145.1, from coordinate 465,063,729 downwards.
TTGCTTTTGATGACCCGAGAGGTCATCGTCGAAGCGGCGGCCGAACAGGCGGTCATAAGAAAACCACCTAGCCGGATAGTTTGGCCGGCGGCCAAAGCTCCTTTGGTAATGGTACCATCTTTAAAGACGGGAAGAGGCATCCTTCCTGATCGTGACGGCACAGAGGAACTCTCAATGAAAGCACCAATGTCGGTGTCAAAACCGCGGATCTCGTAGGGGTCCCGAACTGTGCGTCTAGGCGGATGGTAACAGGAGACAAGGGACATGATGTTTTTACCCAGGTTCGGGCCCTCTCGATGGAGGTAAAACCCTACTCCTGCTTGATTGATATTGATGATATGGGTAGTACAAGAGTGGATCTACCACGAGATCAAGGAGGCTAAACCCTAGAAGCTAGCCTATGGTATGATTGTTGTTGTTTGTTGTGTCCTACAGACTAAAACCCTCCGGTTTATATAGACACCGGAGAGGGCTAGGGTTACACAGAGTCGGTTACAATGGTAGGAGATCTACATATCCGTATCGCCAAGCTTGCCTTCCACGCCAAGGAAAGTCCCATCCGGACACGGGACGAAGTCTTCAATCTTGTATCTTCATAGTCTTGGAGTCCGGCCGATAATGATAGTTCGGCTATCCGTACACCCCCTAGTCCAGGACTCCCTCAATGACCATCCGTCTGCACTCCGGATTCGCATACAACTTCTTCCCGCCTGGTCTCAGCAGGTTCCGCAGTCATATTTCTTTTTATCACATTACCTGTACTCATACACATCGACGCATTATTCATATACAACATGTGGATTTATATGATGCTTATCTGCTGTTATTTATTATTGAAACTCTTTTGTCAAAAGGCAGCTGCACATCGCGGTATGCCTTAATATGCCAGGGGCTTCATTATATCCATAATACGGCAATAAAGTCCGAACACCTTTATGGCAGCTCGGCACCCCGAACTTATAGCATTATATGCATCAGCTCGGAATCATGTCTTGGGTCAATAGTTGGGTTTGCCCGGCTCCCATGTTTTGGTACCTTATGTTCTGCTATATCGGCTAAGGTAGAACAGGGAGAACTACTGCGATTGTGTCCCGGTTCTTCCAGACGAGCACCTTAGTAGAGAAAGCCGAAAACTGACTGTCATGTAGCGAGAGCTGGTCAGCTGTTCGAGAGGTTATAAAATCTTTAAGGATTTCTCCCGCATAATGCCATAACCAATGCAGCGTGCGATGGATCGGCTTTTCTTCCGATCAGGTGCTTATAGAGCCCCTCGTGCGGTCTTCCGAACACCAGGGGCTGCGCCTACCTTCCTTTGTCAAACTCCTATGGCTAAGTGAGAGTGATAAAGCCCTATAGTCCAATTGCACGTTCACAGTCTTGAACACCTCCTTCAAGGACCCAAAACTGGGATAAAGAGTCCTCGGGTTTATCCGAACACCCTATTACCTACTACGTAAGGCGTTTTACGGCCGCCAACTCTTAGGATTAATATATAAAACGGCCGCACAGGAGGAAAAACTTTCAAATAACAGGCAATAAATAATAGAAATGACCTTGTTCAACATTACAAAGGACAGCATGACTGTATTCATGGAAATATAATTTCCTTGGTGCATTGCTCCGCCGCAAGGTGGGCCCCTTTCAAGACACTATCATAATATAATTCGGGCTTGAGGTGCTCCTTCCCCTCCGGCGGTCCCTCGGTCATCAGCTTTTCCGCATCCATCTTCCCCCAGTGCACCTTTGCGCGGGCGAAGGCCATTTGCGCACCCTCCATACAGGCCGACCGCTTGATTACTTCGAGTCGAGGGCAGGCACTCACAAGCCGCTTCACGAGCCCAAAGTAACTGTTTGGAATCGGCTCGGCAGGCCATAGCCGGATAATTAAATCCTTCATGGCTAGCTCGGCCGTCTTATGCAGTTCGATCAGCTGCTTCAGTTGATCAGCAAAAGGCACCGGATAATTCGGTGTTCCTTTCTTCGGCTCGATAGAATTGGGCGGCATCAGATATGCTGCAAGGCAGCTCCGCAAATACCCTTGGAGAAATCAGAATTCAAATTATCAACTTGATTTTCTCCTTTCAGCTACCCGCTTTGTATAGAAAAAGCTTTACCAGCCGATCTTCTTCGCCTCCTGGATTTCCTTCAGGGCACCTTGGGCTCCCCCCCGGGCATCACTTGCGGCTTGGCGAGCTTTGGTGAGTTCGTATTCTTTCTCCGATAGACTCTGCTTCAAGGTCTCGCATTTCTTCATAGCCTCTTGAAGCTCTTGCTCAGCTTCGATAACCCTGGCCTCGTGCTTCTCACAAAGGGCCTGCTCTGCGACTGCCTTTTTCTCGGCCTCGGCCATAACCTTTTTAAGAGCCTCGACTATGGTCATCGCCCCTAGAGCAAATCATGAAACATACTTTTATCATACTAAAAAATTCGTTCGCATTGAACGCAAGCAAGGTTTGTGCATACCTTGTTTATCCTCCAACTGCCTTTTCAACTGGCCTAGTTCTTCTTTGACCCGCTCTAGACTTTGATTCAGTCCGGAGACCTCCGCCGTATGAGAGGCGGCTGTCGCTACAGACGCCTGATTATAAAAGAAGAGAGAAAGATGCCATCAACCGAGTCTCCTGCGAACATAAATTTGATCATCTGTTCGGTTCTTTCTTTCACCGAACAGTGTATCAGGGGCTACTATCTATACTATGACAGTCTTCGGAACCTTATAAAACATACCCCAAAGCCTCTTATAAGGCTAAAGCAGGCTTCATCTAGTCCACTCTCAGTGGACTAAACCTTCTCAATCACCGCACCCATAAGGGCACGGTGTTCATCGACGATGGAGGCGCTTTTTAGTGCCGCCGATAAAGTATCCGGCACCTCTGGTTGGAAAGAGGTTGCCGGTGGAACAGGCACACCCCCTCTAGTCGAGGGAGGCCGCCTGTCGGATTCTGGAGCCGTACTGATCTCTAGAATCACGTCCGGCTGGGGGCCGAATTCAAGGTCGCCCCCGCCGTCCACTTCCAGGGGAGCCTTCTCTGCCATGTGTCCGGCCCCTGAAGTTTGACCTCCTGGCGCCGCCTTTACGGCCTCCCCCCCTCCTTGGTCTGGGTCCTTCTGGGACGAAACCTCGGTGTCATTCACATGTTTTGGGGTAGGGGCCTTCGGGGGTGTCCCGCTCTCCATAGCATCCGAGCCTAGTAAGTCCTCCGACGAGGATTGTTCGGCGCGGGACCTTGCCGGACTGCAAAAAAAGTATGGCTCAGATTAAAATACTATGCCCTGACGAGCCTGGACGCATAAGCGTGTTCGGACTTGATATACTCATGAGTTCACCAGGGGCTGGGCCCTGGGATCCCACTCCGGGCTGCTATCGGCAGCGGCGGTGGACTCCTCTGGAAGAGGAGTTTTCCCCTCTTAGGTGACTCGGCCTCCAAGGATGTGGAGGCTGTCCTTTTCTTTCTTTCCCCCGTTGGGGATTCGTCTTTCTCCTCTTCCTCGTCCTCTTCGGAGGAAGAACGGGCATTGGAGTCTTCGGATTTTGTGTCCGAAGCGCCGCGGCGACGGAGGCCGCCCCTAGTCTTCTTGGCCTTCTTCTTCAGCACCTTGTAAGGCGCCGGGACCAGCATCTTCATCAGAAGTGGGCCGGCCGGTTCTTCTGGCAGCGGGGCTAGATAGTAGATCCGCCCCGCCTTCTTCGCCCAGCCCTAGGTGAGTTGTGGAAAACACATTAAGCATTTTCCTCAGGATATGCGAATAAAACATATGAATTGCCAACATAACGGTGACTTACCGAACTTGCAGGGCGGGACAGTTGGTACCCGCGGTCCTCGGCGGAGTCCGGCCATGATTTGCCAGACTTAAAAAGCACCTTCCAGATGTCCTTGTGTGAGGAGGCAAAGAGATCTAGTAGGGTCTGGTGCTTGGTCGGGTCAAATTCCCATAAATTGCAAGCCCGGTGTTGACAAGGAAGAATCCGGCGAACTAACATCACCTGGACTACATTGACAAGTTTGATATCCTTGTCTTCCATGTCCTTGACGCGTGTCTGGAGCACCGACAGTTCGTCAGACGAAGATAGTTCAGGCCCTTCTTGGGCCAGGACGTGAGTCGCAGGGGGCTTCGGATCTGAATTCCGGAGTAGCGGTCCATCCCTTGCCGCGCGGCTGAGTGATGTAAAACCACTGCTGCTGCCACTCCTTGATGGAATCATTAAAAGTACCTTTTGGTCATGTGACGTTGGGCATCTTGCTCACCATGGCGCCTCCTCACTCGGCATGCTCGCCGCTCACTACCTTGGGCTTCACATTAAACACCTTCAGCCATAAGCCTAAGTGTGGTGGGATGTGGAGAAAGGCCTCACACACGATGATGAATGTCGACATGTTGAGGAAGGAATTGGGGGATAGATCATGAAAGTCGATCCCGTAATAATACATGATGCCGCGAATGAATGGGTGGACGGGAAACCCTAACCCATGGACAAAATGAGGGAGGAATACAACCCTCTCATTGGGTTCCAGAGTAGGGATGATCTGTCCCGCCGTCGGAAGGCGGTGGCCGATTTTCTTGGCCAGATACTCGGCCCCCCAAAGCTTTTTGATATCCTTCTCCCGGACGGTAGAGGCCATCCACTTGCCTCCTACTCCGGATCCGGACATTTTCAGAAAACCTTTTTGGGCGGAGAAGACGAACGCTTGGGCGCTAGGGCTCGAGCTAGAGGAACGGATGAGCAGAGGGAGTAGAAGGTGTGGGTGAAGAAAGGGAGTTCTTATCTCCTTATAAAGGCAGCAGGGATCCTGCGCCTCCCTACTTGCCTTGCAAAATCGCTTATTCCCCAAGCGACGTGATTGATGGCGCGGTTGGGTTACCCACACCCGTATTGATGAGAATCCCGTGATAAGGGGACACGATCTCTGCTTCGACAAGACGTGCCAAGGAAACCGTCTTGCGATATGTGCGGTGGCAGGTTGAGAAAAACGGTTCGCATGATGACCGCGCCGCGGCATGACGTCACCCTATGAAAAGTTGTCAGCAGATTAGATTTGTCGAATATTGTGCTCTCTACGGTGCTATATGGAATTTGTTTTGCAGAGCCGGACACGATCCTCATATTGAAGATCTTCTAGGGAGTATTCGGATAAGGAACCCGCCTTGCAATGTTGAAGACAATCTGTGCGCCGGACTCATCGTCATTGAAGCCTGGTTCAGGAGCTACTGAGGGAGTCCTGGATTAGGGGGTCCTCGAACAGCCGGACTATATACTTTGGCCGGACTGTTGGACTACGAAGATACAAGATTGAAGACTTCGCCTCGTGTCCGGGTGGGACTCTCCTTTGCAGGGAAGGCAAGCTTGGCAATTCGTATTTGTAGATTTCCTTCTCTGTAATCGACTCTATGTAACCCCAGCCCCCTCCGGTGTCTATATAAACCGAAGGGTTTAGTCCCTAGGACAACAACAATCGTAATCATAGGCTAGCTTCTAGGGTTTAGCCTCTACGATCTCGTGGTAGATCAACTCTTATAATACTCATATCATCAAGATCAATCAAGCAGGAAGTAGGGTATTACCTCCATCGAGAGGGCCCGAACCTGGGTAAACATCGTGTCCCCCGCCTCCTATTACCATTAGCCTTAGATGCATAGTTTGGGACCCCCTACCCGAGATCCACCGGTTTTGACACCCACAGGGGGTGCCCCCCTTTCCTTCCCTCTCTCTCCCTTCCTTCCTCTCCTACACCAACTTGGGAAGGAGGAATCCTACTCCCGCTGGGAGTTGGACTCCCCCTTGGGCGCGCCATAGAGGGCCGGCCCTCCCCCTCCTCCACTCCTTTATATACAAGGGAGGGGCACCCCTTAGACACACAAGTTGACAATGGTTTAGCCGTGTGCGGTGCCCCCCTCCACAGTTACACACCTCGTTCATACAATCGTAGTGCTTAGGCGAAGCCCTGCGCTGGTAACTTCATCATCACTCTCACCATGCTGTCGTGCTGACGAAACTCTCCCTCGGCCTCAAATGGATCAAGAGTACGATGGACGTCCCTGAGCTGAACGCGGAGGTGCTGTACGTTCGGTGCTTGGATCGGCTGGATCATGAAGACGTTCGACTACATCAACCGCGTTAACTAAACGCTTCCGCTTTCGGTCTACGAGGGTACATGGACACACTCTCCCCTCTCATTGCTATGTATCACAAAGATAGATCTTGCTTGATCGTGGAATTTTTTTGAAATTACCACATTCCCCAACAGTGGCATCCAAGCCAGGTCTATGCGTAGATGTTATATGCACGAGTAGAACACAAAGAGTTGTGGGTGATAATAGTCATACTGCTTACCAGCATGTCATACTTTGATTTGGCGGTATTGTTGGATGAAGTGGCTCAGACCGACATTACGCGTACGCTTACGTGAGACTGGTTCTACCGACGTGCTTTGCACATAGGTGGCTGGTGAGTGTCTGTTTCTCCAACTTTAGTTGAATAGAGTGTGGCTACGCCCGGTCCTTGTTGAAGGTTAAAACAGCACACTTGACGAAAATCGTTGTGTTTTTGATGTGTAGGTAAGAACGGTTCTTGCTAGAAGCCCGTAGCAGCCACGTAAAACTGGCAACAACAAAGTAGAGGACTTCTAACTTGTTTTTGCAGGGATTGTTGTGATGTGATATGGTCAAGCATGATGTGATATAAATTGTTGTATGAGATGATCATGTTTTGTAACAAAGTTATCAGCAATTGGCAGAAGCCATATGGTTGTCGCTTTATTGTATGCAATGCAATCGCCATGTAATTGTTTTACTTTATCACTAAGCGGTAGAGATAGTCATAGTAACAATAGGTGGCAAGACGACAACGATGCTACGATGGAGATCAAGGTGTCATGTCAGTGACGTTGGAGATCACGACGATGCTTCGGTGATGGAGATCATGAGCACAAGATGATGATGGCCATATCATGTCACATATTTTTTGATTGCATGTGATGTTTATCCTTTATGCATCTAATTTTGCTTAGAACATCGGTAGCATTATAAGATGATCCCTTACTAAATTTCAAGGTACAAGTGTTCTCCCTGAGTATGCACCGTTGCTGCAGTTCGTCGTGCCGACACACCACATGATGATCGGGTGTGATAAGCTCTACGTTCACATAAAATGGGTGCAAGCCAGTTTTCCACACGCAGAATACTCGTGTTAAACTTGACAAGCCTAGCATATGCAGATATGGCCTCGGAACACTGAGACTGAAAGGTCGAGCGTGAATCATATAGTAGATATGATCAACATAGTGATGTTCACCATTGAATACTACTCCATCTCACATGATGATCGGACATGGTTTAGTTGATTTGGATCACGCGATCACTTAGATGATTAGAGGGATGTCTATCTAAGTTGGAGTTCTTAAGTAATATGATTAATTGAACTTTAATTTATCATGAACTTAGTACCTGATAGTATTTTGCATGTCTATGTTGTTGTAGATCAATGGCCCGTTCTATCGTTCCTTTGAATTTTAATGCGTTCCTAGAGAAAGCTAAGTTGAAAAATGATGGCAGCAACTACACGGACTGGGTCCGTAACTTGAGGATTATCCTCATTGCTGCATAGAAGAATTATGTCCTGGAAGCACCGTTGGGTGCCAGGCCTGCTGCAAATGATACGGATGATGTTAAGAACGTCTGGAAGAGCGAAGCTGATGACTACTCGATAGTTCAGTGTGCCATGCTATACGGCTTAGAATCGGGACTTCAAAAGACATTTCGAACGTCATGGAGCATATGAGATGTTCCAAGAGTTAAAGTTAATATTTCAAGCAAATGCCCAAGTTGAGAGATATGAAGTCTCCAACAAGTTCTACAGCTGCAAAATGGAGGAGAATAGTTCTGTCAGTGAACACATACTCAAAAATGTCTGGGTATCATAATCACTTGACTCAGCTGGGAGTTGATCTTCTAGTTGATTGTGTCATTGACAGAGTTCTTCAATCACTGCCACCAAGCTATAAAGGCTTCGTGGTGAACTATAATATGCAAGGGATGGACAAGACTATTCCCGAGCTCTTCGTGATGCTAAAGGCCGCGGAGGTAGAAATCAAAAAGGAGCATCAAGTGTTGATGGTCAATAAGACCACTAGTTTCAAGAAAAAGGGAAAAGGGAAGAAAGGGAACTTCAAGAAGAACGGCAAAAAGGTTGCTTATCAAGAGAAGAAACCCAAGTCTGGACCTAAGCCTGAAACTGAGTGCTTCTACTACAAAGGGACTGGTCACTGGAAGCGGAACTGCCCCAAGTATTTGGCGGATAAGAAGGATGGCAAAGTGAAAGGTATATTAGATATACATGTTATTGATGTGTACTTAACTAATGCTCGCAGTAGCGCCTGGGTATTTGATACTGGTTTTGTTGCTCACATTTGCAACTCGAATCAGGGGCAACGGATTAGGAGAAGATTGGATAAGGATAAGGTGACGATGCGCGTGGGGAATGGTTCCAAAGTCGATGTGATCGCGGTCGGCACGCTATCTCTACATCTACGTTCGGGATTAGTTTTAGACCTGAATAATTGTTATTTGGTGCCAGCATTGAGCATGAACATTATATCTGGATCTTGTTTAATGCGAGACGGTTATTCATTTAAATCGGAGAATAATGGTTGTTCTATTTATATGAGGAATATCTTTTATGGTCATGCACCCCTGCTAAGTGGTCTATTTTTGTTGAATCTCGATAGTAGTGATACACATATTCATAGTGTTGAAGCCAAAAGATTGAAGTTTAATAATGATAGTGCAACTTATTTGTGGCACTGCCGTTTGGGTCATATTGGTTTAAAGTGCATGAAGAGACTCCATGCTGATGGACTTTTGGAATCACTTGATTATGTATCACTTGGTGCTTGCGGACCGTTCCTTATGGGCAAGATGACTAAAACTCCATTCTCCGGAACAATGGAACGAGCTACGGACTTGTTGGAAATAATACATACCGATGTATGTGGTCCAATGAGTATTGATGCTCGTGGTGGGTATCGTTATTTTCTTACCTTCACATATGATTTGAGCAGATATGGTTATATCTACTTAATGAAGCATAAGTCTAAAACATTTGAAAAGTTCAAGGAATTTCAGAGTGATGTGGAAAATCATCGTAACAAGAAAATAAAGTTTCTACAATCTAATCATGGAGGAGAATATTTGAGTTATGAGTTTGGTCCTCATTTGAAACAACATGGGATAGTTTCACAATTAACGCCATGTGGAACACCACAGCGAAATGGTGTGTCCGAACATCGTAACCGTACTTTATTAGATATGGTGCGATCTATGATGTCTCTTACTGATTTACCGCTATCGTTTTGGGGTTATGCTCTAGAGACTGCTGCATTCACTTTAAATAGGGCACCATCAAAATCCGTTGTGTCGGTGTACTAAAGTAGGGGTACCTTAGTACCCCGAACTTGTGCACGGGCAGTCGCAGCGTCCCGCGGCAAGCCTTGCCGGACGTCCGCCAAGATCCTTCGTTATTCCTATCTTACTGCCATTCAAGAACAAAGTGTTTAACTGAGAAGACAAGGCCCCGGCAAGAGGAGCTTGCCGGGAAGGACAAGACCCCGGCAAGAGGAGCTTGCTGGGAAGGCCAACAAAGGCATGTCAAGAGACTTGCCGCGACACGCCGCGCGTCCCGGCAAGACCCGGCGAGCGACAAGCTTGCGGGTACGACAAGACAGCGACCACGGCAAGGCACTTGCCACGGCGAAGCCATCACTCTGCATCCACGCTCCAGCACATCCAACGACGTGTCACCCCAAGATCGCTCCTGGCGCACGTGTCGGGCGGCTGTGCAGCCAAGCGGTGCGAGGTGGCAAGAGAAGATGACGAGGAGGCAGCAATCCCAAAGGCACTGCGGTCTCCTCTGCTTTCCTCATCCTCGTTCGATCCCAGGGGCAGCCAGCGCGTCGCCGTTCCCCTGCCTCGACCGCGCGTGAGACCAGCAGCTCCACCACCAAGCCGCGCCTCGCCTGCGCCCCGATCCCCTCACCACCTCGCCGAAGCTCCATTCCAGCGCGCCGCCGGCGACAACAGCAGCAGCAGGTCATGCCGCCGGCCTGATCCCGCTCCTCCCCTCCCCTGTATCTCCCTTCCTCCCCATGCTTCTCTCCCTCACGTCTCCCCGTGCTTCGCCGGATCCGCGTCCCACTGCCAGGAATCGGTTCCCCTCGTTCTTGCCCCGCCTCCGGTGGTCGTCTGCCGCTGCCAGAGACACCAGTGCCACCACCACCCGCCTTCCTGGAACGCACACAGCCCCAAGCCCGGCGCTCGCTCGTGCCAGATAAGCGCCTGCGGCCTCCGCGCCCTCACCGGAGTACTCGTCCCAGTCCTGCGCCACCGCGGTTCCCCTCTCGCCGTCGACCTCCATGCCTCGCCGCCGGCCTCTGCTCGCTCTGTTTCGTGCAGAGGAGCTCGAACCGCACGCAGCCACATCGACCCAGTGCCTCGTTGACTGCTTCGTCAACGCGGCCTCCCGTGCCAGATCGCGTGGCCCAGCGCGCCTCCGCGGCCTGCCAGGCCTCTCCTCCAGCCGGGCCGAAGCCCATGGGTGAGGCCCCCAGCGCCTTCCTTTTTTTTCCTTCTATTGGGCCTGCTCAAGTCAGATTCGGCCCAGCTCCTTTTTTTTCCCTTGTGCGAATTTAACATTTATCCAGTGATTTACAGAATTGCAAAAAACCCCTCATACTTCATGCATTTAATAACTAAATAACCATGCATCCTATGTAAAAACTTTATATATGTAAAATGCTTAGTTTTTCAACTAGTTTAATAATATGCCACTTTCATCCATGTTTAAAATGATGTTTGTTTAAATTTGCTCAAATGACATGCTAAAATGATTTAATTCATAACTAATTAACCGTAGCTCTGAATTTAATAAACCTTATATGTAAATGGGGTGGAAAAATGCCTAATTTAACATGGTCCACTTTATTTTCCTGTTTAACAACATTAAAATATGGTTTAGGGCAGAACAGTAGCAAATTCATAAATTGCATATGAGGTTTTTCCGGAATTGTTATTTGTTTTTCCGGCCTCATTTAAACTTGCCTAGTTAGGTAGTTTTCATATGCTTCACCCCTTGCCATGTTTAATAACATTTAACTTTGTTGTGTACCTAAACGAGAGCGAACTAAATAACTCGGATGTGGCGTTTCGTCAATATGCAACTCGTTGCATATTGAGCTCCACTTAACTTGTAGTATTGTTTGTTGCACTTTGCCATGCCATGCCTCATTAAACCGGACATGCATCATACTGGATTGTGCATCATGCCATGCTTATGATTGTGTGTTTACCATGTTGTTTGCTTCTTTCCGGTTTGCTTCTCTTGTTAGCTTCGGTTTCGTTCCGGAGTTGTGAGGATTCGTTCGACTACGTCCGTTCGTCTTCTTCATGGACTTGTTCTTCTTCCTAGCGGGATTTCAGGCAAGATGACCGCTACCCTGGATCTCACTACTATCATTGCTATGCTAGTTGCTTCGATCTATCGCTATGCTGCGTTACCTATCTTTTGCTCTTCAAGCCTCCCAAATTGCCATGAACCTCTAACCTTTCACACCCTTCCTAGCAAACCGTTGTTTGGCTATGTTACCGCTTTGCTCAGCCCCTCTTATAGCGTTGTTAGTTGTAGGTGAAGTTGAAGATTGCTCCATGGTGGACAGGGTTTATGTTGGGATATCACAATATCTCTTATATTATTAATGCATCTATATATTTGGTAAAGGGTGGAAGGCTCGGCCTTATGCCTGGTGTTTTGTTCCACTCTTGCCGCCCTAGTTTCCGTCATACCGGTGTTATGTTCTGGATTTTATGCTCCTAACGCGGTCGGGTGATTTATGGGACCCCCCTGACAGTTCGCTTTGAATAAAACTTGTCCAGCAAGGCCCAACCTTGGTTTTACCATTTGCCTCACCACCACCTATACCCTTCCTTGGGTCGGCCAACCCAAGGGTCATCTTTATTTTAGCCCCCCCGGGCCAGTGCTTGTCTAAGTGTTGGTCCGAAACGAGCAACCCGCGGGGCCACCTCGTGGCAACTCGAGGGCTGGTTTTACTCGTAGTTTGACTTATCCGGTGTTGCCCTGAGAACGAGATATGTGCAGCTCCTATCGGCATTGTCGGCGCATCGGGCGGCTTTGCTGGTCTTGTTTTACCATTGTTGAAATGTCTTGTAAACCGGGATTCCGAGACTGATCGGGTCTTCCTGGGAGAAGGTCCATTCCTTCGTTGATCGCGAGAGCTTGTCATGGGCTAAGTTGGGACACCCCTGCAGGGTATAAACTTTCGAGAGTCGTGCCCGCGGTTATGTGGCAGATGGGAATTTGTTAATGTCCGGTTGTAGATAACTTGACACCAGATCCGAATTAAAACGCATCAACCGCGTGTGTAGCCGTGATGGTCTCTTCTCGGCGGAGTCCGGGAAGTGAACACGGTTTCTGGGTTATGTTTGATGTAAGTAGGTGTTCAGGATCACCTCTTGATCATTGCTAGCTTCACGACCGTTCCTTTGTTTCTCTTCTCGCTCTCATTTGCGTATGCTAGCCACCATACTTGCTTAGCCGCTGCTGCAACCTCACCACTTTACCCCTTCCTTAACCATTAAGCTTTGCTAGTCTTGATACCCATGGTAATGGGATTGCTGAGTCCTCGTGACTCACCAGATACTTCCAAAACTAGTTTGCAGGTGCCTATGTTACCGAGCAGGTGACGCAACCAAGCTCAAGGAGGAGCTCGATGAAGATCTTGCCCTTTGTGTTGTTTCGTTCTAGTTGATCAGTAGTGGAGCCCAGTTGGGGTCGATCGGGACCTTTGTCGCATTTGGGGTTCTTCTTTTATTTTGGTTCCGTAGTCGGACCTTGATTGTATCTGGATGATGTAATGCTTTATTCATGTAATTGTGTGAAGTGGCGATTGTAAGCCAACTATGTATCTCTTTCCCTTATGTATTACATGGGTTGTGTGAAGATTACTTCACTTGCGACATTGCTTTCAATGCGGTTATGCCTCTAAGTCGTGCTTCGACACGTGGGAGATATAGCCGCATCGAGGGCGTGACACCATGGCACGTAGAAGGGGTTCGACTCATTCGAGACTACAACACACCACATGCTTTCGAGCAAGAACAAAATACAAACACAAAGCAGCAGTAGGAGTTTTATCTCTCCGGAGAGCTCCGAAGCTGGGTAAAATCCCTTGCGTGCTCGACCTCGATCTGCTCTTCGTGCGCCCTCCACTCCCTGCCGGACCGAAAAGGGGCCCTGCCCCATAGGTGCTCGTTTCCCACGACACGTTGAGACGACGCCTTATGAACTGTGGCTTGGCAAGAAACCAAAGTTGTCGTTTCTTAAAGTTTGGGGCTGCGATGCTTATGTGAAAAAGTTTCAACCTGATAAGCTCGAACCCAAATCGAAGAAGTGTGTCTTCATAGGATACCCAAAGGAAATTGTTGGGTACACCTTCTATCACAGATCCGAAGGCAAAATCTTTGTTGCTAAGAATGTATCCTTTCTAGAGAAGGAGTTTCTCTCAAAAGAAGTGAGTGGGAGGAAAGTAGAACTTGATGAGGTAACTGTAGCTTCTCCCTTATTGGAAAGTAGTTCATCACAAAAATCAGTTCCCGTGATTCCTACACCAATTAGGAGGAAGCTAATGATGATGATCATGAAGCTTCAGATCAAGCTACTACCAAACTTCGTAGGTCTTCCAGAGTAAGATCCGCACCAGAGTGGTACGGCAATCCTGTTCTGGAAGTCATGTTACTAGACCATAATGAACCTACGAACTATGAGGTAGCTATGATGAGCCAAGATTCCGCAAAATGGCTTGAGGCCATTAAAACTGAGATGGAATCCATGTATGAGAACAAAGTGTGGACTTTGGTGTACTTGTCCGATGATCGGCAAGCCATAGAAAATAAATGGATCTTTAAGAAGAGGACCAATGCAGATGGTAATGTTACTGTTTACAAAGCTCGACTTGTTGTGAAAGGTTTTCGACAAGTTCAAGGAGTTGACTACGATGAGACTTTCTCACCCGTAACAATGCTTAAGTCTGTCCGAATCATGTTAGCAAATGATGCATTTTATGATTATGAAATTTGACAAATGGATGTCAAAACTATATTCCTGAATGGATTTCTGGAAGAAGAGTTGTATATGATGCAACCGGAAGGTTTTGTCGATCCAAAGGGTGCTAACAAAGTGTGCAAGCTCCAGCGATCCATTTATGGACTGGTGCAAGCCTCTCGGAGTTGGAATAAATGTTTTGATAGTGTGATCAAAAGATATGATTTCATACAGACTTTTTGAGAAGCCTGTATTTACAAGAAAGTGAGTGGGAGCTCTGTAGCATTTCTAATATTATATGTAGATGACATATTGTTGATTGGAAATGATATAGAATTTCTGGATAGCATAAAGGGATACCTGAATAAGAGTTTTTCTATGAAGGACCTTGGAGAAGCTGCTTACATATTGGGCATCAAGATCTATAGAGATAGATCAAGACGCTTAATTGGACTTTCACAAAGAACATACCTTGATAAAGTTTTGAAGAAGTTCAAAATAGATTAGTCAAAGAAAGGGTTCTTACCTGTGTTACAAGGTGTGAAGTTGAGTCAGACTCAAAGCCCGACCACCGCAGAAGATAGAGAGAAAATGAAAGTCATTCCCTATGCTTCAGCCATAGGTTCTATAATGTATCCAATGCTGTGTACCAGACCTGATATATGTCTTGCTATAAGCATAGCAGGGAGGTACCAAAGTAATCCCGGAGTGGAGCACTGGACAACGGTCAAGAACATCCTGAAATACCTAAAAAGGACTAAGGATATGTTTCTCGTTTATGGAGGTGAAAAAGAGCTCGTCATAAATGGTTACGTCGATACAAGCTTTGACACTGATCCAGATGACTCTAAGTCGCAAACCGGATACGTATTTTTATTGAATGGAGGAGCTGTCAGTTGGTGCAGTTCCAAGCAGAGGGTCGTGGTAGGATCTACGTGTGAAGCGGAGTACATTGCTGCTTCGGAAGCAGCGAATGAAGGAGTTCGGATGAAGGAGTTCATATCCTATCTAGGTGTCATACCTAGTGCATCGGGGCCAATGAAAATCTTTTGTGACAATCCTGGTGCAATTGCATTGGCAAAGGAATCCAGATTTCACAAGAGAACCAAGCACATCAAGAGACGCTTCAATTCCATCCGTCATCAAGTGTCAGAAGGGGACATAGAGATTTGCAAGATACACACGGATCTGAATGTTGTAGACCCGTTGAATAAGCCTCTCTCACGAGCAAAACATGATCAGCACCAAAGCTCCATGGGTGTTAGAATCATAACTATGTAATCTAGATTATTGACTCTAGTGCAGGTGGGAGACTGAAGGAAATATGCCCTAGAGGCAATAATAAATTTATTATTTATTTCCTTAATTCATGATAAATGTTTATTATTCATGCTTTAATTGTACTAACCGGAAACTTAGTACATGTGTGAATACATAGACAAAAAACCAATAGTCCCTAGTATGCCTCTACTTGACTAGCTCGTTAATCAAAGATGGTTATGTTTCCTAACCATAGACATGTGTTGTCATTTGATGAACGGGATCACATCACTAGGAGAATGATGTGATGGCATGACCCATCCGTTAGCTTAGCATGATGATCGTGTTAGTTTCATTGCTACTGCCTTCTTCATGACTTACACAAGTTCCCTAGACTATGAGATAGATTATGCAACTCATGAATACAGGAGGAACACTTTGTGTGCTACCAAACGTCACAACGTAAAAGGGTGATTATAAAGGTGCTCTAAAGGTGTCTCTGAAGGTGTTTGTTGGGTTGGCATAGATCGAGATTAGGATTTGTCACTCCGTGTTTTGGAGAGGTATCTCTGGGCCCTCTCGGTAATACTCATCACTATAAGCCTAGCAAGCATTGTGACTAATGAGTTAGTTGCGGGATGAAGTATTATGGAACGAGAAAGATACTTGCCGGTAACGAGATTGAACTAGCTATTGAGATACCGACGATCGAATCTCGGGCAAGTAACATATCGATGACAAAGGGAACAACGTATGTTGTTATGCGGTTTGACTGATAAAGATCTTCGTAGAATATGTAGGAACCAATATGAGCATCCAGGTTCCGCTATTGGTTATTGACCGAAGACGTGTCTCGGTCGTGGCTACATAGTTCTCGAACCCGTAGGGTCCGCACGCTTAACGTTCGATGATGATTGGTATTATGAGTTTATGTGTTTTGATGTACCGAAGGTAGTTCAGAATTCCGTATGTGATCAAGTACATGACGAGGAGTCTCGAAATGGTCGAGACATAAAGATTGATATATTGGACGACTATGTTTGGATATCGTAATGGTTCCGGATGAGTTCGAGCATTTACCGGAGTACCGGGGGGTTACCGGAACCCCCCGGGGAGTGTATGGGCCTTATTGGGCCTTAGTGGGTGAGAGGAGGAGGCAGTCAGGTGGAGGGCGCCCCCACCTCCCAAGCCCAATCCTAATTGGGTGGGGGGCCGGCCCCCCTTTCCTCCCCTCTCTCTTCCCCTTCCTTCCTCTCCTACTCCAACTTGGGAAGGAGGAATCCTACTCCCGCTGGGAGTAGGACTCCCCCCTTGGGCGCGCCATAGAGGGCCGGCCCTCCCCCTGCTCCACTCCTTTATATACGGGGGAGGAGCACCCCTTAGACACACAGGTTGACAAATTGCTTTAGCCGTGTGCGGTCCCCCCCTCCACAGTTACACACCTCGGTCATATTGTCGTAGTGCTTAGGCGAAGACCTGCGCCGGTAACTTCATCATCACTGTCACCATGCCGTCGTGCCGACAAAACTCTCCCTCGGTCTCAATTGGATAAAGAGTACAAGGGACGTCCCCGAGCTGAACATGTGCTGAACGTGGAGGTGCCGTACGCTTCGTGCTTGGATCGGTTGGATCGCGAAGACGTTCGACTACATCAACCGCGTTAACTAAACGCTTCCGCTTTCGGTCTACGAGGGTACATGGACACACTCTCCCCTCTCGTTGCTATGCATCACATAGATAGATCTTGCGTGATCGTAGGATTTTTTTTTGAAATTACCACGTTCCCCAACATAATGGGCTAGGGATAGCTTTCTTTAGTGTTGATATTTTGAAAGAAATGGTTGCTTGTTATGCTTGAGTATTGATGTCCTCATGTCGATGGTAGACTATTCCTTTGAATCATCTAAAGTCCAAATGTCCATGGTACAAAAGAAAAGAATATGTTATGAACATGATAGGCGGCATTCCACATCAAAAAAAAACTATTTTTATCATTTACCTACTCGAGGACGAGCACGAATTAAGCTTGGGGATGCTGATACATCTCCAACGTACCTATAATTTTTCATTGTTCCATGTTGTTATATTACTGTTCATGGATGTTTTATATTCATTTACTAGCAACTTTATATCATTTTTTGGGACTAATCTATTGACATGGTGTCGGGTGCCGGTTGTTGTTTTTTGGTTGTTTTTTACTTCGCATAAAATCAATACCAAATGAAGTCCGAATGCCATGAAACTTTTTGGAGAATTTGTTTTCTGCCCAAAAGACACCCAGAAGGCCCAAGAAGTGCACCAGAGGGGCCCTGTGGGTCCCACTAGGCACCAGGGCATGCCAGGGCCCCTGGGCATGCCCTGGTGGGTAGTGGAGCCCACAGGCACCCCTCCACCGACCCTGGCTCTATAAATACTGTAAAATCTCCAAAATGCTAGGGGAGTCAACGAAACACAATTCCAGTCAACGCAAGTTCCAGAACCATGAGATCCAATCTAGAGGCCCTTTCCAGCTCTCTGCTGGAGGGGCCAATGATCACGGAGGGGTTCTTCATCACCACCCTTGCCCCCCCCCCAATGATGCGTGAGTAGTTTACCACAGACCTACGGGTCCGTAGGTAGTAGCTAGATGGCTTCTTTTCTCTTTTTGAACTTCAATACCATGTTCTCTTGGATGTTGTTGGAGATATATTTGATTTCATGACTTTTTTGGTATGTTTGTTGGGATCCGATGAATTGTAAGTTTATGATTAGATCTATCCATGAATATTATATGGGTCTTTTTTGAACTCTTTTATGCATGATTGTTATGGCCTCGTATTTCTTATCCGAAACTTTGGTTTGGTTTGGCCAACTAGATTGATATTTCTTGCAATGGGAAGAGGTGCTTTGTGATGGGTTCGATCTTGCGGTGCTCAATCTCACTGATAGAAGGAGACATGACACACATGTGTCATTGCCATTAAGGATAAAAATGTGGGGTCTATTCCTACATGAATAGATCTTGTCTACATCATGTCATCGTTCTTATTGCATTACTCCGTTTTTCCATGAACTTAATACACTAGCTGCATGTTGGATAGTGGTCGATGTGTGGAGTAATAGTAGTAGATGCATGCAGGATTCGGTCTACTAATCTTGAATGTGATCCCTATATACATGCTTATTGCCTTGAATATTGTCATAACTATTCGCTTTTCTGTCAATTGCCCAACAGTAGTTTGTTTACCCACCGTATGCTATTTCCTAGAGAGAAGCCTCTAGTGAAATCTACGGCCCCAGGTTTATTTCCTATCATATTAGAACCAAAAATACCTTGACTCACTTTTCCTTTCTTTATTTTATTTTGTGTTTTTGCAAGATCTATTTATCAATCTCATACAATTTAATCTATCTCAATACCGAGGAGGGATTGACAACCCCTCTTTCATGTTGGGTTGCAAGTTCTTGTTATTTGTGTGCAAGTGTTGTTTACATAGTGTTGTTTGGTTCTCCTGCTGGATTGATAATCTTGGTTTCATAACTGAGGAAAATACTTACCATTGTTGTGCTGCATCATCCTCTCCTCTTTGGGGAATTACCAATGCAAATACAAGCAATCACCTACAAGTACCCTGAGCGGCTGGGGAAAATTATTATCTATGTTCTTTGCTTGTTTCTTTCCTCAAGGTAAGATATATAAGATAAGAAGGAAGATTGGTAGCTTTGGACAACATCCAAGTGAGCGATTGGTGGGTGCTTGCATAAGGTACAGAAGTATACTCTCTGAATGCCCTGGACATCCTTTTCCCAATTATTTAATTGTGAACTTTCTTTAATCTCATGGTAGATATTTGTACTCTGTACTATCCTCATATCAATACAATCAAAAGCATGATGTAGGCTATTATCTCTTCGAGAGAGCTCGAACCTGGGTAAAATCCTGTGTCCATTATTACCATCATTCCAATACGCCTAGCTTAGGACCCCTACCTCGAGATATGCCAGATTTAGCATCGACATGTGGGCCGGGAGTGAATTCCTGACTGATTGTTCGACGATCTAGGCTTCAGCATTCCCGACCGATAGTCCGTCACTATACACATGTTTTCCCGACCCACTGTACGCTATAATTTTTCTAAACGACTGTCGGTCGGCAATAGTGACTTTTGCCAACACACGTCGGGCGGAAATGCAGTGTGGTGGTGTAGTGTCTTTGGCTAGATTAAAGACATTGGTAGAGGTCTGACCACCATAGGATGAATCTCTTGAAACAATCACAGCCTGCCATTGGTATCTGGCCAGATTACGAGTGTGCATGTTTGCCACTCATATGACTCCATCTATAAGAATTTTCCCAGTTGTGCATCTTTTGGAATAGTCTGATAACTTCCTGACTGCAGATTCAGTCTTGCTGGTCGTAGGTCGCAACATTGAGCATGGCCCCCGACGCATCCTGGATGTGTGCAGGACAAAGATGTCCTTGGCTCCCCTAAGGACATGTTTGTAATTTCTATTTTCTTTTCAAGTTGCCTTGTGTGGATTGGATTCTTTAAATACGGTTCAGGTGTGTTGGAATATGCATGGGAATGTACAATATGATGAAGTCACTAGTGAGGTAAGCAAGCAGACAAGTCAAACTGTTTGTGTATCCTCCATGTGTTCTCCGTCGGAACCAAAGGAGGAAGGAACTAAAATAAAGATTTGTATAGATAAATGCAATACAACATCTATGGTTTTGGCATAGATAACTTTTTGTTAGGCATGTGGCCCTGCGTATTGGATTTGCTTTTGATGAAATTCCAAATGGATCAATGAGATAGTTAAGGCAGTTTTTTGTACACATTTGCGTTACAAATCTTCATAACGTTGATGCTTTCAAGTGTGCCAAAAATGCGGAAACGCCCAAAATCTACAGACTACAGTACTTTACACTACATGAGCAAGTACTTTACCCAAAAGCTTCAAACATGTGTTGTTTTCCGGCCTTACAAAAAAGGTGTTTACGTCTGTAGATACTCTGGTGGTTTGTCTACATATATTGTTCAAGCTTACTGAATGATGCATATAATTAATTACAATTCCATTTAACCCTAAAAAATTATAGTTCCATTCGATGACGATGTCTGAAGAAAATGACGGTGAACGCTTTTTAAGCCACAATTACAGTGAACATTGTTATATATGTTTTGCGATCTAGAAATGAATTATCGCGATGGATGTTTTTTCCACATAGTTATGTTTGCTTGGGGAACATTGCCAGGATAGAGAGTAGATTTTTTCTTTCGTTGAGTCAAACAGACAGTGACTAATTGATTTGTAAAATTAATCATTATGATACATCTGAACCATTCAGATTGAGTGGACTTATCATCTGTCAACGTTGTACTACTAGTATATTCTAACAAGATCCATCAAACAAGTGATGCAAACCTCTGTTCGAACCCTTGCATGCCAAGGTATCAAAATCTTGAACGCCACTCTAAAAGCTTCTGTCTAGAAGATGGAGTCACCAAGTCTGAAGCCACTTCTCCTGTTCCCCTTCCTCGGTGCTTCGATCAGACAACGAGAGACCAAACGTTTACGTATGACTTTATATAAGTAGTCCTCTACACGCCTCTCGTCTTAATCGCACCGAGGCCTGCCGCTTGCGTCTGATCTGCATTTGTACTCGATCTCATCCTCCACGCCGGCCGTAGTACTTTCTGTCGGCCATGGCTGTCCACGACGAGCCGCTGCACATCCTCTTCTTCCCGTTCCTGGCCTCCGGCCACCTCATTCCGATCGCCGACATGGCCGCGCTCTTCGCCGGCCGCGGCGTCAGGTGCACCATCCTCACCACGCCCGTCAACGCCGCCATCATCCGCTCCGCCGTCAAGCGCGCCAACGACGCCTTCGCCGGCACCGGCTGTCCCGCCATCGACATCGCTGTCGTGCCTTTCCCCGACGTCGGGCTCCCGCCGGGGGTGGAGAACGGCACGGCCCTCTCGTCCCAGGACGACCGCGACAAGTTCTTCCACGCGGCGACTCTGCTCCGGGAGCCATTCGACCGGTTCCTGGCCGACCACCGCACCGATGCTGTCGTGTCCGACAGCTTCTTCCACTGGTCTGTCGACGCCGCCGCGGAGCGGGGCGTCCCGCGCATCGCGTTCCTCGGCAGCAGCATGTTCGCGCGCTCCTGCAGCGACAGCATGCTGCGCCACAACCCGCTGGAGAACGCCCCCGACGACCCCGACGCCTTCGTCGCCCTGCCGGGGCTGCCGCACCGCATCGAGCTGAGGCGAAGCCAGATGATGGACCCGGCGAAGAAGCCATGGCAGTGGCAGTTCTTCAAGGGCGTGAACGCCGCCGACCAGAGGAGCTTCGGCGAGGTGTTCAACAGCTTCCACGAGCTGGAGCCGGATTACGTCGAGCACTTCAACAAGACGCTCTCCCGGCGTGTGTGGCTCGTCGGGCCGGTGGCGCTCGCCAGCAAGGACATGGCTGTGAGAGGCACCGACGCGCCCTCGCCGGACGCGGACAGCTGCATCCGGTGGCTGGACGCCAAGCCGGCCGGCTCGGTGGTGTACGTCTCCTTCGGCACACTAACCACGTTCGCACCGGCGGAGCTGCACCAGCTCGCCCGCGCCCTCGACATCTCAGGCGTGAACTTCGTGTGGGTGATCGGCGCCGCCGCAGGCCAAGACTCTGCTGAATGGATGCCCGAAGGCTTCGCGGACCTCATAGCGCACGGCGACCGCGGCTTCCTAATCCGAGGCTGGGCGCCGCAGATGCTGATCCTGAGCCACCCCGCTCTCGGCGGGTTCGTGACGCACTGCGGCTGGAACTCGGTGCTGGAGGCCGTGAGCGCCGGCGTGCCGATGGTGACGTGGCCGCGGTACGCGGACCAGTTCAACAACGAGAAGCTCGTGGTGGAGCTGCTCAAGGTGGGCGTCAGCATCGGGGCCAAGGACTACGCGTCGGGCATCGAGGCCCACGAGGTGATCGCCGGCGAGGTGATCGCCGAGTCCATCCAGAGGCTGATGGAGAGCGACGACATCCAGAAGAAGGCCAAGGACCTCGGCGTGAAGGCAAGGCGCGCGGTGGAGAAGGGCGGGTCTTCGTATGATGACGTTGGCCGGCTGATGGACGAGCTGACGGCCCGCCGGAGCTCCGTCAAGGTTGGTGAAGACATCCAGGCCAACTGATGGGCCGCTACGGCGGTGTGTTAATTTGGGCAGCTTCGAACTTTACTATTGCTGATTAATGGCCGCTAGATCCGCTGGCGATCTTTGCTAGGACGACAGCCATGACGCATTGACGCCATGGAATTTAATTGTACGTCGCTATTTCATGAGAAAAGTGTAAAGTGAGTAAGAAAACTTTCTTTTTGCATCTCGGGGAAAGGACTCGGTGTATGCCGAGCCACGCTCGTAGTCTGTCAGTATCACGGCTCCAAACATGATACTCTCTCCATTCACTTATACAAGGCCACAAACTCAAACTACAGGTACAAGGTAAAATTTAATGACTACTCCCTCTTTTCCGGTTTATAAGGCTTATCTCAAAATTTTAGTTTTTTTCATTTTATAAGGCTCAATTTGATTGTTTCCCATCACATGTTCAGATTCCAAGGTGCATTAAATCATTGCATGCAAGTATTAAGAGAAAATTGACCAATGCATGTAATTTATGCATGCATGCATTGCAATTAATGCATTGGTAAACATACTTTTTTGAGGAAAACAAGAGCATTAATTAGGTGCTTTTGCAAACTACAAAAAGTATTCCACCACTCACCATCCATCTTGGTTGGTGAGATTTTTGAATTGAGCCTTATAAACCGGAAAGGAGGGAGTACTTTGCAAGCCAACTTTTCTTCTTGTTATCTGGGATCATTAATACGCTAGCATGCATGCAAAGAAGGAATGAAAAGGAAGTAGCACAGTGTCATTATGACTATATGCATGCAAGTATTAAATAAGTTGCTAGTACGAGAAAACATCATTAAATTTTGCCTCGGTTACTCTTAGTGGCCTTGTATAGATGCAAAATGTATTTTTCATAGTGGCCTTGTATAAGGGAATGGAGGGAGTACGTAGCATGGTCTCTGGCCATATATAATGTTGTACGTTCCCATCTCGCCGGCCTCCCGCCATTGCTGATTTGTTACATCGAGTTTGTGTTGTGTAGGGGACACGTAACAGTGAAGCTCTTTTTTTTTGAACCGGGCGAATCCCCTTTCCATTACTTGCATAACGGAAATACAACCAAGTTCAGCAGATAGGACGGAAAAGAGGAAAGTGGGTTCAAGCATCGCCGGAAAACCCACCATGAGCACTCGCCATCGAGATTACTCACCATGGGGCGAAAACCCGACGACACTAAATATCCAGGACTCCAACATCTAACTCACAGTTAACACCAAAAGACCAACGCTCACATATGAGCAACATACTCCACAACATCCTCACGCAGGAGGGAACTCAACCAGAAACAGTAAAGCAAAAGACGCAGCAGATCAACTCCCTCCCTCTTCGTTTGTTCTCAGTGCACTCCCTCATCCCTGGTGCGCCGTTGCGCAGATCCTCATCATACGAGACGCGTTGTCCTTCAGCAGAGCTCCACCAACTCTCAGCTTCTCAGCATCCTCCTGTTTTATCAATCCTGCCCAGTAACAAAGAAGTGCACATGCAGAGAAAACACACTCAAATGGGGTTTTGAGAGGAATATGCTCAAAGGTAGCTCGGTTGCGACAAGTCCAAATAGCCCAACACAAAGCTGCAATGCCCATCGTATAGAAAACATCGCCACCTGGAAAGAAAGTATAACACCAAACATATGCCTGCCACAAGTTGTCAGGGCATAGATCCGTACCAAACATGCAACCAACTACTCTCCAGGTAACCCTAGCCACAGGACAGGTGAAAAAGAGATGTTGGGAGGTTTCTCTTTCTCCACAAAAGGAACACTTGGGTTCCCCCCTCCATCCACGACGTTTCATCACATCCCTGGTCAGTACCGCATCTTGCGATAGCTGCCACATAAAAATTTGGATTTTCAAAGGGATTCTGACTTTCCATATCCAGCGATAGTCACACCCAGCAATGCTTTTTTCCAGGTAAGTATAAAGAGCTTTAGTAGTATAGTAGGGCTTGGGTCCCAGCCCCCACTTGATACTATCACTATCCGCAGATATACAGGTTTCCCTAATTGTGGAAATCATCTTATTCCATTGTTCATTAAGTTCCGAGGTCAGTCTCCTTCGAAAGAAGGTGACAGGGTTAGCCTCCAAACAATCTTTCATGACACAATCGGGCTTATTGCAAATGGCAAGAAGCTGAGGGAATTGGTCAGCAAAAGGGGCTTGGTCGCCAACTGGATCATACCACAACCTGGCTATGTTACCAGATTGTACAACCACTTTCCTCCCTGTCATATACAGGTCTCTCACTTTCATAATAGCCTTCCAACATGGAGAGTCAGTGATTCTCCCCTTAACCGAGGCTACTGTATCTCTACCAAAATATTTAGCTTTGACAATGTCTTGCCACAGCCCCTGTTTCATCTCAAGCTTCCACCACCATTTCACAAAAAGGCAAATATTTTGCCTGTGAAGATCTTTCACACCCAAACCCCCCTTCTCCTTGGATCGACAGATCCTAGACCACCTAACCAGGTAATATCTTTTCCTGTTTTTAGTCACTTGCCAGAAGAACTTCCTTCTGTGCTTATCTAACCTTTCAATGACGGTTTTAGATAAAAGAAACATGGACATATAATAGTATGCAATGCTGGAAATATTAGCATTCAATAAAGTCAGCCTGCCTCCCGAGGAGGTGTTACTTCCCAATCCAGATTCACATCTCTTGACAAATTTTGCCTCAAGGTATTCCCAATCCATACCTTTCAAAGTCGAGTAACTGACAGGGACACCAAGATACTTCATTGGAAAATGCCCAATCTGGCAACCAAAAATATCAGCATATTCTTTCAAAATATTATCATCTCCCCCCACGCTAAGAATTTCACTTTTTCAAAAGTTAATTTTCAGCCCTGACATGAGTTCGAACATAAACACCAACAGTTTCAGGTTTAGCGCTTTTTCAGGGTTATGTTCAATGCACAGGATTGTGTCATCTGCATATTGCAGAATGGCCACTCCCTTATCGACCAAATCTGAGGCCAACCCATCAATCAAACCGTTTGCTTGTGCTTGCAACACCATCTTACACAAGCACTCGGCAGCAATATTGAACAGAAAGGGGGACACCGGGTCTCCTTGCCGCACTCCTTTGTGGCTTTGGAAGTAAGGCCCCAAAGTATTGTTTATTTTTACACTAACCGTGCCATTGTGGAGGATTTTCTCCATCCAACTGCACCAGGTTTTGCCAAAACCTCTCATGTCAAGACACTTAAGCAAGAAATCCCGGTTCACTTTATCGTAAGCTTTTTCAAAATCAAGCTTGATAACGATGCCAATTTTCTTCTTTATATGAGTATGATGCAAGATCCCATGCAAAGTGAGGACCCCATCCATGATATTCCTGTGTTTAATAAAGGCATTTTGGTGTTTGCTAAACAGAGTGTCAGCGTAAGGGGCTGCTCTGTTGTCTAACACCTTTGTGATCAACTTATAAGGGCATCTAAGCAAGCAAATAGGTCTAAACTGTTGAATTTTGTTCGCACCATTGATTTTAGGAATTAAGGTAATAATTCCGTAGTTTAACCGTTGAACATCGAGTGTTCCCTGGTACATGGCCTCAAAAAGTTTCATGATATCACCCTTCACAATCTCCCAACAGTGTTGATAAAATTCTGCTGGAATATTGTCAGGACTAGGGGCCTTATTGCTATTCATACCAAAAATGGCATTTTTGACTTCCTCTTCTGAGAATGGTCTACATAAAAGTTCATTATCCTCAGGTTTTAATTTCTCCTCCACACCCCATACATTAGGGTCCACCTGGAGCAAGTTCCCAGGTGCCGGCCCGAAAAGGTCTTTATAGAAATCAGTAGCATGATTCAAAAGATCCTTCGTTTCCTCTATGACAGTATCCCCTACATTCAGGGAGTGAATAGTATTTTTTTTCTCTTATTGCCATTAGCAATTTTCTGATAGTAAGCAGTATTACTATCTCCTTTTAGCAGCCATCTTTCCTTAGATTGCTGTAATAGGAATAATTCTTCATTTACCAGAATTTCATTAAGTTCCACTAAGAGTTCTGTTTTCCTGCAGAACATTTCTCGGTGTATCATGCCCTCCTCCTCTTCTTTTTCAATATTTGCCAACTCTTCTTTAATGTTTCTTTTCTGAATCTTCTCACGCCCAAACTTATTAGATCCCCAGCCCTTAAAGAATTTTTTAAATCGTTCCAGTTTGATGTTTAACACATCAATGGGGTCTGTAGCATTAACATATTGGTTCCAAATTTTTTCTACCAAAGGTCGGAAATCTTCGGATTTAAGCCAACTGATCTCAAACCTAAATTCTCTTTGTTGTGGGACTCTGACCACAGAGTTATCAGAGGACAACAGAAGAGCATTATGGTCAGAGATGTCTCTAACTATTTTCTTAACATTGACTTGGGGAAAGAGGTCTTCCCAATCATTGCTCATAAGGATTCTCTCTAACTTTTCCAAGGTCGGATGGGCTTGGTTGTTGGTCCAAGTATATAGCCCCCCATTCATATGGATTTCACTCAGGCACATCGCATTAATCACAGAATTAAACATATCTGTGTAAGGTGAGCGATGCCAGTTTTTATTCTTCTCTCCCTCATGCCTGAGAATATTAAAGTCGCCCCCAATCAACAAAGGGTTTTGCACATGAGTGCAGAAGTCAGCTAATTCAACAAGGAATTCCTGCTTGTCCTTATCATGGGCTGCACCATATACATTGCATAACGTCCATACTTTCTTAATTTTGATATCATAGACATTAACTTGGAGGATAAATTTGCCTTTCCTCCACGCAACCACCTCAAATCTCTCCCTTCTAACTCCACAAAGTAACCCCCCAGATGACCCCGTGGATGGCATCCATTCCCAATCAAAAGCAGTGCTGGGGTCAATTTTCCTAAAATAACCATCCTGAAACTTCTTCTTATGAGTCTCTTGCAAACAGACAAAATCAAGGGAATGGTCTCTAATAATATGGGAAAGGCAAGAACTCATCCCCTTCTTTCCTGCCCCCCTGCAATTCCAGAAAAGACCAATCATATTAACCATGTTTCTTTTTCCTCTCTCTTCTGGTGGCCCTGGTATTATAGACAGGGCTGCTAGACTTTCCATACTTCATCCCTAAAACAGGTTTCTGGCTCCTGGTCAAAGGCCTGGATATTGCCACCTGAATTTTAGGGGATCTCTTTTTCCTAGATCTCACAGGAATAAAATCTTCCTCTAAATCCTCCTCCCCCTCAGCCGAATCAGTGCTAATGGGTGTTTTATCCCCCTTCCCATTAGTTATAATCATTATTTTCTCATCAGACATAGTGTCAGAATTATGATTACTGTTACTATCGCCTCTTCTGACCCTCTCCAACTCTCTCAGGATATCAATAGAAGAAAAATTGTCATCAGGGATGATCACACCCATCTTAGATGCTCTAATCATAAGATCACTATTAGAAAGCACATCAAATGAGTTGAAGTTGCAGTTACCTTCCAGGTTTCTCTTTCTTGAAATTGCAACCGCTCTGTCTTGAATCTTATCACCCATGTTCTGCATGTTTCTTGTACTGAATCTCAGTTCATCTTCAGTGCTAAGTGGAGGGGTAGGAATCGCCTCCTCCATTTCCTCGGATGAGACAGGGAACTGTACCGTGTACTCAGAGCGCACCTCAGTCTTGCTAGTATCATCCTCCATCATCTCCTCCACCTGGGATTTTTCATGCATCCCCAAGTGAGAAGTACAGATATCATAAATATTACCAGCAATGGACTCGAGCAAAGTTTGTTCTACCTGAATCTCATCCACATTCTGCCTGTTGTTATTAACAACAAGTAGTGCTTGAGATCCACCCAACTTTTCTTTTTCACATGCCTCTCTGGCAATGGACTCGATCAGGAGGGTATCATCTGCAGTCCCATCCGACTCCTCCTGTTCTTCTTCCCCACTGTCCCTAGGGCTATTCCTATCATCTTTGTCATTCATGAAAATCCCCCCCTCTTTTCTTTTCTCATTATCCCTCAGAGCAGCACGAGCAAAATGCTTCCCATGGGATGAGTCCTTTCCAGCCGACTCAACCTGGTTCACACTGCTCGATCTCTCAGGATCTCTGATCAGGATTTTTTCAATATCATAGAAAAAATCAAAAAATGCGTTCCCAGGACAACTTCAGCTACACCAGGCAGCTCGTCAACATTGTGACATCCCAGCCGGACACGCACGAATTCAGGTTTGTGCAAAGTGGCCATATCAATCTCCAGGGGGACGCCAACCAATGATGCAACATATGCCACATTTCTTTCATTTCTTCGTTCCATAGGAACATTCGCCACTCTCACCCAAGCGACCTCCATCACCCCTTTTGCTCCCACATTAGCCGACCAGGGAACGATCCTTACCACTACTCCACAAGATCTTAAGGTCATTTTATCATTGTAGCATGCCTTTTTCACATCTCTCTGATTAGAAAATCGCATAACATAAGTCTTAGGACCTATAGGACGAGCAGTACAATGCCATTTGGTCCCAATATAATCAGAAAAAGCATCTTCAAGCTCCTTCACACTAGCTTCCCCTTCAATCACAGTAATCACTACACTCGTGGCACGTTCCTTGAGTTGCTTAGCAGTGCATGAGTCTGGAATGTAAAAGAACCCCTGGCCTTTACCCTGGAAGGCGCACATAGGAGCCGTACACTCCCAGGGCAGAAAGGCAGTGCAAATCGAAGCCAAATGTCCCACCTTACTGCATCTCTCACAATAAGCTTGCGGGCAACTAGCAGGAGTATGACTAGTGGCTTTGCAAATTGGACATGGATCATAGTTTTTGGTAGGGGGCACCTGGGTAGAAGATTCACCCCGCTGGGCAGCATCTGGGATTTGCTTCCTTCTGGGAGCGTTGTCGATGTCGAGATCCGAGGGGTTAGGGTTCGGGTGCTTCTCCACCCATACCCCCCAGATCTGGCCCTCTTGGCCCGCTCCGCCACGTTGTCCCAGCATGTGGTGTCGTCCGAGGCCGATGCCGCCTGCTTGTTCGTGGAGAGATCGTTGTCGACCGCCTCCCTGGACCACGAGAACCGGCCCCGACCGTGGCCCCGATCGAAACGCCCGACACCGCGTCCAAAACGCCCAGCTCTGAAGCCATCTCTCCGATTGCCATGGAAGAATCAATCTCCACGCCCCTCCATCGTCTCCGGAGAGCACGGCTTGGAAGCCACCACCGCCGCGAAGGATCTGCAATCCCCTCCAACTTTCCCCTCCCACCACAGAAACGAGGAAGAAATCTTGGATCTAGGGTTTTGCGGCGCCTCCCAGAAGTGAGAGAATGCGGCGTCTAGGTCACGGGCGGGGGTGGGATAGGTTCTTATACCTGTTGCACACCTCGTCTCCCTGTCGCGGCGCCCGGGATCCTTGTCCACGTGTCGAGCATCCATGGCGGCCGACCCGCTCGCGCCTGGATGTGGCCCAAGGATGCCCTGGTCCCGCCGCCACGCTCCCGCGGTGTACCGCGGTACACCATCTGCACCACCACATGTGTGGATCTGACTCGGTGCCGCCGTGTGCCCCACCGAAGTCTGGTCCCGCACCCTGGCGATGTGGCAGGGGAACGAGAGAGCCTGCCCGATGTCGATCTGCTCGCCCTCCTTGAGATATTGCGCGTCGACCGTCAACCCCCTCTCATCAATCAGTGCGATCCGAGATGTGTCGCGACGGAGGTGGATCTCGCCATCGACGAAGGAGAGCGTGCGTGCCGCCGCGAAGTCAGCCGCGTACGAGACGAGCCAGCGCACGTCACTCGCCATCTCCGCCGCCATTAACGTCAACGGACCAGTATGGTTGGGGGTTCTGGAAGCCTGCGTACAACATCATCGTGAAGCTCTTCTGTTTTTTACTTTTGTGAAAGTACTGAAACACTATACTTTTGGTTTTCTAAAATCTGAGAAAATTGTACGTTTGATCATGTCAATCATAGACTAGCTAATTTGCCACGTTCATGCTATGCTAGTAACCACACTGTACACTTATATATTACACCCAAGAGATTATTGAATACATAAAAGGGAGCCTCAATTTGCAGGAGCGTAAGTTCACAATACATACTAATGAATAGTGTATACCACGTGGGGACAAACCAATCCAACTAGCGAAGTTGAGTTTAGTTACATTGTTAATCTCTCTTTACGATGGTCATCTCAGTATCATAATGAAATTTATTATAACTAGATTTTCATGTTTAAACTAATACACATTTTTTCATTTGAGAAATGGATAGAAGACCTCATATGCACCAAATCAAATCAAATGAATATACACCAACAAGTCACATAATGGAATCATATGCAAGTGTAGAATCGACAACATTTTATGTTCTTCAATGATTATAATAGTGATGCTAATTTAAATAGAAATACAAAGCATACACATGTTGTCAACATGTTACTATACCCAACTTGCAATTCATATTTGCCAAGCCCTATTTTTTATGAATATGGCTGCCTAATATACACTAGAAACCACTACTAAGATATTTGTTAGTGTGTATGATTTAAAAAATCTCTACCATGAGATTCAATAATATTAAAAGATATATAAATACATGCATAGATACTAAAAATGTGTGTATGTACTATATAATTTATGCAATATTTAGAAGTTAACTTAATCAAAAAAACTAAACTAGAAACAGAAGTTCTGTTACAATTTCAATTTTGCAGATATTTTTCAATAACATATATTATTACAACTGTATGACAAGAAATGTTATAACCGTTGTTTACAAACATAGTTATGCGGCTAAGTACAATGGCTAAGTAATAAAAAAATATTAAAAAATAAAATGGTACTATTAGTTTAAAATAAGTATAAATGTTTAGCATAAAAAATTGTTTTATATTTTCGGACCGGCTCTGGCAAGAGAGACAGGTTTGGGTCTACATACACCACCAACTCCGAAGACGAGCGGTGGGGACAGTCACTGGCACCGGGGAATGGTCATGCTCTATAAGACTCTCGAAGTAGAGTGATGCGGCAGGCAGCGCGCGACAGACTCGACATTAGCCCGGAGGAGTAAGCAGGCCACGTTCAATGCGGCATATCTTCTTCGTCTTGTTAAGTAGTATAGTAGTATTATTCTACTAATATATCCTTAGCCTACCAAAGTAATCTGATGCTGCTACTACTACTATCCCTTTGCTAAAGAGATGATGTGCCAATTGTTGCTCTTCTTGTATTATCTTTATTCTTGTGAGTGTCACTTGGAGCCCAAAGTCGTCTGCTCGTCTTATGGTTGTGCTGTTGGACTCCAAATCGGTCTTGCTCTTCCTTTGTTTTTTTTTTGTGATTTTCAGGTGACAATAGCAAGAGCATGTCTTCGGCCACAAACGCCTTCCCTGCATTGCCGCCACCAACCACTCCGCTAAGCGAACCCTCCATCGTGTACCTCGTTGCCCTCAAGGTCAGCCGTTACCC
This sequence comes from Aegilops speltoides, assembly GCA_021437245.1. NCBI lineage: Eukaryota > Viridiplantae > Streptophyta > Magnoliopsida > Poales > Poaceae > Aegilops > Aegilops speltoides. The sequence continues at coordinate 465,031,769 of CM038145.1, read as the reverse complement.
CACTCAAAACCCTAACCTCCACTCCCCTCCTTTTCGCTACATCTCTCAAAATAGGCTTTTGCCCCACTTTATATATAAAGCAACAAGCGAAGAAAGTACACGACTGACGATACAAGATGGAGAGGAAGCCCTCTTACAAAGCCAATCCCAGGATAACTGGATCACGCAAACGCATGTGACTACACAACCGAGAGATAACAAAGGAAGAAATGAAACAATGCCACTCTACTCCGTAGTACACCTAAGCTCTGCGATAACACCCTCGGGAGGGAGAACGACGCAACGCGACACCGTTGCTGAGTCTAGAACGGACAAAGTGTTGGGAAACGTAGTAGAAAACAAAAAAATCGCTCTACGATCATCGAGGAACAATATGGGGTTGTTTGGTAGCATGTCTGGACCTAGCTTAGTTGTTCCCTCTGATACATGTTGAGTGTAGACATGTTGAGTCCATGCATTTGTTGTTTTCGGCAGCGGTGTATGCGCTGAGTTGAGACTTTGTTTGGCAGCCTGCATTTTTTAGACATGCTGAACAATTCTGAATTTCGAATAATTTCTTTGAATGGTGAACAAAATTGAAAAAAAAAACGTGAACAAAAATTTAAAGGTATTTTGAAATTCTGAACGTTCATTCAAAATTTAAACAAAAATTAAAATTCTAAACATTTTTGAAAATTTAAATAAAATTAGAAAATCTGAACATTTTTTAAAATTCTGAATTTTTTTATAATTTCAATAAATTTTTAAATTTGATTTTTATTTAAACAAAAACTGAAATTCTGAACATTTTTTGAAAAATTAAATTTGTAAATATTTTTTTGAGTATTTAAACAAAATTTGAAATTCTAAAAATTATTGATTTTTTTAAAATTAAACTCTAAACAATTTTTGAAAATTGAAAAAATTGTAATTCTGAACATTATTTAAAACTTGAACAAAATTTGAAATTCTGAACATTTTTTTAAAAAAATAAAAAATAAACTGTGAACTTTTTAATTTTTTTGAAATTCGAAACATTTTCAAAAATTTAAATAAATTTGAAATCTAAATTTTTTCTAAAATCTAAACAAAATTTGAAATTTTTGAATATTTTTTGAAAATTTAAACAAAATTTGAAATTGTCAACATTTTTTGAAAATTTGAACATATCTGGACGTGGTCTGGTGGGTGTGGACGAGGGTCGGGGCCAACATGGCTACCTCCATGCATCCTCTCTGGGGTGCATGAGATGGGCATGGCTGAGGGCCCTTTTTGCGTCAGTTGGGCATAGCCCACATGAGCCTATGCACCCTACCAAACAATCGAAAGTGGATCGAATTGGGAACTTTTGCTCTCATGTACCTTTCAGGCACCCTACCAAACACACCCTATGAAGATGTATATATGGTTTGGATCAACAATCATGGTTTGGATCAACAATCATTACCGACTCCGGAGTGCAACGGAAGTAGATGAATGTCGGTGTAAATCGTACTTGGTGTCCCTCGAACCATTGATGACAATCCTACGAACCACCCTCGAAAGATCCCTCGAACAAAAGACCGAAAGCACGACCACTCTACTTGGTTACAAGTGTGCACCCTTCAGGATCCGGCAGCGCTTCGCCGTCCAGAGCTTCTTCGACGGAGAATTAGAGGGAGGAGATTAGAACCACACTGGACTTCTAATTATGAGGATTAGAGGAACTAGACCGAGCTCTAATTAGTCAACTATGACCAACTAAAACTAGGGCTAGATGAACTAGAGGAGGCTCAAAAACTTATGTGTCTCAATAGAGCAAAAAAAACCAGTATATATAGGTTAGAGGAGAGGGACAGAGCAGCGACTAAGGAGGGAAGGAGAGTCCTTAGGGTGTCGGCCAGGGGGGAGGAGTCCAACTCCTCCCCGAGTCCAGTTCGGTCTCCCCTTCCATAAGGGTGGCGGGGGTGGTGGGAATCTCTTCCACTTGGGCCAAGTTGGCCCAAGTTTCCTTCTCCTGTTTGGCCTTTTAAGTCCCGTTTGTATTAAAATAAATATAAAAGTGTTCTAAATATTCTTCGTACCCTTTTATATATATTTTACAGCCCCCAAAAACATTTTACTCCTATATATTAGTTATCGGTAATACTCGGTATTACCCGATACTCTCCGAAACCCTTCGGGTGAGCCCGAAACGCTTTCGGACCCTCTCGGAACTATTTCGAATATTAATGAAACAATTCCAAAAATATTTTCTCATCACTCCCGTCCTACTAACACTCGGCAGATCGTGACTACCTTAAGCTTGTAACATCATAGGTTCGGTAACTCACAGACATGAATGAAACCCATTCATTCAATGACTCACAGTGGAACCATGGACGTCCATATCGATCCCTACGAGCACGCGAGTGATATACGAGTGAACCTTTGTGTCGGTGTCAAAACCGGCGGATCTTGGGTAGGGGGTCCCGAACTGTGCGTCTAGGCGGATGGTAATAGAAGACGAGGGACACGATGTTTTTACCCAGGTTCGGGCCCTCTTGATGGAGGTAAAACCCTACGTCCTGCTTGATTAATATTGATGATATGGGTAGTACAAGAGTGGATCTACCACGAGATCAAGGAGGCTAAACCCTAGAAGCTAGCCTACGGTATGATTGTTATAATGTATGTTATCCTACGGACTAAAGCCCTCCGGTTTATATAGACACCGGAGGAGGCTAGGGTTACACAGAGTCGGTTACAATGGTAGGAGATCTACATATCCAGACGCCAAGCTTGCCTTTCACGCCAAGGAAAGTCCCATCCGGACACGGGACGGAGTCTTCAATCTTGTATCTTCGTAGTCTTGGAGTCCGGCGGATAATGATAGTCCGGCTGTCCGGACACCCCTAGTCCAGACTCCTCAAGAGCCCTGAACCAGGCTTCAATGACGATAAGTCCGCGCAAGATATTGTTCGGCATTGCAAGGCGAGTTCCTCCCTTGAATAATCCAGAGAAGATCATGAACACCAGGATAGTGTCCGACTCTGCAAAATAAATTCCACATTCCACTGTAGAGAGAATAAAATATACACTAGCTCAATCTGCTGACGTATTATGCGGCGTGATATCACACCACTGCCAAGCCACTGTTTGAATCGTTTGTTACTATACCACCTCAGCACGTTCAGCAAAGCGGTTTCCTTGGCACATCTTGTCGAAGCAGAGATCGTGTTCCCCTTATTCCGGGATTCTCATCAATACGTGCGTGGGTAACCCAACCGTTCCCGTCGCCATGCCTCCTCTATCGAAGGTGAATCCCAAACGGTCACGGAGACGGCTCTTGGTATTTTTTCCTCTTTATAAGAGGACCAAGGCTTGTCCTTGTTCTTCAATCTCGCATCGAATCTCCTCCTCGCTCCCAGTTCCAACACCCAGAGCCTCAGATTCGAGCGCTTCGGACGCTCAACCATGCCCGGCTCCGACCTCCAGGGCCGGTGGATGCCCTCCTCCGTCACGGAGGAGGACATATTGAAGTTACGTGAGGCCAAGTACCTGGCCTACGAGGTTTCGCATAGGTTACGCGCCCAAGGGCAGGCCGTGCCCACCCCCGAGCCCGGTGAGTTTGTTGTCTTCGTATCTCACCTCCGTCGGGGCTTAGGCTTCCCGACGGACCCCTTTGTGAGAGGGCTCATGTTCTACTATGGGCTGGACTTTCACGACTTGGCTCCGGAGTCCATCCTCCACATCTCCGCATTCATTATCGTCTGCGAAGCCTTCCTCCGCGTCACTCCCCACTTTGCCTGTGGTGAAGACCTTCAAGGTGGAGCCAAGATGATCGGGGCGTCAGCGGAGTCGGCGGGCAGCCATAAGCAAAAGGCCGATGCCCGTGGCCCGAGGGTTCCTTCCAAGAGGAACTCGGACTGTGGCAGCAGGAGTGGTTCTATATCACCGCTCCGAAGGGCAGCAGGCAAAAGCCACCGCCTTCATTCCGCCCGGGACCTCCACGCCAGCTGATGTCGTGGGTCAACCAAGGGCTCAATTGGGGGCCGTCCGAAGACGTGCCCTTACTGCAGGGCCGGATTCGAGACCTCCAATCGAGGGAGATCGACCTGATCGTGGTGATGCAGATTATGCTAATCAGGCATCTTCTGCCCTGCAAGCGCCGTCCTCTCCGTCTATGGGAGTTCAACCCGGAGGGACCTCGGATTCTCCAACACTTTATGGGTGCGACACCCGTGGAGATGTACAAGTTGTTCTTCGGACCGCAGGTGGCGTGTCCGGAATTAGCCGAGGACGCAGGCCTAAGCCACAATCGCCCGGATACTCAGGTAAATAGCTCAGAGTCCGGACATTCTGTTTATACGCCTTTCTAGAGTTCCCCTCCTGACCCATCACTCTTCACAGGAATGGGTGGCGCGATCAAGGCTGATAAGGTGTCCGCCCCCCCTCCCAGAGACCGCACTGGAGCCCGTGCTGGTCAGAATGTTGGAGGTCGCACCCACAGAAGGGGGCGAAGGGGAAAATAGAGGAGCTAATATTTTGCCCAAAGGGGCGTCTGAGGGGGGAGAAGAGGACCCCTCCCTCCAGGGGGACAAGAGGACCGCCTCCGAAGATCCGGAGGCCAAAGCCCCCAAGCGTGGGAAGAGATCTTCACCGGGGGGTCCGGCGCCCGGAGAGAATCCGGACGCACAATCATCGCCAAAGGACCAGCCCTCCAGCGAGCCGTGAGTATGAAAAAGGGGATTAATTAGTAAGGAAATACCTTCATTTGTGCCTCTGTGGGTAACTAAAATATTTACATTGCAGTTCGGATCTGCAGCCTTCTCAGATGAGTTCATCTTTGGGAGACCTTCTTCCGGAGATGATCGAGAGTGAAACGCCTCCGTCTGCAGCGCCGCCAGATAAGGCGGGCGAGCCTGAAGTATCGTCACGGAGGGTCTCCCCGAGTCCGGAGGGGCCAGAGAGTTCGGCACCCACTAGTATCCGGCCGGGAGAACTGAAGAATCTACTTGAGAGGTCGTCTATATTAGAATATCACCGTGCGTTGATGCGTATGGTGATTGGAAGGATTTCGTCCGCCGAGAGCGGATTGCGCAATGCCGCCATGAGTTTGCTGGCGGGATTTGAGGTATGCGAGAATGACGCACCCTTTTGTCTTTTAACAGTTTTGCACATAAAAATGCGCCTTGTATAGATAGTAGCCCCTGGGACTCGGTAGGTTGTCGGTAACGACAGCGTGCCGAGGATCGAAATCGCAAGTAATGAATGCCGCCATTCCTATGCAGGTGGCGGATAGTCCGAGGGCTAGCCGGACTAATGAGTTTGCCGAGTTGAGTCGGCAACTTGACATGGCGGATGCGGACATCGCACTTGTCAACCGGCGACTTGACGAGTCGCAAGGTAAATGAGTTCTCCGCAGTCGCTTTATTTAAGGGGGTCGAAGCCCTCCACTGATAAATTTTACGCTGTTGTGCAGACGGTGCTGCTGCTGTGGAGAACCTTCGGGCCGAACTTGCTCGAGCTAAGGAGCAAGCCCGAAGGAGTGACGCGGCTGCCTCGAGGGCGGCCGAGGAGTTGAAAGCCGAAAGGGCTGCGCACTGCCGAAGCAGGGCGGAGGTGGCCGAATTGATCATGAAAGTAAAGGATGCCGCCGATCGCAATGAGGCTCTTGAAAAGGAGCGCTTATCGGAGCGGGAAGACCTGAAGAAGGCCACCGCCGAAGCCAAGGATGCCCGCTCTGCAATGCGGGCTATGAAGGAGGAACTGCGCCAGGCCGGAGATATCGTGGCTGGCAAGCCTTTTCTGCTGCGTCGCCGGTTTATGGATGGAAAGTATGCTCAATTTGAGCGGCTGTGGAGTCCAGAGGATCCGTATATGGACTTAGCTGCAAGTGCGGCTGATGCCGTTGAGCACTTCCAGAGCCAGGAGGATCACAAGACGGAAGAGCTATACTGGTCTCAATTCCATAGTCCGGACCGCTCACTTTCGTTGACAGACCGGTTGGCCGAATGGGCCGAGCTAAATAGATTGTCCGGACTTGCCATGACTGACATCGTGGCCCATGTCTGGCCAGAGAGGCCCAAGGCGACGAGCTACTTCGGCTTACTGCAGCAATTCCTTGGAGCGGTGCCGCACATAAAGGAGATGAAGCGGTCGGCCTGCATCGATGGCACGCGGATGGCTCTTGCCCGTGTGAAGGCGCATTGTTCGGAGATGGATGACACCGCTGTTGCCGCCCAGGGGTTGGATGAAAGCCGGCTCCCCGCCGAGCATTATTTCGGGGAAGTTATGCGTGGCGCTCGTGTAATAGAGTCGCATTGCTCGAAAAATGTCACGTTCAAATGAACGTATTAGCTTGTAAAATGATGATTATGCTAAAACTGCTTTTTATATTTGTGCGTCCCAAGTAGTAAAACTTCTCTTGTGCGGCCGTTTACGTATACATTTTTATAACTTGAAAGATTGCAGTCTTCGGCTTCAGCCCCCACGCACAGGGTGCGGGGGTGTTCGCAAAAATATCGTGTTTTCACACTTAATCCGACGTCTCGGTCCTGTTTAAGGAGGTGGTAGCGTAGCGAACAAGGCAATCCGGACTATAATGCTTTATCACTTTCACTTAGCCAGTGGAGCTCGAGGGTGGGGCTACGATATAGCCCCTGGTGGCACCGCACATCTCCGAATTCGGGGTGCGAATGTGCCTGATCGGGAAACGGTCCTTCGTCAAAGCGGGGAATTCTAAACATTCCGGTAGTCAATCGAGTGGTTGACCAGTCTCTCGCTATATCATGACAGTCAGTTTTCGGCTTTCTCTCGAGGTGCTCGCCAAATTAACGGGGCACAATCGCAGAGTTCTCCGGTGCCGCGTTAGCCGATGATACGGAACGTAAGGCAGCAAAACACAGGAGCCGGGCAAACCCAACATTTGACCAAAGACATGATTCGGAGCTGATGCATATAATGCCTAACTTGAGACGCCGAACACTCCCTAAGGTGTTCGGTCTTTTATAATAATGGGCAGAACGATGCCCTAAGCCCCTAGTGTCCAGGTACGGGCATGGTCTTCTGACGCGGCCGATGCCAAAACGCCAGGCTCCTCTTTGGCTATAGGAAGAAACCAAGGGAGAATAACAACAAGAGACAGTAAAAAAGGTTTACGCAGGGTCTTAATCTGAAAAGAATCCTCACAACGGGTCCCTACTGCACGCCTGCTACTGTGTCTCCGCAGCCGTTATCCCGACGGGTATGCATGTTGTTCATCTGTAAAAAGAGAGGAACGTTTAGTTTGAAAACAATTCGTGCGAAAAATATGTGTAAAAGAAGAAATATAAATAATTAAAGCGAGGTTTATATGAACCCGCGGTTGTTCGTGCGCACAGCCTCCTATGAAGAGGTGTGCGGCTAGGGAGCCCCTAGCCTGCTGAGGCTGGATTCGTCTATCCGAGTCCGGGGTCTTTACGTGACCCTCGCACTGAAATGACGCCACACGGACCGGGCATCTTGAGTGTAAGAGACGCGTAATGCGGTATGGCGCCGAAGCGGACAAAAGCCTTTCGACCCAAGAGTGCTTGATATTCACTTTCAAATGGGACGATGTGAAAAATTAATTTTTCGCGTCGAAAATTGTTCGGCGGTCCGAACACGACTTCTAGTAATATTGAGCCTGTGCACTTGGCGTAAGGGCCTGGCGTCACTCCTTTGAAGGAAGTGCGGCTGTGTCTGATTTTGGTGGGGTCTATCCCCGTCCTTCGGATTGTGTTTGAATACAGCAGGTTTAAGTCGCTGCCTCCGCCCATTAGGACGTTAGTAAATTGTAATCCGCCTATTATGGGATTCAATATCGTGGAGTCCGCCCCGCTTTTGACGCTTCGAATAGTCGGTGGTCGAAAGTGATTGGCTTTGATATCCAATCTCTATGGTTTGTTGGGTTGGACCGCTGCCAAGCTCTTTTTAGAAAGTGCCGCACTGTTTTTCCGTATTTTCACATGAAGTGAGTTTACTGTTTTGACCCCTTGTGGGAAAGTCTTTTGTTTTCCGGTGCTCTGCTGGTGGGGTTTATCTTCTTCGCTTGACGCGTCGAGCCCTCTATGTTCGGCATTTAGTCGGCCGGACTGTTTAAAAACCCAACAATCTCTGTGGGTGTGATTTGCAGGCCTTCCGGGGGTACTGTGGATTTGACATATCCGACCCAAAATCTTGTTTAAGTTGGACAATTCGTCACTGTCAACCTTAAGAGGCTGTGTTTTGTTGTTGGGCCGCGAGCTTTTGAATCCGGTGTTGACTGTCGTGCTCTTTGTGCTTTTCTCTTTATTCCGGCGCTGCTCTTTTCTGCGCCGTGATTTTCCGTTTCCATCTCTTATCTCGGATGCACTCGGGTCGCTGGTGCTGCATCTTGCTAGCCAGCTATCTTCTCCCGCACAGAAGCGGGTCATGAGGCTTGTTAGTGCGGACATTGTCCTCGGTTTCTCTTGACCGAGGTGCCTGGCAAGCCGTTCGTCTCGGACATTATGCTTGAAAGCTGCTAAGGCTTCATCGTCCGGACAGTCGACTATTAGGTTCTTTTTGGTAAGGAACCTTGTCGGTGTCAAAACCGGCGGATCTCGGGTAGGGGGTCCCGAACTGTGCGTCTAGGCGGATGGTAACAGGAGACAAGGGACACAATGTTTTTACCCAGGTTCGGGCCCTCTCGATGGAGGTAAAACCCTACGTCCTGCTATTGATGATATGGGTAGTACAAGAGTAGATCTACCACGAGATCAAGGAGGCTAAACCCTAGAAGCTAGCCTATGGTATGATTGTTGAGATGTATGTTCGTCCTACGGACTAAAGCCCTCCGGTTTATATAGACACCGGAGAGGGCTAGGGTTACACAGAGTCGGTTACAATGGTAGGAGATCTACATATCCGTATTGCCAAGCTTGCCTTCCACGCCAAGGAAAGTACCATCCGGACATGAGCCGGAGTCTTCAATCTTCTATCTTCGTAGTCTGGGAGTCCGGCGGATATTGATAGTCCGGCTGTCCGGATACCCCCTAGTCTAGGACTCCCTCAGTAGCCCCTAAACCAGTCTTCAATGACAATGAGTCCGGCGTGCATAATGTTCGGCATTGCAAGGCGGGTTCCTTCCTTGAATAATCTGGAGAAGATAATGAACACCAGGATAGTGTCCGGCTCTGCAAAAATAATTTCCACATTCCACCGTAGAGAGAATAAAACATATACACTAGCTCAATCTGCTGACGTATTATGCGGCGTGACATCACACCGCAGCACGTTTAGCGAAGCGGTTTCCTTGGCACGTCTTGTCGAAGCAGAGATCGTGTTCCCCTTATTCCGGGATCCTCATCAATACGTGCGTGGGTAACCCAACCGTTCCCGTTGCCACGCCTCCTCTATCGAAGGGGAATCCCAAACGGTCACGGAGACGGCCCTTGGTATTTCTTCCCCTTTATAAGAGGACCAAGGCCAGCCCTTGTTCTTCATTCTCGCATCGAATCTTTTCCCCACTCTCCAGTTCCAACACCCAGAGCCTCAGATTCGAGTGCTTCGGATCCTCAATCATGTCCGGCTCCGACCTCCAGGGCCGGTGGATGCCCTCCTCCGTCACAGAGGAGGACATACTGAAGTTGTGTGAGGCCAAGTACCTGGCCTACGAGGTTTCGCACAGGTTGCCTGCCCAAGGGCAGGCTGTGCCAGCCCCCGAGCCCGGCGAATACGTCGTTTTCGTATCCCACCTCCACCGGTGTTTAGGCTTCCCGACGGATCCCTTCGTGAGAGGGCTCCTGTTCTACTATGGGCTGGACTTTCACGACTTGGCTCTGGAGTCTATCCTCCATATCTCCGCATTCATCATCGTCTGCGAAGCCTTCCTCCGCGTCATCCCCCACTTCGGCCTATGGCTGAAGACCTTCAAGGTGGAGCCGAAGATGATCGGGGGGCGTCAAGCGGAGTGCGGCGGGGCGACCATAAGCAAGAAGGTCGATGCCCCGTGGGTCGAGGGTTCCTTCCAAGAGGAACTCGGACTGTGGCAGCAGGAGTGGTTCTATATCACCGCTCCGAGGGGCAGCAGGCAAAAGTCGCCGCCCTCATTCCGCCCGGGACCTCCACGCCAACTGATGTTGTGGGTCAACCAAGGGCTCAACTGGGGGCCGTCCGAAGACGTGCCCTTGCTGCAGGGCCGGATTCGAGATCTCCAAGCGAGGGAGATCGACCTGATCAAGGTGATGCAGGTTATGCTAGTCAGGCATCTTCTGCCCTGCAAACGTCGTCCTCTCCGTCTATGGGAATCCAACCCGGAGGGACCTCGGATTCTCCAACACTTCATGGGTGCGACACCCGTGGAGATGTACAAGTTGTTCTTCGGACCGCAGGTAGCGTGTCCGGATTCAGCCGAGGATGCAGGTCTAAGCCGCAATCGCCCGGATACTCAGGTAAGTAGGTCAGAGTCCGAACATTCTGTTTATGTGCCTTTCTAGAGTTCACATCCTTACCCTTTGTTCTTTACAGGAATGGGTGGCGCGATCAAGGTTGATAAGGTGTCCGGCCCCCCTCCCAGAGACCGCACTGGAGCCCGTGCTGGTCAGAATGTTGGAGGTTGCTCTCGCAGAAGGGGGCAATGGGGAAAATAGAGGAGCTAATATTTCTCCCAAAGGGGCGACAGAGGAGGAGGGAACCAAGAATCCCTCCCCTCAGGGGGAGAAGAGGACCGCCTCCGAAGATCCGGAGGCCAAAGCCCCTAAGCGTGGGAAGAGATCTTCCCCGGGGGGTCCGGCGCCCGGAGAGAATCCAGACGCACAATCATCACCAAAGGATCGGCCCTCCAGCGAGCCGTGAGTATAAAAGAGAGAATTAATTAGTAAGGAAATACCTTCATTTGTGCTTCCGTAGTTAACCGAAGTATTCGTATCACAGTTCGGATCTGCAGCCTTCTCAGATGAGTTCATCTTCGGGGGACCTTCTTCCGGAGATGATGGAGAGCGATACGCCTCCATCCGCAGCCCGCCAGATGAGGCAAAGTAACCCAAGTGTCATCACGGAGGGTATCCCCGAGTCCGTAGGGGCGAGAGTTCGCACCTACTAGTATCCGCCGAGAACTGAAGCGCCCGCTTGAGAGGGCGCCCATTTCGTAAGATCACCGTGCGTTAATGCGTATGGTGATTGGAAGATTTCGTCCACTGGAAGCGGATTGCGAATGCCGCCATGAGTTTAATTATGGATTTGAGGTATGCAATAATGATGCACCCTTCATCTTTTAACAGTTTTGCATATAAAATGCGCCTCAGATAGATAGTAGCCCCGAGACACGGTAGGTTGTCGGAAACGACAGCGTGCCGAGGATCGAAATCTCAAAATCTCAAGTAATGAATACCGCCGTCCTGATACAGGTGGCGGATAGTCCGGGGGCCAGCCGGACTAATGAGTTTGCCGAATTAAGTCGGCAACTTGACGTGGCGGATGCTGACATCGCGCTTGTCAACCAGCGACTTGACGAGTCGCATGGTAAATGAATTCTCCACAGTTTATTTATTTAAGGGGGTCGGAGCCCTCTGCTGATAAATTGTATGATGTTGTACAGACGGTGCTGCTGCTGTGGAGAGCCTCCGGGCCGAACTTGCTCGAGCTAAGGAGCAGGCCCGAAGGAGTAACGCGGCTGCCTCGAAGGCGGCTGAAGAGTTGAAAGCCGAAAAGGCTGCGCCTTTGCCTAAGCTAGGCGGAGGTGGCCGAATTGGCCAGAAATTAAGGGATGCTACCGACCGCAATGAGGCTCTTGAAAAGGAGCGCTTATCGGAGCGGAAGACTGAAGAAGGCCACCGCCGGCCAAGGATGCCCGCTCGCAATGCGGCTATGAAGGAGGAGCTGCGCCAGTCGAGAGATCGTGGCTGGCAAGCCTATTCTGCTCGCGCCGGTTTATGGATGCGGCATGCTCAATTTGAGCGGCTGTGGAGTCCGGAGGATCCGTATATGGACTTAGCTGCAAGCGCGGGTGATGCCGTTAAGCACTTCCGGAGCCAGGGGGATCACGAGACGGAAGAGCTGTATTGGTCTCAATTCCACAGTCCGGATCGCTCCCTTCCGTTGACGGACCGGTTGGCCGAATGGGCCGAGCTAAATAGATTGTCGGGACTTGCCATGTATGACATCGTGGCCCATGTCTGGCCAGGGAGGTCCAAGGCGACGAGCTACTTCGGCTTACTACAGCAATTCCTTGGAGCGGTGCCGCATATAAAGGATATGAAGCGGTCGGCCTGCATCGAGGGCGCGCGGATGGCTCTTGCCCGTGTGAAGGTGCATTATCCGGAGATGGATGCCACCGCCGTTTCCACCCAGGGTCCGGATGAAAGCCGGCTCCCTGTCGAGCACTACTTCGGAGAAGTCATGCGCGGTGCTCGTAAAATAGAGGCGCAGTGCTCAAAGAATGTAACGTTCAAATGAACGCATTAGCTTGTAAATTAATGATTATATTATAACTGCTTTTTATACTTGTGCGTCCAAGTAAAACTTCTCCTATGCGGCCGTTTATGTATACTTGTGTATAACCTGAAAGATGACAGTCTTCGGCTTCAGCCCCCACGCACAAGGTGCTGGGGTGTTCGCAAAAATAGCGCGTTTTCACACTTAATCCGACGTCTCGGTCCTGTTATAAGGAGGTGGTAGCGTAGCGAACTAGGCAATCCGGACTATAATGCTTTATCACTTTCACTTAGCCAGTGGAGCTCGAGGGTGGGGCTACGATATAGCCCCTGGTGGCACCGCACATCTCCGGATTTGGGGTGCGTATGTGCCTGACCGGGAAACGGTCCTTCGTCAAAGCGGGGAATTCTAAACATTCCGTTAGTCGATCGAGTGGCTGACCAGACTCTCGCTGTATCATGACAGTCAGTTTTCGGCTTTCTCTACTGAGGTGCTCGCCCAATTAACTGGGGCACAATCACGGTAGTTCTCCGGTGCCGCGTTAGCGATGATACGAACGTAAGGCAGCAAAACACAGGAGCCGGGCAAACCCAACATTTGACCAAAGACATGATTCGGAGCTGATGCATATAATGCCTAACTCGAGACGCCGAACACTCCCGAAGGTGTTCGGACTTTATAATAATGGGCAGAAAGATGCCCTAAGCCCCTATTGTCCGGGTACGGGCATGGTCCTCTGACGCGGCCGATGCCAAGGCGTCAGGCTCCGCTTTGGCTATAGGAAGAAACCAAGGGAGAGTAACAACAAGAGACAGTAAAAAAGGTCTACGCAGGGTCTTAATCTGAAAAGAATCCTTGCCACGGGTCCCTACTGCACGTCTGCGCCTGTGTCTCTGTTGCGCCGTTATCCTGGACGGGTATGCACGTTGTTCATCTGTAGAAAGAGAGGAACGTTTAGTTGTAGAAACAATTCGTGCGAAAAATATGTAAAATAAGAAATATAAATAAGTAAAGTAAGGTTTATATGAAACCGCGATTGTTTGTGCGCGCAGCCCCCTGTGAAGGGGTATGCGGCTAGGGATCCCCTAGCCTGCTGAGTCCGGATTCGTCTACCCGAGTTCGGGGTTCTTAAGTGACCCTCGCACTGAAATGGCGCCATGTGGACCGGGCATCTTGAGTGTAAGAGACGCGTAATGCGGTATGGCGTTGAAGCGGACAAAAGCCTTTCGTCCCAAGAGTGCTTGATATTCACTTTCAAATGGGACGATATGAAAAATTAATTTTTCACGTCGAAAATTGTTCGGCAATCCGAACACGACGTCCAGTAATATAGAGCCTGTGCACTTGGCGTAAGGGCCCGGCGTCACTCCTTTGAAGGAAGTGCGGCTGTGTCGAATTTTGGTAGGGTCTATCCCCATCCTATGGATTGTGTTTGAATATAGCAGGTTTAAGTCATTGCCTCCGTCCATTAGGACGTTAGTGAATTGTAATCCGTCTATTATGGGATTCAATATCAGAGGAGTCCGTCCCGCGTTTTGAACGCTTCTGGTATAGTCCAGGTGGTCGAAAGGATTGGTTTTGATATCCAATCTCTACGGTCTGCTGGGTTGGACCGTCATGAAGCTCTTTTAGAAAGTGCCGCACTATTTTTCCGTGTCATCACATGAAGTGAGTTTATCGCTTTGACCCCTTGTGGGAAAGTCTTTTGTTTTCGGTGCCCTGCTGGTGGGGTTTATCTTCTTAAGCGCGTCGAGCCCTTGTGTTCGCATTTAATCGGCGGACTGTTTGAAAACCCAACAATCCTGTGGGTGTGATTTGCGAGCCTTAGAAGTCTTGTGGATTTGGCATATCCGACCCAAAATTTTGTTTAAGTTGGACAATTCATCACTGTCATCCTTAAGAGGTTGAGTTTTGTTATTGGGCCGCGAGCTTTTGAATCCGGCGTTGACTGCCGTGCTCTTTGGGCTTTTCTCTTTATTCCGGCGCTGCTCTTTTCTGCGCCGTGATTTTCCGTTTCCATCTCTTATCTCGGACGTACTTGGGTCGCTGGTGCTCCTTCTTGCTAGCCAGCTATCCTCTCCCGCGCAAAAGCGGGTCATGAGGCTTGTTAGTGCGGACATTGTCCTCGGTTTCTCTTGGCCGAGGTGTCTGCGAGCCATTCGTCTCGGACATTGTGCTTGAAAGCTGCTAAGGCTTCGGCGTCCGGACAGTCGACTATTTGGTTCTTTTTGGTAAGAAACCTGTTCCAGAATTTCCGCGCTGACTCTCCGGGCTGTTGAGTTATATGACTTAAATCATCTGCATCCGGAGGATTGACATAAGTCCCTTGAAAATTTGCTCTAAACGCTTCCTCGAGCTCTTCCCAACTTCCAACAGTGTTTTCTGGGAGGCTTTTGAGCCAATGACGGGCTGGCCCTTTGAGCTTGAGGGGTAGATATTTTATGGCGTGGAGATCGTCTCCTCTGGCCATGTGTATATGCAGTATATAATCTTCTATCCAGACTCCAGGGTCTGTTGTTCCATCGTAGGCCTCTATGTTTATGCACCTCATCGGTAAAACATAGTGGGTGTGCGGCGCCCCTGTAATTGTATGTGCCACTATCACCGGACACTTGACGTGTTGCTTTGCTTCCTGGGCCCTTCTTTTTGGGTCCGTAGATGGACCTGGCTGGGCCTGACGGTGGAGGCTCTATGGCCTCTTCGTCGAATTCTGGTAGCAGCTTACGCTTCGGGTAGCTCTTTGATTGGTGGCCATTTCCGTATTTATCTGCGGTTTTGAGTACTTTGCTCGATCTTATTCTGAGCGTGTCTTCCGCTGTTTTGAGCTTCCGTTTTTCCTTCGTCAGGCTTCTTGCTGTGGCGATGAGCCTGCGCTTAAAAAGCTCTTGTTCGACGGGGTCCTCGGGCGCGACAAGTTCGTCGTCATTGAGGCTTGCTTCGTCTTCGGAGGGAGGTATGTAGTTATGATCCTCGACCTCTTCGTCTGCCGCCCTTTCGTGAGGGCTTGTTTCGCTTCCTCATCTGCTGAGTCTTCTTTGGAGGGTTGTCTTGACACTCTCTGGGGTATTGTTATCTCTGTGCGGAATCTCTATTCTTCTTTGTGGCGGGATTTAGAGCGGCGCCACGACGCCAAGGCGTTTGGGCTGCTTCTTTAAAGAGTCGACTCGACCACGCTTCTTCACCATCCCCCTCTTTTGGGGTATCCACCATGTATCGTCATATGACGAGGTGGCCTTCCAAAGGCCCTATAGGCGCTGGTTCTGTTCGTCTCGGCATCGCCGTCCATAGCGTCGATGTCTTGAATCGTAGTCTAGTATGTCGGTTAAATCCTCGACAGTGGCTACAAAGTGGGTGGTGGGTGGGATCTGAATTTCTTCGTCGTCCGTACTCCAACCGTCCTGGCCATAGTCCGGCCAGGACTCTCTCGATAGCGAGAGACGCTTTAGTGAATTTAGGATATCGCCAAAAGGCGAGTGTTGGAATATGTCCGCGGCGGTGAATTCCATAACCGGTGCCCAATCCGGATTGATTGATAGGGGCGCGGGAGGTTGAGTCCGTGAGGAGTCGGCGCCTCGAATCACAAGTCTCGCGAGGGACAAGGTCAGAGTTCGGCTCCATCGCCGTGGATGTTGAAGCCCCCGGGGCGGCGTCTATCCACCGACCCTCGATCTGGGCGATCGGCTCCGAGCTAATGGCCGAAGCGGATCTGAGTGCGGCCACCAAGGCACTGTCCGGCGGCAGAGCTAGATCGAGCCCATCGTCACAGTGCGGCGCGCTTGGCTGTGGCTCGAGTCCGTCGAAGATCAAGTCTCCGCGGTCATCGGCCGTGAAGTTTAAGCTTCCAAATCTGACCTGACGGCTAGGGGCGTAGCTTTCGATCTGCTCCAAATGGCCAAGAGAATTGGCCCACAGTGCAAAGCCGCCGAATACGAAGATCTGTCCGGGGAGAAAAGTCTCACCCTGGACAGCGTTGCTGGTTGAAGATGCTATCAAGCCTATCAGCGATGACACAGAGGAACTCTCAATGAAAGCACCAATGTCGGTGTCAAAACCGGCGGATCTCGGGTAGGGGGTCCCGAACTGTGCGTCAAGTCTCGATGGAGGTAAAACCCTACGTCCTGCTCGATTAATATTGATGATATGGGTAGTACAAGAGTAGATCTACCACGAGATCAAGGAGGCTAAACCCTAGAAGCTAGCCTATGGTATGATTGTTGAGATGTATGTTCGTCCTATGGACTAAAGCCCTCCGGTTTATATAGACACCGGAGAGGGCTAGAGTTACACAGAGTCGGTTACAATGGTAGGAGATCTACACATCCGTATTGCCAAGCTTGCCTTCCACGCCAAGGAAAGTACCATCCGAACACGAGCCGGAGTCTTCAATCTTCTATCTTCCTAGTCTGGGAGTCCAGCGGATATTGATAGTTCGGCTGTCCGGATACCCCCTAGTCCAGGACTCCCTCAAACCTGTTCTAGAATTTCCGCGCTGACTCTCCGGGCTGTTGAGTTATATGACTTAGATCATCTGCATCCGGAGGGCGGACGTAAGTCCCTTGAAAATTTGCTCTAAACGCATCCTCGAGCTCTTCCCAACTTCCAACAAGTTTTACGGGAGGCTTTTAAGCCAATGACGGGATGGCCCTTTGAGCTTGAGGGGTAGGTATTTTATGGCGTGGAGATCGTCTCCTCTGGCCATGTGTATATGCAGTATATAATCTTCTATCCAGACTCCAGGGTCTGTTGTTCCATGGAAGGCCTCTATGTTTATGGGTTTAAATCCTGCTGGGAATTCATGGTCCAGCACCTCATCGGTGAAACATAGTGCGTGTGCGGTGCCCCTGTATTTGTGTGTGCCGCTATCGTCGGACACTTGACGTGTTGCCTTGCTTCTTGGGGCCTTCTTCTTTGGCCCGTAGATGCACCTTGCTGGGCCATCTATCCTTCCAAGGTCGTTGGTTGGTTTATGTGTGGCGCCGCTGTCAGAATTTGGCCTATCATCTGGCCGTCTATCCAACCAGGCATCCCCTTTATTTTTGGACGGCGGAGGCTCTATGGCCTCCTCGTCGAATTCTGGTAGCAGCTTGCGCTTCGGGTAGCTCTTTGATTGGTGGCTGTCGGTGTCAAAACCGGCGGATCCCGGGTAGGGGGTCCCGAACTGTGCGTCTAGGCGGATGGTAACAAGAGACGAGGGACACAATGTTTTTACCCAGGTTTGGGCCCTCTCGATGGAGGTAAAACCCTACGTCCTGCTTGATTAACATTGATGATATGGGTAGTACAAGAGTAGATCTACCACGAGATCAAGGAGGCTAAACCCTAGAAGCTAGCCTATGGTATGATTGTTGAGATGTATGTTGTGTCCTCACGGACTAAAGCCCTCCGGTTTATATAGACACCGGAGAGGCCGAGTTACAGTCGGTTACAATGGTAGGAGATCTACATATCCGTGTCGCCAAGCTTGCCATCCACGCCAAGGAAAGTACCTTCGGACACGAGCCGAGTCTTCAATCTTCTATCTTCGTGATGCAGGAGTCCGGCGGATATTGATAGTCCGCTGTCCGGACACCCCTAGTCGAGACTCCTCGGTAGCCCTGAACTAGTCTTCAATGACGATAAGTCCGGCGTGCATAACGTTCGGCATTGCAAGGCGGGTTCCCTCCTTGAATAATTGGAGAAGATAATGAACACTGGATAGTGTCCGCTCGCAAAATAAATTCCACATTCCAACGTAGAGAGTAAAATACACTTAGCTCAATCTGCCGGCGTATTATGCAGCGTGACATCACTGCTGCAGCCAAGCCCTTGTTTGAATCGTTTTATTATTCCACCTCGGCATGTTTGGCGGCGGTTTCCTTGGCATGTCTGTCGAGCGGATCGTGTTCCCCTTATTCGGGATTCTCATCAATACGTGCGTGGGTAACCCAACGCGCCATTGATGGTGGCGCTTGGGAGATAAGCGAGTTTTACCGGGCGGTGAGGGGCGCATAGTTTTGTCGCCTATATATAAGGGATAAGGATTTACCCTCTCACCTCGCCTTCTTCCTCCTTTGCTCATTCATCCCTGCGAACTCAAGCTCCAACGCCCAAGCTCGCGCATCTCACCTCGACCCTTCTCCGAATATGTCCTAAGGGGAGGTAAATGGTTAGCCTCCACCGCCAAGGAGGAGGACATCACCAAGCTTCTTGTGACGCGGATACCTTTCGGCGACATCGCGCGGCCGCCTGACCGCAGGCAGCTCATCCCTATAGGGCCCCATGAGAGGGTCGTCTTTCTTCCCCATTTCCTCCGCGGACTGGGCTTTCCGCTCCATCCATGTCACACCCTAGCTAGTTCATGCATTAGAGTGTTGCATCATGTCTATTTCCTTTAACAGAAACCTGAAATGGGAATGCCAGAACTCCCAGCCCCCTCTGAATCCAACTAGGGTTTACTAAAAATATTTTCGATGAACCTGAAATGCCCTTCTAAAATGTCCATCATTTTTGTCTTGGTTCAGAACCTCTGCCAAAAGTGATGCACAATTTCCTAGGTCATCCTAAGGTCTTTGAATTAGATCATAAGTATTTGAATTTGGGCATTTAAAATTTATAAAATATTTCAAATGCTCAAACACTCCCAAACTAAAATGTTCCATGTTGGAAATATTCCAACTAAGGACCAAGTGCAGTTTGGTGAATTTTGGAATGGCTTAGGTATTTTTAGAAATTCAACAAACTTACAGAATAAAAACAGAAATAGAAAAAAAGGGAAAAACCTTACCTGACGCCACCACAGGCCACTAGCCAGCCCACCTGGCCGGCCCAGCCCGGCCACCGCGCCAGCGAGCTGCTTGGCTTGCCAGGCAGGCAGCCAAGGTGCTCGGCGGCAGCACCGCAGCTCACCACGCAGCTGCGCGCCGCTCTGCTTCCCCCTCTCGCCGTCCTGCCGGCTTGGACGAGCTCCACGTCGCGCCCCGGACCCCATGGACATCGCCATTCGCCCCCAGCTCCTCTCCCTCGCGCTCCCATGCCATGGCCGACGCCACCGTCGCCGCACCGCCGCCGTAGCCGTGCTCTCCGTCGTCTCCACGACGCGCCACCGTGTCCAGAAGCTCCGCCGCCCTCCACTCCGTCGAGCTAGCCAAGCCCCGAGCGCTCGCGTGCCCCGAAGCCGCCGCACCAACCTCGCCCGAACCGCCATCGCCGGAGATCCCCTTCGCCGTCGCCGCCGCATCAGCTCGTCCCCGACCACGCCGTCCGTTCCGTCGAGACCGCAGTGAGCTGGGCTACCTTCCCCTCTCTCTCTTTCTCGCTCTCGTGCACCACAGCGAGCACACGAAGCTCACCCGCACGCGCCATCGCGGACCTCGTCGCCGACGTGCTCCCGGCCACTCTCCGGCCACCTCACCGTGTCCATCGCACTCACCGCGCTGCGATGGGGCTAACCGTGCACTCCCCGCACCTCACCGCACACTCTAGCCACGAGTTCGACTTCAACCGAACTCCGGCGGCCGCCAAAGTCGCCGCCGGCGCCAACTCCGGCCACCCCGAGCCCAACCACCACCACCAATAGTCGCGGCTCACCCTCAGCAACACGTAGGTGCCTTCCGCCGTCCATTTGGTCGCCGGAATGCCAAAATGCACTTTCGCCGCCGCGTCGGGCTCACCGGCGGCTAAACGCCGGCGGGTTTGACTCTGATTTTGACCACGGGTGGGTCCAGTTTGACCCCCCTGGGTCTATGACACGTGGGCCCCCTCCGCTAACTAAATCAATTTAGTTAAAACTTAATTTAGTTAGTTTAATTATCCACTGACATGCGGACCCACTGGTCAGTTTGACCTGGACCAGCCCGTTGACCACTGACGTCATCATGACATAGTGCTGACGCAGTAATTTAATTACTGGAATTATTTTTACACAGGAAATTCTAGAAATTGTTTCAAACTTCAAAAATTCATATAAAATCAACCGTAGCTCCAAATGAAACAAATTATATATGAAAAATGATCAGAAAAATCCAATCTTTCCATCTGTACTAGTTTCATGCATGTTGACAGAAGCTAACCTGCTGTTTATCACAGAACAAGATAAAGCACTTTAAATGGCAACATATGAGTTTGAACTTTGAATCTTTGGTTCAAATTGGTTCAAACCCATCTGTTCTTAGTTGCATTAACCCAACACACTCATTTTGCCATGTCTCATGCATGCATCATATTGTTGCATACTGTTTGGTAATGCTTGTGTATCGGTGCTCTCTGCGGCAGGTTCTGCCCCCGAAGAGTACCGTGATAACCCCGACGAAGAGCAATATCAGTGCACCGACCCGTCAGGCAAGCAACCAACCATTTGATCATACCGATAAAATCCCATGTTCTTGCTCCTGCTCTCTTTTACTGCATTAAGACAACGCGATTCAAACTGCTGTGTGCTGCGGTAGTTGAACCCATTTCCTCTGCATTACCTGTCATTGCCACAGTAACTAGATGAAACCCACTAGCATGTGTAGGAGTTGATTGAGCCATATGATTTTGTTGTTCCTACCTTGCTATGCCTGCTATGCTTAGAGTCGTGTCAGGTTCTGGGTGATGGCTAGAGTGAAATGATTAAGTCAGTATGAGAGTAAGGTGTTGAACACGATTTGGTAAAGGTATCGATGAGAGGCCATGTAGGAGTACATGGTGGGTTGTTTCATTGAGGCCGTCCTTAAGCACTGAGATCTGTATGTGTGATTTAAGATTCAGCTACTACCATGCATTGGGCCCGAAACCAACGGACCCTCTCGGCTTCTTATTCACCTAGTCTTACATCCGGGGAGTTGCAAGTAGTTTACGGTGTTTGTAGCCCTCTTGGAGGCCGTGGACAGCGGCCGACCGTAGGGGTGGGCTGTGATCACGGTAGGTGCGTGGCATGGTGTACCGGATGCCCGTTTGGTATCTCGGGAACCCTGTTCACATCGTTTGGGGCTGTGGCGAAACTTGGCGGAACTCCTCATAGATGGAACCCAAATAGGCGATAAACTGGACTAGAGACTTAGGTGTCTAGGTAGGTCGTGGCCGACACCCACGTTGGGCTTCCGCTTGAAGGTTGCAGTACATGTCGTGTAAACGGCGGTAAGTGGTGAGCGTGTATGAAGAAGTACACCCTGCAGGGTTAACATCATCTATTGAATAGCGCGTCATGATAAAGGACTACTTGGTTGCCTATACGGTTCATAGACAAGTAAATGGAAACTACTAAAAGCCTCAAGATAAGCGTGAGTGCGAGGATGGCTCTTCCGTAGGAAGGCGGAGGTGGATCCTCGGTGGTGTATTGAAGTGATGAGTAGTGGACTTGAGTCATAAAACTATTTCAAGTTGGTGTCTCGTGGGATAGCTTAGCCATGAGTCAAAGCTGGCTTGCTGCAATAACCCCACCAACCCTTCTTGATAATATGCATGTATGTAGGGTCGATGTAAGTCTTCTTTGAGTACCTTTGTACTCATGTTGCTTTAATTTACATTTTTAGAAGATGCCACAAACCCTTCCGACGGGTTCTTCGTGACGTTGACATCGATGAGTAGACTAAGGCCAGTGGTGATCTGAGCAAGTGAAGGACCATGTAGTATAGCTAGGCTTACCCAAGCCTCTTTTATTTTACTAGTTGTCTACACTCAGACAAAACACTTCCGCTGTTGGCTTGTATGCTTGTATGACTTGTATGAGGGTCGTGTGACCCGTACTTGTGTGTATGCTATGTATGGCTCTCTGAGCCTTTAAATAAAGTACTTGTGTCGTAGAGTCATGTTGTGATGCCTTGTTGTATTTGCACATATTGAGCATATTGTGTGTATGATTGAAATGCTTGGTATGTGTGGGATCTGACTATCTAGTTGTTTATCTTTAGTAGCCTCTCTTACGGGAAATGTCTCCTAGTGTCTCCTTTGAGCCATGGTAGCTTGCTCTTTGCTCTGGAACACTTAGGCTGGCGGCATGTGTCCTTCTTCGTTCTGTATATGCCGGGAAATGTCACGCATTGAGTCTGGAGTCTGTTAGCCGCTACAACCCGGTTTACGAGTCTGCTAGCCCAGTGCTACAGCCGGAACTTACTTGCGATGACCGACACGTTCGATCTTTGGTCATGGATGCTGTCCTGTAAGTCTGTGCCACTTTGGGTTTACGACTAGCCATGTCAGCCGGGCTCCTTTTCATATGGATGCTAGCGACACTATCATATCGTGTGCCAAAAGGCATAAACGGTCCCGGCCAAGGTAAGGCGACACCGTGGGGATACCGTGCGTGAGGCCGCAAAGTGATATGATGTGTTCTGAGCTAGATCGATGTGACATTGAGTCGGGTCTGACAGCGTTGGCATCGAGCGGACTGCTGTAGGTTCTCCAAGCCAAACTGGTCGATGTTGAGTCTAGAAATGCTTTAGTTATATGTAGGGGAATTGATTGTGGGATGGTACGTAAGGCTCTTTTTACTCCTTTACCTCATGGCATTCTGATCTGAGTCAGTCCATTCTTCCACCGGGGTTTAAGGATTAGGATCTCTTCTCTCTATTAGGTTCACGTGTTACTAATCATTAGTACCTTATAGGTTTGATGGTTACAAGCCTGGTTCAGTTTTACTATCCGGTTATGTTACTAAATTGGACCCAGAACCTTGATATGATATTGTTGAGTGGCTATGCAATTCTTTGTAAAATGTCTCAAATCCTTTGAGCATTTACAGTCGTTATGCTGTCCAAATTCTACCAGAAATTCTAATGTCTTTGCATTGTGGTTATGCTTCGGATGGCCACTCGTGACCAAAATCAAGTGGTTCGTCGTCGACGGATGCATTGGTGTGACCGGTCATACAGCTATGCTAGTTCGGGTTATGATCGAAGCGGGATATCGTTGGTATCCCGAATACACAGTCGAAGAGCAGTATCGAGATTTTAATCAAAGCGATATCTACGCCTTTGTCGGGATATTTCCCTCTTATCCTGGTTCCACGAGGCCCTTCACAGCTCCTATGGGCTTGGTGTTACTATTGACATGGCGGTGCAAGATGCTGCTTATTCTATGATGACCATCATGCGAGTCGGGGCGCTCGCTTCGCAACACCGACTTCGGTATATGCGGGTTCACTCCCTGGAGCGTTTGGTTATCTCCGGGCTATCTATGCTAATTCGAGTCAGGAGGACTCACTAACCCGCACCACTGCCGAGTTGCTCGAGGACAAGGACCGAGAGAGTCGGGCCTTGAGGATGGAGCTCTTCAACGCCCGTCTGATCCTTTGGGCCACTTTGACTCGTTTTGCACCGGTGTGCAAGATGGATATATGGATATGAGAGACCTGTATCCTGTTAGGTCCGCTCTGCCAGACATGATGGATTGGCGTGATGTGGGGGGCATCACCCCACCTTGTGGTCCCCGCAGGCCACCGTTTGTTGGTCCAAGACCTCACCCTTGCCCTTATGGTCCACAGGCTC
Source organism: Aegilops speltoides (assembly GCA_021437245.1). NCBI lineage: Eukaryota > Viridiplantae > Streptophyta > Magnoliopsida > Poales > Poaceae > Aegilops > Aegilops speltoides. The sequence goes on along the minus strand of CM038145.1, from coordinate 465,007,971 downwards.
CTCAGGACCGTCTGTTTCCGGACGATCACGTTGAACTTCCAGGTTACGGAGGAGACTTCTATGAGAACTACTACGGAGACGTCTGAGTTAGTAGTAGTCCCACTAGTATTGTAATAGTTGTATTTCCACCGTCCTGCGTGACCCGTGGAATATGACTTAGTGTGTATCAATTCCGGAGGTGTAAGAAAAATAATGTATAGGAGCTTGGTATGCCTCCGACGAGATGTAATCCTCTTTTCACCGTAGTAGTACTTTGTTTGGTCTTGTACTAAACCTTGTATGGTGTGTATGACGATGGAATAAAGGAAGCAGTTTCTGTATCTACCATGTCATACGGATGATCATCTTGCATTCCGAGTTATCCATTACATTCTACATTTCTATGTCAGAATCTTGCCATCCTGGACTAAATCCTTGTCTTGTTTTCCTAGGATGGTTAACACCCGCAACAACCCTGCTCCGCCAGAGCAGGCCGAAGGCAGCGGAGTTGGAGAAGCGAACCTGCCTCACCCTCCTTCTCTGGCCGAAGTTATGCTGGAGGCCGAGAGAAACAAACGGGAGACCAATCGTTTGTTGGAGCGCATCGAACAGAACACAGCCCATCATCAGAGAAATAACTTGGTGTCGCTCAGTGACTTCATCAAGTTACACCCACCTACCTTCCACCACTCCGTCGAGCCTCTCGGCGATGGCAACCCGCAAAGATTACTCACAAGCTGCATTCTGCCTTTGGTAGCCGAGGCTGATAAGGTCACCTTTGCTGCATATCATCTTGAAGGCCCCGCCAGTCTCTGGTGGGAGAATTATATGGCTATGCGCCCAGTTGGTCATGTCACTACTTGGGCAGAATTCAGCGAGGCTTTCCGTGAACATCACATCCCGGAGGGTCTCATGGATCGTAAGCGTGAGGAGTTCTGCAGTTTCACCCAAGGTCGTCTCTCTGTGGGCGCCTCTGACGGGGAGTTCGGTAATCTCGCACGCTATGCCACGAAGAGGTTTCCACGGCGCCAAGAAATGGCAAGGTTCCGCAAGGGACTTAGCCCGAACCGCCGAGATCTCCGTGCGCATGAGTGCACCTCTTTCCGAAGCTTGTTAACAAAGCCATCAGTATTTGAAACAGGTCGGACCGATTTGAAGCAACACGCAAGCATGGTCGTGATATGGGTTCCTCATCCGGTGCTGGACCACAGAAGCGCCGTGTGTGGGTGCCTAATACTGCCCTGCCACCCAGATTCACACCGAGGCCATCCTTTCAGGCGCCTCGTCTAGTTCAGCAGTATGCACCAGCTAAGCCCTATGGTGGGCCAACCAACAATGCTCCTCTACGCGCTAGCCCCGTGACGTGCTTCAAATGTGGGGAATCAGGCCACTACATGCGCGATTGTCCTCAGACCAACCCCAACCAGCCTGCAAAAGCTGTTGGCCGTGGCAAGCCAGCAGGAAAGGTGTTCTATGCCAAGCCGGCCACCGCGCGTGGCCATGTTAATTGTGTCTCGGTGAAGAGGCCCAAGAGGATCCCAACGTTGTGCTCGATGCGCTTCTTGTTAATTGCCACCGGCATCTGTTCTTTTCGATCTTCGGAGCATCTCATTCATTCATATCCGAAAGCTATGCTCGCTTGCACCACACGCATTCGTGATATGCCCACCTCCATGGTAATTCAAACCCGGGATCCAAATGGCAAACTTCTAGAGTAAGCCATGGAAATGAAATTCAGGTCGACAGACTTGTTTTCCTTGCATCGTTGATAGCTCTCAAATCTTCGGATATAAATATCATCTTGGGTATGGATTGGATGTCAGCCCATCATGCCAAGATTGATTGTTTCTCTAGGACTGTTCAACTTACGCACCCTCGTGAAAGATAGTCAATGTCTTGACCCGAATATCAGCGCCAACTATATTCTCTTAATGCGGGTCCATTGCGGACCTCGAAGGCGTCCGGTAGTCCGTGACTTTCCGGATGTCTTTCGGAAGAATTGCGGTGTCCCACGGCGGAGATGTTGAGTTCGTGATAGATCTCATTCGAGAACTGTCCCAATTTCTAGAAGACCCTATAAGATGGCACCCCTAGAACTAGCGAACTTAAGAAACAACTCGATGAGTCCTTGAAAAGGGTTTCATCCGTCCTAGTTCATCTCCTTGGGCTTGCCCTGTCCTCTTCGTCAAGAAGAAGGATGAATACGGACGGATGGTTGTAGATTATCGACCCGTCAACTTGGTCACAATTAAGAACAAGTATCCACTCCCGGGATCAACGATCCGTATGATCAGCTCGCGGGATCCTCGGTCTTCTCTAAAATGGATTTGAGGTTGGGCTACCATCAAATCAAAATCCGAAATAGGGACATTCCCAAAACGGCCTTTGTTACTCGTTACGTATCTGAGTACACCGTCATGTCCTTCGGTTTAACCAACGCCCAGCCACCTTCTCCGGTTAATGAACTCAATCTTCATGGAGTATTTGGATAAATTAAATGCGTGGTTTATCTCGATGACATACTCATCTACTCCAAGAACGAGGAAGAACATGCCGAACATCTAAGGCTAGTGTTGATGAAACTTCGAGAGCATCGCCTTTATGCCAAGTTTTCTAAATGCGAATTTTGGCTGCCAGAAGTGACCTATCTAGGACATGTAATATCTGGTAAAGGTATTGCTGTCAACCCCGAGCGAGTTCAAGCCGTCCTTAATTGGACTCCACCTGAAACGGTCAAGCAAGTTCGGAGTTTCCTTGGCTTAGCGAGCTATTGTCACCGCTTTGTCGAGAACTTCTCCAAAGTTGCTAAACCTCTAACTGAACTCCTCAAGAAGGATAAAAAGTTCGAGTGGACTCCACAATGTGAGCACAGTTTCCAGGAACTGAAAAGACGTTTAACTTCTGCTCCCGTGTTGGTACCACCAGATTTCTCTAAGGACTTTGTTATCTATTACGGCGCCTCGCGACAAGGACTAGGCTGTATTCTCATGCAAGATCGACACGTAATTGCTTATGTTTCACGGCAATTGCACCCACATGAGAAAACTACCCAACTCATGATCTAGAGCTTGCAAATGTAGTCCATGCACTCAAAACCTGGCGACATTACCTTCTTGGTAATCGTTGCGAAATCTACACCGATCACCAAAGTCTGAAGTACATATTCACCCAACCAGATTTGAATCTCGAGGCAAAGGCGTTGGGTTGAGTTAATCACAGATTTCGACTTAGGAATAACTTATACCCCAGAAAAAGCCAGCGTCATGGCCGATCGCTAAGTCGTAAATCTTATTGCAACAACTTGATGTTGCAACAAAGTCAACCACTTCTCCACGAGGAATTTGGAAGCTTAACCTTCACATTGTTCCTCGAGGTTCCTTTCCACTTTGGTGGCGAAACCTTCCCTTACGGATCAGATCATCAAAGCCCGAAAGGTAGATCCGGAATTTCCGCATCAAAAGAAACATTAAGAAAGGAGTTGCGGATTGTTTCTCCGTTGATGATCAAGGAGTCGTATACTTGAAACCGCCTAGTGGTTCCCAAAGTCACGAAACCTGCGGCGATTGATCCTTAAAGAAGCTCATGAATCTCCTCTCACCATTCATCCGGTAGCACCAAAATGTATCGGGACCTCGCCGGAGGTTACGGTGGACTAGGATGAAGAGAGACATTGCTCAATTCGTTGCTAAGCTGCGACATACGTAAATGCGTGTAAAAGCGAGCATCAACGGCCTCTTGGCACCCTCCAACCCTTAGCTATTCTGAATGGAAATGGGATAAAATTAGTATGGATTTCATCACCGGTTTTCCCAGGACCAAAAGAGGGAATAATGCTATCTTTGTCGCTATCGACCGCCTTTCCAAAGTAGCCCATTTCTTACCTATTCGTGAGAGTATAACCGCTAGTCAGCTAGCAGAATTGTACATCTCCCGAATAGTGTCTCTTCATGGTGTTCCTTTGGAAATTAACTCAGATCGAGGAAGTCTCTTTACCTCTCGATTTTGGGAAAGTTTCCAAAACGCTATGGGAACCCATCTTTCCTTTAGCACTGCCTTCCACCCTCAATCAAGTGGTCAAGTAGAACGTGTTAACCAAATCCTAGAAGACATGCTTCGAGCTTCTGTCATCTCATTTGGGATGGATTGGGAGAAATGCCTTCCATTTGCCGAATTTGCTTATAACAACAGCTATCAATCTAGCTTGGGCAAAGCACCTTTTGAAGTTCTCTATGGACGAAGGTGTCGAACGCCTCTTAACTGGTCGAAAACCGGAAAGACAATTCTTTGGCCGGATATGATCCAGAAGCGAAAAACAAGTTCGCATCGTTAAGTGAAAAGTTGAAAACAGCCCAATCTCGTCAAAAGAGTCAATATGACCGAAAACATAAGGCTATGACTTACGAGGTTGACGAGAAGGCTTACCTTCGGGTTACTCCTCTGAAGGGAACCCATCGCTTCGGTATCAAAGGCAAATTGGCTCCTCGCTACATTGGACCCTTTCGCATTCTTGCCAAACGAGGAGAAGTTGCCTACCAATTGGAACTACCTCCGCATCTCTCCAAAGTCCACGATGTCTTCCACGTTTCTCAACTCAGGCGTTGCTTCTCGGATCCTATCCGTGGAGTGGACCACGAAACGCTTGATCTTCAAGATAATCTCACTTATCGAGAATACCCCGTTCGTATCCTCGATCAAGCCGAGCGTACCACTCGACGGCATAATATCAAGTTTCTCAAGGTTCAATGGTGGCACCATTACGAGAAGGAAGCTACTTGGGAAAGGGAGGATCGTCTTGATTTGAATATCCGCCTTCTTTCGGAGGAACCTAAATCTCGGGGCGAGATTCTTTTGAGTGGGGTGAGTTGTCACACCTAGCTAGTTCATGCATTAGAGTGTTGCATCATGTCTATTTCCTTTAATGAAAACCTGAAATGGGAATGCGAACTCCCAGCCCCCTCTGAATCCAACTAGGGTTTACTAAAAATATTTTCGATGAACCTGAAATGCCCTTCTAAAATGTCCATCATTTTTGTCTTGGTTCAGAACCTCTGCCAAAAGTGATGCACAATTTCCTAGGTCATCCTAAGGTCTTTGAATTAAATCATAAGTATTTGAATTTGGGCATTTAAAATTTATAAAATATTTCAAATGCTCAAACACTCCCAAACTAAAATGTTCCATGTTGGAAATATTCCAACTAAGGACCAAGTGCAGTTTGGTGAATTTTGGAATGGCTTAGGTATTTTTAGAAATTCAACAAACTTACAGAATAAAAACAGAAATAGAAAAAAAGGGAAAAACCTTACCTGACGCCACCACAGGCCACCAGCCAGCCCACCTGGCCGGCCTAGCCCGGCCACCGCGCCAGCGAGCTGCTTGGCTTGCCAGGCAGGCAGCCAAGGTGCTCGGCGGCAGCACCGCAGCTCGCCACGCTGCCGCGCTCTGCTTCCCCCTCTCGCCGTCCTGCCGGCTTGGACGAGCTCCACGTCGCGCCCCGGACCCCCTGGACATCGCCATTCGCCCCCAGCTCCTCTCCCTCGCGCTCCCACGCCATGGCCGACGCCACCGTCGCCGCACCGCCGCCGTAGCCGTGCTCTCCGTCGTCTCCACGCCGCGCCACCGTGTCCAGAAGCTCCGCCGCCCTCCACTCCGTCGAGCTAGCCGAGCCCCGAGCGCTCGCGTGCCCCGAAGCCGCCGCACCAACCTCGCCCGAACCGCCATCGCCGGAGATCCCCTTCGCCGTCGCCGCCGCATCAGCTCGTCCCCGACCACGCTGTCCGTTCCGTCGAGACCGCAGTGAGCTGGGCTACCTTCCCCTCTCTCTCTTTCTCGCTCTCGTGCACCACAGCGAGCACACGAAGCTCACCCGCACGCGCTGTCGCGGACCTCGTCGCCGACGTGCTCCCGGCCACTCTCCGGCCACCTCACCGTGTCCATCGCACTCACCGGCGCTGCGATGGGGCTAACCGTGCACTCCCGCACCTCACCGCACCTCTAGCCACGAGTTCGACTTCAGCGAACTCCGTGGCGCCAAAATCGCCGCGGCGCCAACTCCGCCCACCGAGCCCAACCACCACCACCAATAGTCGCGGCTCACCCTCAGCAACACGTAGGTGCCTTCCGCCGTCCATTTGGTCGCCGGAATGCCAAAATGCACTTTCGCCGCCGCGTCGGGCTCGCCGGCGGCTAAACGCCGGCGGGTTTGACTCTGACTTTGACCACGGGTGGGTCCAGTTTGACCCCCCTGGGTCTATGACACGTGGGCCCCCTCCGCTAACTAAATCAATTTAGTTAAAACTTAATTTAGTTAGTTTAATTATCCACTGACATGCGGACCCACTGGTCAGTTTGACCTGGACCAGCCCGTTGACCACTGACGTCATCATGACATAGTGCTGACGCAGTAATTTAATTACTGGAATTATTTTTACACAGGAAATTCTAGAAAATGTTTCAAACTTCAAAAATTCATATAAAATCAACCGTAGCTCCAAATGAAACAAATTATATATGAAAAATGATCAGAAAAATCCAATCTTTCCATCTGTAGTAGTTTCATGCATGTTTATAGAAGCTAACCTACTGTTTATCACACAACAAGATAAAGCACTTTAAATGGCAACATATGAGTTTGAACTTTGAATCTTTGGTTCAAATTGGTTCAAACCCATCTGTTCTTAGTTGCATTAGCCCAACACACTCATTTTGCCATGTCTCATGCATGCATCATATTGTTGCATACTGTTTGGTAATGCTTGTGTATCGGTGCTCTCTGCGGCAGGTTCTGCCCCCGAAGAGTACCGTGATAACCCCGACGAAGAGCAATATCAGTGCACCGACCCGTCGAACAAGCAACCAACCATTTGATCATACCGATAAAATCCCATGTTCTTGCTCCTGCTCTCTTTTCTGCATTAAGATAACGCGATTCAAGCTGCTGTGTGCTGCGGTAGTTGAACCCATTTCCTCTGCATGACTGTCATTGCCACGATAACTAGATGAAACCCACTAGCATGTGTAGGAGTTGATTGAGCCATATGATTGTGTTGTTCCTACCTTGCTATGCCTGCTATGCTTAGAGTCGTGTCAGGTTCTGGGTGATGGCTAGAGTGAAATGATTAAGTCAGTATGAGAGTAAGGTGTTGAACACGATTTGGTAAAGGTATCGATGAGAGGCCATGTAGGAGTACATGGTGGGTTGTTTCATTGAGGCCGTCCTTAAGCACTGAGATCTGTATGTGTGATTTAAGATTCAGCTACTACCATGCATTGGGCCCGAAACCAATGGACCCTCTCGACTTCTTATTCACCCTAGTCTTACGTCCGTGAGTTGCAAGTAGTTTACGGTGTTTGTAGCCTCTTGGAGGCCGTGGACAGCGCTGACCGTAGGGGTGGGCTATGATCACGGTAGGTGCGTGGCACGGTGTCTGGATGCCCGTTTGGTATCTCGGGAACCCTGTTCACATCGTTTGGGGCTGTGGAGAAACTTGGCGGAACTCCTCATAGATGGAACCCAAATAGGCGATAAACTGGACTAGAGACTTAGGTGTCTAGGTAGGTCGTGGCCGACACCCACGTTGGGCTTCGCTTGAAGGTTGCCGAGTACATGTCGTGTACGGCGGTAAGTGGTGAGCGTGTATGAAGAAGTACACCCTGCAGGTTATCATCATCTATTGAATAGCGCGTCATGATAAAGGACTACTTGGTTGCCTATCAGGTTCATAGACAAGTAAATGGAAACTACTAAAAGCCTCAAGATAAGCGTGAGTGCGAGGATGGCTCTTCCGTAGGAATACGGAGGTGGATCCTCGGTGGTGTATTGAAGTGATGAGTAGTGGACTCGAGTCATAAAACTATTTCAAGTTGGTGTCTCGTGGGATAGCTTAGCCATGAGTCAAAGCTGGCTTGCTGCAATAACCCCACCAACCCTTCTTGATAATATGCATGTATGTAGGGTCGATGTAAGTCTTCTTGAGTACCTTTGTACTCATGTTGCTTTAATTTACATTTTTCAAGATGCCACAAACCCTTCCGACGGGTTCTTCGTGAGCGTTGACATCGATGAGTAGACTAAGGCCCGGTGGTGATCTGAGCAAGTGAAGGACCATGTAGTATAGCTAGGCTTACCCAAGCCTCTTTTATTTTACTAGTTATGCACTTTCGGACAAAACACTTCATTGTTGGCTTGTATGCTTGTATGACTTGTATGAGGGTCGTGTGACCCGTACTTGTGTGTATGCTATGTATGGCTCTCTCGAGCCTTTAAATAAAGTACTTGTGTCGTAGAGTCATGTTGTGATGCCTTGTTGTATTTGCACATATCGAGCATATTGTGTGTATGATTGAAATGCTTGGTATGTGTGGGATCGACTATCTAGTTGTTTATCTTTAGTAGCCTCTCTTACCGAAATGTCTCCTAGTGTCTCCTTTGAGCCATGGTAGCTTGCTCTTGCTCCGGAACACTTAGGCTGGCGGCATGTGTCCTTCTTCGTTCTGTATACATCCCTTGGGAAATGTCATGCATTGAGTACCGGAGTCCTGTTAGCCCGCTACAGCCCGGTTTACGAGTCCTGCTAGCCCAGTGCTACAGCCGGAACTTACTTGCGATGACCGACACGTTCGATCTTTGGGTCATGGATGCTGTCCTGTAAGTCTGTGCCACTTTGGGTTTACGACTAGCCATGTCAGCCGGGCTCCTTTTCATATGGATGCTAGCGACACTATCATATACGTGTGCCAAAAGGCGCAAACGGTCCCGGGCCAAGGTAAGGCGACACCCGTGGGGATACCGTGCGTGAGGCCGCAAAGTGATATGATGTGTTACAGGCTAGATCGATGTGACATTGAGTCGGGGTCCTGACAATCCATTTGTCCGGGGAATCATGTTCTACTATGGCCTAGATTTCCATGATCTGGCGCCAAACTTCGTCCTCAACATCTCGGCGTTTATCGTCGTGTGCGAGGCTTTTCTCTGCATCCGGCCCCACTTCGGCCTGTGGCTCAAGACTTTCAACGTCAAGCCAAAGTTTGTGAAGGGGATGCAAGCGGAATGCGGAGGCGCCATGTTGGGCAAGCTGCCCAACGTCCCTTGGCTAGAAGGGACCTTCGTGGACTCCGTCAAGGGGTGGCAATCGGGGTGGTTCTACATCACCGAGCCGCGCAAGCCCACATGGGCGGCAGCCCCCGAATTTAGATCTGGAATCCCTACGCAGCTCACCTCCTGGAAAGAGAAGGGCATGTAGTGGGGTGATCCGGTGGAGGTGACGGGACTTCGAGCTTGCATCAAGAAGCTGGTGAGCAATAGGCTCCGGCTCGTCGACGTGGTCCAGGTCATGCTCCTCCGGCGGATTCTCCCATGCCAAGAACGGGCATTTAGTCTGTGGGAGTTTAATCCGGAACAGCACCAGACGTTAAGCGCGCTCTTCTACACAACGTACGAAGGCGCCTAGAGGGTGCTGTTCAAGGGCGCCGAAGCCCCCGCATCCGCGACCGAAGACCGCGGATTCAGCTTGCAGTCTCCGACTGACGAGGTAAGTGATTTGACCCCATTACGGGACACTTGAAGTAATTAGATTGACTCTAGTGAGGTGTTTAATCTGCCTCTTCCTTTGACAGGACTGGATGGAGAAGGCCCAGCTGCTCATCAGCCCGGCTCCCATGCCAGAAGAACCAGTGGATGCCCGCTTAGCAAGGCTGCTGGTTCCGGCACCGTACGTGGTGCCGGAGAAGAAGGCCAAGAAGGTGGCCGCGGGGACTCGAAAGAGTTCCCGCAATCAGGCGTCTGACGATGACGACGAGGACTCCTCCCCCGAAGGCGAGGAGGAGGAGGTACTCTCTCGAAGGAGGAGAGAGGAAGAGGAAGGCCTCCCCAACCGGGCGGCGAAGGGTCAAGAGGGGAGAACTATCCCCGGACGGTTTCGCCAACATCGGCGTTGGCGAGGATGAGTGGCCTCCAAGGGCCCGGCGTCCGGCAGGACCGTAAGTATCCGGATCATTTATATGCCGTATATTGTATGTCATGTAGCGTCCTTCTAATGCCGCATTATTCCTTTAGTCCGGCCGTTGACGACCTTCCCGACTTCGATGGCGGGTCGTTGGCGCCGTCGGATGTAAATTCCATCCCGACCGCCTCTACCCCACGCCGAGGACGATGGGCGGAGTCCTGAGAGGACACGCCAGAGGAGGCTCGGGCGCCGTCGAGCAACCCGGACTTTGTGCGGACTCTACTCGGAACCCATATCGGTTCGAGTCGTCAGCGGCGCCCCTCAAAGAAGGGCAGGACCGTGGCGCCGGCGGCCTCCATCCAACCGGAGGCACGGATAACCTGCCGGGCGCTCAAAGCGCCTCCATCGAAGAACACCGCACTCTCATGAGTGCGGTGATTGAAAGGTCCAGCTTCGCCAAGGGCGGGCTGACCAAGCTTGCAACAACCTTCTAACGAGGCTTTGAGGTAAGAAGGTTAAAATTAAGTAATATAATACCGCATAGACAAGCGGTAGCCTCGATGCTTGGTCGGTGTTGGAAAGAAAAGCCGGACTAAGGATCTAACAAAATAAACGCAGGGTTGCTAAAAATATGTCAATATGGGTTTGCAGGCTCTTGTTGTTGACGTCTGCCGCGTGCTGGCGGAGGTCGAGACGCTGAAGAAGGGTCTTGGCGGTCGGAGAAAGAGCTCGGCCATGCCAAGAGGCAGCTCAAGGAAAAAGAAGGTGAATAACACCACTTTTAAATAAGTACCTTACAGAAAAGGGTTTCAGTTGCAAACATGATTAACGAGGATAACATATGTAATGCAGGGGCCACTAACAAGGTGGCAGCCCTGAAGTATGCCGTGTCCGTGGCCGAACGCAATGCGGCCACAGAATGGACTGAGCGAGAAAAGCAAGCGGCACTGGTGGCGGAAGTTCGGCAAGAGCTCCAGGCTCTCATGGAAAAGCATGAGAGTTTGGAGCGTGACTCCAAGGCTCGAGAGTCCAAGCTTGCCTTGGCTCTCGAAAGTGCCAAGTCTGCCAAGGCCGAGGCCCAGAAGGCCCATGAGGAAGTAGAGGACATGAAGAAGATAGCGGCGGGTAAGGCGTTTTTCATGCAGAGCAAGCATGTTAATGTAAATTACCGGATACTTACCCGAATTCGGAGCTCTCCATGGGCATTTGCAGATCTGCCGTGTAGTGCGTCTGATGCCGCTGCGTTCTATCGTGGCGAGGAGGGGAGCTCAACGGAGAAGGTCTTCTGGTCTCAGTATGCTGAGGCCGGCCATCCGGTGCCCCCAAGCGACCAGCTGAAGCAGCTGGTCGAACTCCACAAGGTAGCTGAGGAGGCCATGAAGGGCCTCACAGTCCGGTGTGGCTGGGCGAGCCATGCACAGCAGCTACTTTGGCCTAGTGCGGCGGCTGGTGGATGCATGCCCCAGGCTGGATGTGATCAAGCGCTCCGCCTGCATTGAAGGCGCTCGTCGGGCCCTTGCCCGCATAAAGGTGCAATGGGGCAAGCTGGATGCGGAGAAGCTTCTCACGGATCCGCCGCCGCCGGGCAAGGAGCATCGCACGCCGGAGCGATATTATAAAGTTGTCCTGAAGGGAGCCCGCGATATTGCGGAAGAGTGCCCCCTTGATGTAATCTTTGAGTGAACTCGCTGTGTTTTTATCCTGTGCGCTGAAAACTTCGTTTATATGCGCCATGAGCAACGCTTTGTTGAATTTAAAATATTACCTTCTGTGCGGCCGTTTGTTAAATCTGAGAGATGGCAAGTCGTTGGCTTCACCCCCAAGCTACAAAGGCTGGGGTGTTCGTGATAAACTTGAGCACTCTTGTTCCCATTATTGGGTCCATCTAGGGAGGCGCTCAACACGACGAACAAGGCGACCGGACTTATAATGCTTGAACACTCTCACTTAGCCATAGAATTCTATAATTTTAAATTTCGGCGAAGCCCCTGGTATTCGGAAGACCGAATCCGGGGCGCTATCCATGCCTTCGTCGGACATCATCCGGAACTTCGCTCGAAGCGGCATGAGCCTTTAAGGACCCGAAAGAACCTCTCGAACAGCGACCAGTCTCTCGCCTTATCATGCCAGTCAGTTTTAGCTTTCTCCACTAAGGCATTAACCCGGCTCAACCGGGGTGCAATCACAGTGGTTCTCCCAGTGCTACCTTAGCCGACGGAACGGAACGTAAGGTACCAAAACATGGGAGCCGGGCAAACCCAACTATTGACCCAAGACATGATTCGGAGCTGATTCATATAATGCTATAAGTTCGGGTGCCGCACTTGTGAAAGTGTTCGGACTTAATCACACCATAATATGAGGGAACGAAGCCCTGGTGTATTCGGCCGTACCAAAGTATCTGGTGCAGGATGTTATATAATGAACATATGTAAAGGATAGCATAATTGCAATGAAAAGGTAATGTACTTGCAAGAAGGAAGTGTTGCGTTATTTGTTAAAGAAGATGCGCTAATAAAGCGGACTGATACAAATAGTCTTGATAAGCAAGGGAGTCGGACTAAATTAACATGTCCCCTCGAGGATAAGCTGCAGAGTTGGTGTATGTAATCGAATTTAATGCTCGTAATGGAGACCACCTGAGTGTTCGTCGCAGCCTTCTTTAATCCCTGGCTGTTGCATCTTGAGTTCGGCAAGTTCGCCTTTGGACAGGGCTTCTCGTTAATGGACTCCTGTGTATGCAAAAGAAGAAAAGATAAAAAAACAAAGCCAAGGGGGGCGATCACATGATCCCCTTGTGTGGTCGAGCCGCACTCTTTGGTCCTTGTGGTTAAGCCCCTCCCCTGCGCCCATGGTATCTCCAAAGCGTAGTGATGTACGCGGAGTGTTATTCTAGTGATCATGCGCGGGCGGGGGTTGGGGCCGCATTGCTACGCGTGCTCTGATCGCGCCAGGTGGTCTTGGTTGGTGTTGCTCCGGGCGCGCTTTAATGTATCCGGCTTTTTAATTGCCGGACTAGAGAATTGTCGTAGAAGGCTGCTCTGTACTTCTGCCGCGAGAGCCGCTGTATGTTCCTCCGTTCGGAGGGAGTGTTCCGTGTTCCCATTGACCGTAATGACTCCACGAGGGCCTGGCATCTTGAGTTTTAGGTATGCATAATGCGGCACCGCGTTAAATTTGGCAAACGCGGTTCGCCCGAGCAGGGCATGATAGCCGCTATGGAACGGGACTATATCGAAGATTAACTCTTCGCCGAAAATTATCCGGGATCCAAGACCACTTCGGTGTGACCGAGCCTGTACAGTTGGCTTCCACTCCTGGGATGACACCTTTAAAGGCTGTTTTAGTAGGTTTAATCCTAGATGGGTCTATGCCCATTCTGCGCACTGTGTCCTGATAAAGCAGGTTCAGGCTGCTGCCGCCGTCCATCAGGACTCTTGTGAGGTGAAATCCATCGACGATTGGGTCTAAGACCAATGTGGCGAATCCGCCATGGCGTATGCTGGTCGGATGGTCTCGTCGATCGAAAGTGATCGGACAGGAGGACCATGGATTGAACTTCGGGGCGACTGGCTCCATCGCATAGACGTCCTGTAGTGCGCGCTTCCTCTCCCTCTTGGGTATATGGGTTGCGTAAATCATATTCACCGTCCGCACTTGTGGGGGGAAACCCTTCTGTCCTCTACTGTTCGGCGGCCGGGTCTCCTCCTCGTCGTCGCTATTTAGCCCCTTGTCATTGTGTTCGGCAATTAACTTGCTGGCCTGCTTGAACACTCAACAATCTCTATTGGTGTGATTAGCTGGCTTATCTGGGGTGCCATGTATCTGGCATGAGCGGTCGAGTATTCGGTCCAGATTGGACGGACCCGGAGTTGTTCTTTTAAATGGCTTCTTCCGTTGACCGGGTTTTGAGCCTCGGAATCCGGCATTGACTGTCGTATCCTCTTTGTCGTTGCCGTTAATGCGGCGTTTGTTTTTGATTCGACGTGACCTGCCGTGGTTGTCCTTAGTGTCCGAACTGCCAGAATTTTTGCGGAGATTGTTGCTGCGGGCTAGCCAGCTGTCCTCTCCCGCACAAAAGCGGGTCATTAACGATGTGAGGGCTGCCATGGATTTCGGCTTCTCCTGCCCCAGGTGCCGGGCTAGCCATTCGTCCCGGATGTTATGTTTGAAGGCTGCAAGGGCCTCCGCATCCGGACAGTCGACGATTTGATTTTTCTTCGTCAAGAACCGTGTCCAGAATTGTCTGGCCGATTCGTCTGGCTGCTGAATAATGTGGCTTAGGTCATCGGCGTCTGGTGGTCGCACATATGTACCTTGGAAGTTATCAAGGAATGCGGCCTCCAGGTCTTCCCAACACCCAATTGACTCTGCGGGCAGGCTGTTGAGCCAATGCCGAGCTGGTCCTTTAAGCTTGAGTGGGAGATATTTGATGGCGTGGAGGTGCGTCGCCATGGGCCATATGGATGTGGAGAAGATAATCTTGATCCACACCGCGGGTCTGTTGTACCATCGTAAGATTCGATATTCACGGTTTGAACCCTTCGAGGATCGATGATCCATTACTTCATCGATGAAGCATAACGGGTGTCTTGGCGCCTGTATTGAGCAATATCGCGGCGCAGCTCGAGGGAGCGTTATGCGCTATGTTCGGCCCGGCGGCGTTATGTCGGCGCGACGGTATTCGTGCGTGGGTCGTAGGGCGCCCACGTGATCCATAGATGGATCTGGATTGCCTTGCTTTGTCCTCCAAGATGTCTTGCAAGTCCGGTAGCGTTCCTTTTGGCCCGTACTCTTGGATCGATGTCGAGTGCGGTCTTGGCTGGGGGCTGAATGCCTCCTGTCGCGACCACGGGGTGGTCGGTCAGCCATGTCGTCTTGCTGGTGATAAAGGTATGTATGCTTCCTCCTCTAATCGGGGAGCAGCTTGCGTCTTAGGTAGCTTTTGGAGGGAGTTCGAGTTTATACTCTTGACGCGAGGACCTCGGTCCATCGATCAGCTAGCAGATCTTGATCAGCTTGGAGCTGTTCTGCTTTTTCTTTAGGCTATTTGCCGTGGCTATGAGCCTGCGCTGAAGCGCTCTTGTTCGACGGGATCCTCGGGTATGGCGAATTCATCATCGTTGAGGCTTGCTTCGTCTTGGAGGAGGCATATCGTTATCATCCTCAACCCCTTCGCCTGCCGCCTCGTGGGGCTTGCTTCTGCGTCCTCTGTCTTGAGTCTTGCGAGAGGGATCGTCTTCGGCACTCTCCGGAGTATTATTGTCTCCGTGCGGAATCTCCATTCTTGTTGTAGCGGGATTTAGGCGGCGCCACGGCCGGGCGTTTGGGTTGCTTCTTTAGAGAATCTTCCTCCGCTGCTTTTGCCATCCCTTCTTTTGGGGTATCCACCATGTAGGCGTCGTGCGACGAGGTGGCCTTCAATGCCACAATGGGGCGCTGGGTCTGTTAGTCTCCGGCATCGTCGTCCATAAGCGTCGATGTCGCCGAGTCGTAGTCTAGCATGTCGGTTAAATCCTCGACAGTGGCTATAAAGTGGGTGGTGGGTGGGTTCTGAATTTCTTCGTCGTCCGAACTCCAACCGCCCTGGCCATAGTACGGCCAGGGTTCTCCTGATAGCGAGAGATGCTTCAGAGAATTCAGGATATCGCCAAAAGGCGAGTGCTGGAAAATGTCCGCGGCGGTGAATTCCATGACCGGCGCCCAATCCGGTTTAATTGGCAGGGGCGCGGGAGGCTCGGAGTCCGGCGAGGGGTCCGACGCCTCGGGATCACGAGTTTCGCGGGGGACAAGATTGGTATTCGGCTCCATCACCGTTGGTGTTGAAGCCCCCGGGGCGGCGTCTATCCACCGACCCTTGACATGGGCAATCGGCTCCGGGCTAGTGGCCGGAGCGGATCCGAGTGCGACCTCCAAAGCACTGTCCGGCGGCAGAGCTAGATCATGCCCATCGTCACAGTGCGGTGCGCTTGGCTGTGGCTCGAGTCCGTCGAAGACCAAGTCTCCGCGGTCATCGGCCATAAGGTTCAAGCTTCCGAATCTGACCTGACGGCCAGGGGCGTAGCTTTCGATCTGCTCCAGATGGCCAAGGGAATTGGCCCGCAGTGCAAAGCCGCCGAATACGAAGATCTGTCCGGGGAGAAAAGTCTCACCCTGGACAGCGTTGATGGTTGAAGATGCCATCGAGCCTATCGGTGACGACACAGAGGAACTCTCAATGAAAGCACCAATGTCGATGTCAAAACCGGCGGATCTCGGGTAGGGGGTCGAGAATCGTGCGTCTAGGTGGATGGTAACGGAGGCGAGGGACACGATGTTTTTACCGAGTTCGGGCCCTCTTGATGGAGGTAAAACCCTCGTCCTGCTTGATTAATATTGATGATATGGGTAGTACAAGAGTGGATCTACCACGAGATCAAGGAGGCTAAACCCTAGAAGCTAGCCTATGGTATGATTGTTGTAATGTATGTTGTCCTACGGACTAAAGCCCTCCGGTTTATATAGACACCGGAGGAGGCTAGGGTTACACAGAGTCGGTTACAATGGTAGGAGATCTACATATCCATATCGCCAAGCTTGCCTTCCACACCAAGGAAAGTCCCATCCGGACACGGGACGGAGTCTTCAATCTTGTATCTTCGTAGTCTTGGAGTCCTGTGGATAATGATAGTCCGGCTGTCCGGACACCCCCTAGTCCAGGACTCCCTCACTTTGGTTATCATGTGTTGTTCCATTTGCTTTGCGGTACTTCACAAAACCCGATATGCATCGGTATCCTCCTGAGTCATCACATGCTCACTATGGCATTATCCTCGACCAGTTTTGTTCTTCTTTCTCGTTATTGTGTTCCGGCATCCCCATGACAAAGTCACCTATGTCTGGCCAGGTGATGATGGATGACGTCATACCGAATGGGAACTAAGAATATCTCCCCATTGTCGGAGGAGCAAACCTCACTCTCAAGCTATATAGTCACTTGTCAAACTTTTTGACTAACCTGTAAGTTGTCGTTATGATCACCGTGTTACATGTGACATTTGAGCAATCCCAAAGTCCATCGTACGGTAAGAAGTGACTACGGTACTCTCATTGCATAAGTAGCAAAATCACATGTTAACACTCTGTGTTATTACAATTAATTACAAACGATATTATCTCAATTCATAACAAACAAGTTTCAGCCGATTCAATATGATCGTTCTTCCAACGTCATAATATCAATGTTGTTTTAGGACTATGTTACACTTAACGATATTCCAAGATCCGAAAAATGTGATCACAAACAACACTTGAGCTAGTCTTACAGCGAGACTAGGAGCCTTTATTTTATCCATTTATTATTTTCACACATGCATATGAGTTTTCCACTGAATTGCATATTCCAAGATCATAGCAGTTGTAACATCAAATATAAACACTTAATTATGAATATGGAAATATAATAATACAATATTATTGGCGCTAGGGCATATCTCCAACACAAAGGTTTTCACCCGGAACCCAGACACAGAGAGGAGCACCACGATGATGTCTTGAAGAATAAAACGGTGCTCGCGAGCGTCTTCGTAGTCGTCGACAAATCGCGGAGCTTTCACTCAGCCGCTCCTCGGTGTCGGTAGGACACCAGGACAAGCGCAATGACCATAGATCCCAGATCGTATAGGGGCACCTCCATAGATAGAGCACGCCCGATCCACCCACTACCATATCTCTCGCCGCCCACATGGCCAAGAGATGTAGTCATCACCGCATCCATAGAGCTCGCCAAGCCTCGAGACAACATCAACCACCCACTTCACAATGCAGTAACCATGGCGGGTAAAGCCTGACATATGTCACCGAGCCAGGGTTGGCACCACCACCGTAGGGGCGCCCATGCCTACAGTCCCGTCCAGTCCCAGTGGACCGGGACGGGGGGTTGCCAAGTGACTACCGACGGCCATCGTTGAGAATATCTCAGACGACACCATGTCCGCAACCAAAGGCATCGGTCTGACAAATGGCACAATGTTGTCCCGTCCACACATCCATGGACTGACACTGGCGCTACAACTAGAAGACAACCCCCCAAACGAGCGACAATCTCCCACCCTGGCTTGACCGGTGGCGACCCAAAGCCAAGAAGCCCGACTCCAAGGAGACAATGCGCCGAACCTCACACGGGGAGCACCAATCTCAGGCACGAGGACATACCTAGCGGCCAGTTCGTGTCATCGGCCCGCTGCCGACACACGAACCCGGATGAGGGAAGTGCCACCCCATCAAGAGGGGACCGCTCATGGCAGCCCACAACTCCGGCCGCCGGGCAGTCGTGCCAATGCCAGCTCCGCCTTCCCACGCCAAAATCTGCCACCACCAACCAAAGCCAGGACCGCCACTCACCGCCCATGTCCCTCCTCCACGCCCGCGGCAAGGTCTACGGGAATCCACTGCCCGAAGATATGGAGTACCAGATTGACTGGTAGCATGTCAGGATGACACATCTAGTTACTGGAGCACTTCCTAACTAGCTATCTTTTTCCAAAAAGGACACTTTATTAGCATGAAGGGGATACAGAACATTATGAGTAAACACCAAGCCCAGGGCCGGCCCCTCGCATATCGGAGGCTCTAGTGCGAATAACGTACAATGCATGGTCCTGACGACCACACCTGACATCTCGCCGGTCGCTGCTGCACGCTGCAGGCACACAAGTACATTGAAATTGTCCATATGACTTGTTCTTCATGACAAGGCACTAATTTCAAACAATGTTTTTATAGTTTACCTACAAATAGCACTTTGAACAAAACACGATCATCTTCCATGCAAGAACAACAAAGATATCCCACAAGGTAAACCCAACCAATATCTGATCGTTATGTGGTAATGTGGTGATTGTCGATCATTGTTAGGGAAAAGAATTCTATGAGACCAGGTCTCACGGATTAGCAGGTGAGACCCATCCTGATGGATGACACGTGACATTCACAAATCACAAAGCATCTACCCCACCCCCACCTGAAATCAGGGGGGAGATTAGATGCTTTGTGATTTGTGAATGTCATGTGTCATCCATCAGGGCGGGTCTCACTTGCTAACCGTGAGATCTGGTCACTTGTGCGGCAATTCCATGCAAAAGATCGTCACCAAATTTGCAATCAACAAAAGAAGATGGGCTTGTGGATTTTCGGAGTCTTCCCACCCTTCTACAATGAATGATACGTGCGTATTCGAGAGAAAAAACAAAAGAAGATCTTTTTTTGCGAACTCAAACACTTGTATTACTCAATCACATTGTCAGTACAATCCTCAGCAACTATCTGCAAAACATCAGGAGGACCTGACCCTAACCAAGTCATAGTTCTATTATTAGAACGACCAAAAGACGCTAGCTTATCAAGATCTGCAATCACTTGTTCAACGCTCAACACCAACCTCTTCAGCAACCACACCCATATATTTTCTGAAGTAAAATGTCCATGACTACTCCAGGATTTCAGTCAGAAATCATTTCGTTCCAAGAGTAGGAAGTAGGAACATGCAGCTCACCAACATACCCAACTAATACCACCTTCCCCAACAAAACCCACTCCTATAATAACACACGCGTACTCGAATTCCAAAAGCACACACACAAGGCAAGCAAGCAAGCCGCAACTAGCCAGCTCCAAGCCTGCATCCGACCCAAGAAAAGCAACTCTCTTTTGCTAGAAAACCAAGGGGGAAAAACATCCATCAATGGCGGCAAGAGCGAGAGCGGTGGCCGCCATGTCCAGCAGCAGCAGCGTCCTCCTGGCCGCGGCGGTGGCACTGGCACTGCTGGTGTCGGCGTCGGCGCAGTCCGGGTGCACGTCTGTGCTGATCGGGCTGTACCCGTGCATGAACTACATCAGCGGCAGCGGCACGGCGCCGACCAAGTCCTGCTGCTCGCAGCTCGCCTCCGTGGTGCAGTCCCAGCCGCAGTGCCTCTGCACCGCGCTCGGCGTTGACTCCTCGTCGCTCGGTGGCATCACCATCAACAAGACGCGCGCGCTCGAGCTCCCCAACGCCTGCAACGTGCAGACCCCGCCGGCGAGCAAGTGCAACGGCGGTAAGTGTTCGACAGTAGTATTTTACGAGTTACAAGACTCAAGAGCTGCACTGCACGTATAATAATGTGTCATAGGTTCTTGGGTTGCTGACACGAGCCGTCTTTTTTTGCTTGCAGCTGGTGGTGGCAGTGCTCCTGGTGCCAGTGCCAACACGCCGACCACCCCGGCAGTGCAGACACCGGCCGGCCTGGGATCGAAGACGACGCCGTCGGCGTACCTGCAGGGGAGCGGCGGCTCGTCACTTCATGGCCCGGCGGGTCTGGTGTTCGCGCTCGCGGTCGCTGCGGTCTACGCCGTGTCGGCCGTGTGAGCGTCTCGGCTACTGGACTGGAACGCTTGCTGGCTGGTTGTTTTGTGGTATATTTGAGTTTCCTATTGGTTTATCATTGGGCACTGGGGAGTACTGAGGATTCCACATGATGTAATTATTGGTTGTTTTGTTGCAGACGCAATAAGAAGAGTTAATTTCACCTTTTACCTTCTCTTTTGTCTTTTTATATGGATTACCCCATAGGACGTTTTTTTTTCATTTTACCCCATTTGACTAAATTTATGCCACACTTTACCTCTTTTATTTTTATATAAGCATGTTCTGTCAAACTGGTCCCATATGTCAAGGCACACATTGAGCTCAATATCGTTGGTTTTCTTGTGCAGTTCTTTTATTGATGGGGTTTTCTTGTGCAGTTGGTTCCCCCCCCCCCCCCAAAAACGCTTGCTCACCCGCAGGGGCTGAGCCAGGATTTGAATATAGGGGGAGGGAGGGGGGGCAAGCCAAATCGATAAATCCTCTGATGCAACTGTCTTGAGAATAATGGTTCGATCATGACAATGCCCTCTATACTACCCATGTCTTGCACTATGACACAATACTTTTGTGTTCAATGCGTAAAATCAATGGATCCAAGCATTGGCGAATCTACCAGCCAGGCTTCGTTAGGCTCGAGCCTACCCTCCAAATTCGCGAAATATTATTTTAGTACTAGGCTTCAGGATGTATGTTAGGCCCAGCCCAGGAAAAGTGGTCAAGCCAGCCCATCTAAGCAAATATTGTGACTAGCCACCAGCACGTGCAAGAGCGATCAGCCACCAGACGCAGCAGTGAAATTTTCTGTCTTGTTCAATGGAAAGAAGTTGCAACAGTTTATTCCTTCACGAGGAATCAGACAAGGGGATCCGATATCTCCATACTTGTTCTTGCTAGCAGCAGAGGGCCTGTCGTGCCTCCTAAAATCAAGAAGAGAGTCATCCAATCTGCATGGTTTACAGGTAGCTCCTACGGCTCCACCAGTGAACCATCTTTTATTTGCTGATGACAGCCTGCTGTTTTTCAAGGCAAACGGTGTGGGGGCTAACGAGGTGCTCCAGGTTCTGGACATCTACTGTCAAGCAACTGGGCAACGTATTAACTACTCCAAATCTTCGGTATACTTCAGCAAGGGTGTACCGGAGGCTGTCAGGCAAGATATAAAGGAAACACTCAACATCCCCAACGAAACTCTCAACGAGAAGTACTTGGGAATGCCTTCTGATATTGGTAACTCAAAAAATGGCGCTTTTAAGTATCTTAAAGATCGTTTGTGGAGCAAAGTCCAAGGCTGGATCGAACATACAATGTCAATGGCAGGAAAGGAGGTTCTGGTCAAAGCCGTGGCACAGGCAGTTCCTGTCTTCTCAATGTCTTGCTTCAAGTTACCTAGAGGTTTGTGCGAGCACCTCAATATGCTTATCAGGAAGTTTTGGTGGGGCAGTAAAGAGGGAAAAAGAAAACCCCATTGGGTTTCTTGGAAATCTATGACCCAACCAAAAAGTATGGGGGGCCTGGGGTTTAAGGATTTTGAGTTATTTAACCTAGCCATGCTTGCCCGGCAAGCTTGGCGCCTATTACAAAACCCTGAGTCCCTAAGTGCTAGAATTCTGAAGAGCGTCTATTACCCCGCTAAGGATTTTTTGGACGCCGATCTTGGGGGCCATCCAAGCCAGGTGTGGCGAGCGGTGATAGAAGGGAGAGATACTCTAAAGCTTGGTCTGATCAAGAGAATTGGTAATGGAGCCACCACTAATATCTGGGCTGAAAACTGGTTACCCAGGGAAGAGATGAAAAGGCCTTACGGATGTCTGATAGAGAATCCACCTACGCTGGTGTCGGAACTGATATTGAGCCCTATAGCATCCTGGAATAGGCAGCTGGTCCAATTTATTTTTCTGCCTATGGATGTGCAAGTAATCATGGGGATCCCGTTGTGCACCCGCAACCTCCCTGACTTCTGGGCATGGCATCATGAAAAGCATGGCAACTTCACAGTAAAATCTGCCTACAATATGCTAGTCGCCGCTAGGGCTCGCCGAGAGGCTTGGCTCGAGGAGGGTCCGGGACCATCCAGTTCAAGAGCAGAGGAAGGTGCATGGAAATCGTTGTGGAAAACTGAGGTCCCAGGCAAGGTTCGCATGTTCTTATGGCGCTTGGCTAAGCACTCACTCCCGACGAACGATGTACGTGCTCATCGCCATATGACGGATACATCCCAGTGTGGCCTCTGTGGCGTTCAGGACTCCTGGCGTCACTCTCTGGTGGAATGTACCTCGTCCAAAAGTGTATGGGCTCTTGCGAATGAGGAGATCACACATAAAATCATAACGAATACTGAGCCCAAGGCTAAGCAGTGGCTTTTCGCACTGATGGAGTCTCTCTCTCATGATGATTTTGTTCTTGTGGCAGTCACACTATGGGCGATATGGCATGCAAGGCGTAAGGCAATTCACGAGGCCATATTCCAGAGCCCTCATGCCACTCATGCCTTCATCCAGAACTTCATCAACGAGCTGGGAGTCCTCAAAAGCAACCGTGAACAACCTAGGACTGGAGGATTAATGGCACAGAGAGCTACGCGACCAAAGAAGCCCCCACTTGGCTTCTGCAAATTACATGTAGATGCCGGAGTTCGGGGGAGAACAGGAGGATCGGCTGCAGCAGTTTGCAGGGATGATGAAGGAAACTTTCTTGGAAGCTCAGCATTGGTGCTTGCTGGAGTCACTGATCCGGCAACATTAGAAGCAGTGGCATGCCGGGAGGCACTAGCCCTCGCCGAGGACTTGGGTATCCAGCAGTTTGTGGTGGCCTCTGATTGTCGACAGGTGGTCTCTGATATTACGAGGAAAACCCGAGGACAATATGGTGCTATTATCAGCGAGATAGCTTTGAAAGCGTCATCGTTTAATTGTTCTTTTACTTTCGAGTGTCGTGCTGTTAATTATGAAGCACATAGATTAGCAAAGTTTAGCTTAGACAAGGGTCCGGGACGCCATGTTTGGCTTGGCACCCCACATGACCCGAGATGTATCCCACTGCATGTGGAATTCCTTGAATAAAGTTATTTTCCACCCTCAAAAAAAAAAACCAGACGCAGCCTGCCCGCCCAACTGCTGCGAACTCGTCGCCCATGCCCCAGGCGGTCAACAGCGTGGGCTATTTTCTTCTCTATCCTTGTCTCTGTACAATTTATTCACTATCTCTACATCCAACAGACTAGTTGCAATTGCTAGTTTAGTTAGTTCTAGTCAGTCGCAAGTTTAGTTCTAGTCAATAGCTAGTTTACTTCTATTTATAATTAGTCCATGAACTAATTTCTATCTTTGTTTCATTTTTCTGTAGAAATGAAGAGAAAGAAAACTGTGCATAGTTGGTTTGCAAGTAGTTCAACTACACTTCCTATTGTTCCTCAATCCAATTTTGCTCCAATCAATGTTATTGTTGAACCCACCCTCATTGAGGACATAACCCCCCATAATCTACAACTACAATAGCATTAGTAAGAAGCAACACCAATATCATTGGCTTTGTCCTTTTTTGTTTGCTTCTCTAGTACTTGATGTATTGGTGCGCGAATTATATGAAACTTTGTTATATGGCCAATCATGCTACTAGTATTGGTCTTGAGAAATATGATGTCAATTTGAACACATGTTTGTTCAAAATTTGATGTTTTTTTATTCTAGTAAATACTTCTCTTTCTAGTAGTAATCTAAGAAAATTTCAGTTTATTTGCACAAACGGATTAGGAGATAATATTTTTTTCTTCAAAAGAGCGTTAGTTTTCTCGGCGTCAACTTTGAGCCCACCCTCCATTTTCTTTCTAGATTCGCCACTGATCCAAGCATCCCTGGCCATAATTCACAATGTCTTCACCATTTGGTGCTCTCAAGTACTCTGGTTTGTTCACACTTTAGTATAGTATCTTTCCCCATGCAAATTTACTTATCAATAATGCCAGCTGCCACTCCATACACAAGCACTCAAGTTGTCGTGGTACACTTCGCCAAGGGATATACACTATCTTCTCCAACTACGCCCTTTCGCAACATGAACCAAGGATCATGCCTCTCCACGTCTTGTGCAATGCACACAATTAGATCTATGTGCATCCAAAATTACCGTCTGAAAAGGTTCTCCAAATACACGTGATTCTCCACAAAGTAATCCCTAAAAAATTTGAGATGTCCATCAGCCCTATTGTGATAGGTGCAATGCTAGGCCAAAATTGAGAACCAAGTTCCTCTCAAATTATCACGGCCAGCCCTATCTCAAAATCATCACCACCTTCTTCTTCCTTCTCCTCTAACGATTCATTGAAAACTTTTCCAGTAGCCTCCTAACTGCACATTCCATTTTCCAGCGACCAAATTCAGTTAGCAATTTAAGAAAAATGAAAAAGGAAAAAAGTTTGCCTTGGGGACAATTGGTCGAACACCTCGCGCGCATTGGCTTCATACCTTGGTCTATGCTACACAAACGAAAAACCAATTGTTGTTCAAGACAGTGTGTATGTGGTTGGATCAGTGGATGCCCGGGGAGGTTTCTACCGAGCATGAGTGGTAACAAAATCATCGTATCTGTCCACCACCTCCTTTGACATATATATGCATAATGTCGATTCTATATGACTTCACTGCTGTCAATATGTCGCTTTTTTCACTTTTATCAGGTTGTTAGTTTTGGTTGTGTGCGTCTTAGCTACGCAAAGAACGGGTGGCATTCATCATGTTTTGTATCCCTTGATGCTACATTTTAAGTTAACAAAAGTATCCTTTATTAAAAAGGAAATTACTTGCGCTCACAATTTCAAAATCTTTCCCCTCAAAGTATCTACGAATTAGTTCCTCCCAAAAAAAGAGTATCTATTAAGTATCAGATCCATTGGTTGCATGTGTGAGGATGACAAAGCAAGCTACTGTCCTTTGCAGGATCCATTTTTACAAGAGGCAACTAACAAAAACCATATGGTGAGTTGTTGGCATCATCTAAGACGGCGTTGACCAACACCTGGTTACAAAGCAAGCTACTAACACCAACTATTTTAGCAGCCACATGAATAATAAATATATTCTGAAATAAATAAGTTATGACTACTGCTGGAAATCAGAGAAATAAATCATTTCGTGCCAAGAGTAGGAAGTAGGGACATGTAGCTCACCAACATGCCCAACTAATGCCACCGCCCCCAACAAAAACCGTTTATATGAAGTCACACGACTGGAGGGTCAAAAGCACAAACACAGTTCCTCGAAAAAAAGCACAAACACACAGCCTGATCAGCGTGAACAAGCAGCATCTAACTCGAAGCATCCCCAACCCAAGAAAAAGCCTATTGCTTTCACTAGCAAACAAAGGGGAAGAAACGTCCATCAATGGCGGCAAGAGCGCGAGCGCTGGCCGCCATGTCCAGCAGCAGCAGCGTCCTCCTGGCTGCGGCGGTGGTACTGGCGCTGCTGGTGGCGTCGGCGTCGGCGCAGTCCGGGTGCACGTCTGTGCTGATCGGCCTGTACCCGTGCATGAACTACATCAGCGGCAGCGGCACGGCCCCGACCAAGTCTTGCTGCTCGCAGCTCGTCTCCGTCGTGCAGTCCCAGCCGCAATGCCTCTGCACCGCGCTCGGCGGTGACTCGTCGTCGCTCGGAGGCGTCACCATCAACAAGAGCCGCGCGCTCGAGCTGCCGAACGCCTGCAACGTGCAGACCCCGCCGGCGAGCAAGTGCAACGGCGGTAAGTGCTCGACAGCAGTATTTTACGAGTTACAAGACTCAAGAGCTGCACTGCACGTATAATAATGTGTTATTGGTTCTTGGGTTGCTGACACGAGCCGTCTTTTTGCTTGCAGCTGGTGGTGGCAGTGCTCCGGTCGCCAGTGCCAGCACGCCGACCACCCAGGCAGTGCAGACACCGGCCGGCCTGGGATCGAAGACGACGCCGTCGGCGTACCTGCAGGGGAGCGGCGGCTCGTCGCTTCATGGCCCCGCGGGTCTGGTGTTCGCGCTCGCGGTCGCTGCGGTCTACGCCGTGTCGGCCGTGTGAGCGTCTCGGTGTCAGGACCCAATCTTGGGGTGCTCCTTAAGTCTGAAGATTCTGAAGAAATGGACACTTATACTGTTCACCCGCAGCTCACTTATCCCTTCGCTGCGGCACCGTCCATCTCGGATCCAAGGGTCCACAAGAACCTACTATGTATCTCCTTTCTTTGCTTGTTGTGTGTTGGGCTATATAGCATGGACATCTTATTTCTTGTATTAGGGTTGAACCCTAGCCGCTGCCATGTTCTGGCCGGCATAAGCTTCCTTGTAATCCCTAAATTCTAGTAAAGCCTTCCTCTGAGAGTAGTAAATCCCCATGACATGTTGAGATTCCTCTGTTCCTTTGCGTTTCATCTATAAATCCCTCTCGGTTCCCTCAAATCCCTAGCCAGGGCCTGTCAATTGGTATCTAGAGCCAACGATTCTCGGCGGTGATGGCGGCGGTAGACAAGTTTTCGGAGTTGATCCACTCTGGATTGGGCTCGGGGGCGATGGATTTGAAGTGGAGGCGGACTGGTTTGGACCTCCAGTAAAATCCCATTCCCTCCCTCCCTTCACGGCGGCGGTGACGCTCCTGCGCACCTCGGCTGGAGCAACGATGGCGCTGGTGGCGGAAGTTTGGGTGAAGAACGAAAACTGGTTGATTCCGTGCTTTCCAGGATTGTCGACCAGATCAACATGAAGTTCCATGATGCAAGTGGATCTGCAAAAGTTGCCAATCAGGTGTTTGATACATGGTCTAGAGCAGGAACTCAGCCTATGAAAGGAGGTACTCATGCACCCCACTTAATGGATTCGATCCCTGACCCTCGTGGTAGCGTTCTTCATGTGGAAATCCATCAAGTGCAGCGATCTGTGCCTGCAGAGGTAATCATTGAAGTGTTTTCTGCGTATGGTCAAGTAGAAGAAATGTTTCAGTCCCCTCATATGCAGCAGCACACTCATGCTCCTTCAGTATTCGTTGAGTATAAATATGGTACCATTGCTGATAAAGCTTTGCATGCTTTACATGGACTATATCTGTACCCAAATGATTGTCAGCTACACATTAGGCATGCTAATCTTAAGGAGTTGCAAGATTTTTATGGATATTCTGCTCCCAGTTTGTCGAACATCAAATTGAGCTTCGCATCGATTCTGAGAATGACCTACAAGCATTAAGCGAGTTGTGACTTGCAGACTTGTAGATGTGCGTATGGGTACCAATGAACCCACACCACCCTCCCGAACAATCTTAGTGTTGCTATACCCCCATTTCTACATGTGAGTCATTCTTGCTGAAGACAAGCAAGCTGAGCAAAAATACAAAAACAGGAGAAACAATTAAAGCATGCACCGTACAGCTGCACTGGACTTAGAAAGCCTTCTTCTTCCTGCTATCCCAATTCTTACCGAAGATGCAAATGAGGAAGCAAATCGATACTTTTGACCAAGTTCTCCAACAATGTCCTATGAAACAGCAGCACCCTCAAGATAGCAGCAACACCACTACTGTTACACTTGCTCAAGATATTCTTGTAACTCATGATGATAAGGCACAAAATGATGCCCAACTTGTCAAGTTAGTAGCAGAAGAATCATCCATTTTGCAAAATACTCAACCATATGTAATGACAATGAAGAAACAAATAGAGGCTCACAATACTTCCTATATTCCTGAAATTGATGTGGCTTTTCCTTCACTCCATGAGGAAGAAGTCCGCACTAGTAAAACGGACATGCTTCCATCAGCTGATGTTCTTCACATATGTCAGCCATGGCCACCACCTATGGAGCAAGTACACCATCAAAGCAGTAGTGATTCTCCTGTGCCAGTACTTATACCAACTGATGTTCTTACTGTCAAGCCATGGGCATCGCATTTGGATTGCAATTATCGGCAACCAGTTACTAGTATGGCTCTCCATAGTGCAACATTTGAAAAGAGGGTTTCTCATGTGCTAGCTCTACTTCCTGGTAGCAATAATGTGCATGAAGCATCATTAATCATCTCTGATTTGTGTGAGCACATAAAAACCAGTTCCTTGATGTTACCTTGGGACCCTGGTACTCTGCACTGTACACATGGGAAAGTCAGTATGCCAATCAACAAGGGAAAATTCAGTTGCTTCCAGCTTGTTTTGCTTTGGTTCACCAGAAATTACACTGTCATACACTCTACATATCTCATAGGCTTGTGTACATCTTTGCCGTGGGAGCATCCTGGTGCAATACATGTCTTACAGTTGATAGAGTATAAGTGGACACCTTCTGCTCTGGTTAATATCTTTCGAGAACATCAACTTCCTGATATATGCCAAGTGCCCAAACAATATGAGAAGCAGTCATCGAGCACTTTTAATGAGGTCCAGTTGCTAGCTCTCCATCTGCAACACATCAGCTAGTGTATCAAGCTGGGGAAAACAGCCAATGGCAGTCAATTACCTGGAAAGTAGAAACACATGATAACTTGTTGTTTCTCACGAAGAGAACATATTATTTCCTATTTCCAGGGAACCCTGGCATCCAGCAACAACACTTGAGTGCCCTTGTCAAATGATGAACATGAATTTTGTTGCTTCATCCTTATCAAACCAGTTTGATAATAACTGCATCCCTTAGTGGAACCCCAAGTGCGAAACATTCTGTGACATCCAGGTAGTAGTTTTGACAATGTGCCATTATTGCTTCTCCAGTTTTGAAATGGTAATGCTATTAGGCATTTCTAGCGTCCTGGAAGGCTACGCTACAGCAGACAATGCTTTGGTTCAGTTGTATAATCATTTCATCTCTGACTTAGAAAGCAAGATTCATCTCCGCCAATTTGCTCATTTCATGATACTAGTCTCATGGCAGTATTCAGACACAGATGCTGGTTTAGACTATCTTGAAGGAATAATTTCACAGCTAGGGGATGCCAAGGAATCAGAGGATTGGCATATGAACAGACATGGCAAGGTTTACATGATGCTTGTAGTTTGCCAACTAGTAGCCCTTCCATGCAAGATCACTATTCACTACATCCGTGAACTCAATTTGAAGTGTGACATTTTCTGGGCTGCAAGTTATCAATTATCCAAAGCATCAATGATTATTGTTGATCAGGATGATGTCCAGAACAATAGTGCACTACTAGCACCATTGATGATTATCCAATATTCCTCTCGGAAAGAAGTCCAGGCCTTTGAAAATGCAATCAAGCTCTATGCATTATTTCCAAAACGGGCAAACATTATTATAAGCTCTCTCTTTCAGACAAATAATATGACTGAACTAATAGCACATGGTCAATGGGAACAAGAGCCGCATAGCAGAGAAATACACAACAGGTTATTATTGTTCTGTTTGCCATATGTTTCAGCCTTGGTCCAGCTCCTACAACATTTAGATACAAGGAAATCAAAGCTACTGGGGATCAAACTACTGACCCGAAGAAGTGTGCAAGCCCCTGAAACTACATATTGTTCTCAAGGTCTTGTCATCATGCACAAATCCAATTATGAATCGCTCTCGGTTGCCAACCATTGTCCTTCTGTCAGTGGTTATACTGTCAATGGATTTTGGCCCAACAACCTGCAGAATATTCTGTGCTCTATGAGGCCATCTTGTGACAATACTGCAGTTTCTCATAACAAGCTACATCAGCTGGGGTGCATTGGAATTATTACAGAAATAGAAGACTTACAATTTAGTACTACAAGGTTGTTGTGGGACCCTGGAGCGAGCAGGGCCTACATCTACAGTTGGCTTGAGATCTTCAGTGCAGTTGAAAAGCCCATGGAAATAACACAAGTCCATACCCAACATCAATTACACAGCAAGAGCATTATTTCCTTGTGGGGATTCTCACTAGAAAAGGATGTGCAAATGCAGTGCAATTATGGCAAGAACTGTGAGTTCAGTTATCTGACTTTTGAACTGTACAACCCATGGTTCAATATTCGGCATTCTTGCAAGAGTTTTCAGAGATGCAAGGAATCACAAGTAGTTGGCAGAAGAAAAATGATGTCTTTGAGTTTTCTATTTCAGATCGGAAACATCACTCCAACCCACAATTATGCGGTGCGCCTTGTATTCAAGGTAGATCATGGTCAACATGCAAAAGGAACACATGGTACAGGGGATTATGCCATTTCCTTCCACAGGACTTTACAACCTGACTCTGATACACACTACATTGCTGTTACATTGATCGGGGATTCTGCTACGCATGGACTGGTGGGATTTTACCTCAACAATTTTTCACATATGCTACATTTTCAAACCCTTGGTTGGATACCAAAGCTGTGGATGATCTCCTTCATGCCTCCATGATGCAACACACTTGGGGACAAGTGTGGTCTTAGAAGGGGGGAATTGTCAGGACCCAATCTTGGAGAGCTCCTTAAGTCGAAGATTACGAAGAAATGGACACTTATCTTGTTCACCATGCAGCTCACTTAGTTAACTGCGGCACCGTCCATCTCGGATCCAAGGGTCCACAAGAACCTACTATGTATCTCCTTTCTTTGCTTGTTGTGTGTTTGGCTATATAACCCGTGTAAGCCAGAAGGCATGGACATCTTATTTCTTGTATTAGGGTTGAACCCTAGCCGCTGCCATGTTCTGGCCGGCATAAGCTTCCTTGTAATCCCTAAATTCTAGTAAAGCCTTCCTCTGAGAGTAGTAAATCCCCATGACATGTTGAGATTCCTCTGTTCCTTTGTGTTTCATCTATAAATCCCTCTCGGTTCCCTCAAATCCCTAGCCAGGGCCTGTCACTCGGCTACTGGACTGGAACGCTTGCTGGCCGGTGATTCAGAAATATGTTTCTTGTGTGGTACTATTTGGGTTTCCTATTGGTTTAGCATGGAGCAATGGGGAGTGCTGAGGAAGAATATTCCACATGATGTAATTATTGGTTCGTTTTGCTGCAGACACAGTAAGAAGAGTCAATTTCACTTTTAACCTTGTTTTTCTCATTTTTAAATGGATTACCCCGTTTACAGGACTTTTTCCATTTTACCCCTTTTGACCAAACTTTATGCCACACTTTACCTTTTTTTTGTAGGCATGTTTTGTGAAGCCGATCATACAAGGCACACGTGGCGGTGTGGTTTTCTTGTGCGGTTGGTTTCTCCTCAGCGCTCGCCCTCTCGCCCGGTTTGTCCTCCACGCATGCCCGGTCATATAGTGGCAGCTCCAGGAATTTGCAACCGGGTATTCATGTGTATTCATTTTGCCAAAATCGTTGCTATTTTTTGAAAATTGTCACTCTTTTGGCAAAATCAACACTGTTTTGTAAAAATCATGGGTATTCACATGAAGACCAAAGAATACCCATATCGCCCCTGCGGTCATACATCACGTCTCTGTCTCGCAGTACATGGTAGTGGTGCAGCGTCCGAAGTGCAACCCATCCACATGGCAAGCAATGCATGTGCTGGGCTGCGTTGCCTTCTGCCCTCATTGCGCCGAACTTCCTCTGCTTCTTTACATTCATGGCGGTGCCTTTGGCACACATTTGATTCCGTCTTCTTGATGGGCATGCCAAGCTGTTGCACCGGCACGTACTTGAAGGCCCGTTCCTTGGTAATGTTGTCGCCGACACGATGGCCGTCAACCTCGAGGACAGGAGCAACTTTTTTTTTGCGGGGTAGGACAGGAGCAACTTGTTGAGTGGCCATTTCTTACTGTCACTATGTTAACGATGGCACGCCACCCACTAATATTTCTCTCAATATGCACAAATGTCACCTCAACATAGATGCTATCTCATTAATTGTTTTATTCTTCATACACACGCAAACCGTCCACATGGCAAGTAATGCATTTTTGCCACATCATCAAAATGACATCTCATCATAGTTAATTCTCACAATGTATACCATAGTACAAGATTATACATGTTGTCATGAACTGCCACAGCTAACAGTATATTTCACTACTAGAAAAAGGCTGTTAGCGGCGCACCTGTTTTTGCTATTAATGGCGCACCCATGGTGCGCCACTATTATCACGCCACTAGTAACAAATAGTAGTGGCGCACCACCTAGTGCGCCATTACTAACCATACATGTGCGCCACTGGTAAGATGAACAGGTGCGCCACTGGTAAGATGAACAGGTGCGCCACTACTAAAATTTCGAAATCTGGATCTGGATTTGGGCTAATTTTTTTTGCAATTTTTTTCGAATTTTGTTCTGGATCTGGTACGTTCTTTGTGCCGGGGAGCTCCACATGTGGCTGGAAGTAGAGGAGGGAAGAGAGGAGGCAGGAGGAGGGAGGAGAGAGGAGAGGAGAGAGGAGGGAGGAGGAGGGAGGAGAGACCGTGAGGAGGAGGGAGGAGGGAGGAGGAGGTCGCCGGAGAGGAGGAGGAGGTCACCGGAGAGCCGTGAGAAGGAGGAGGAGGTCACCGGAGAGGAGAAGGAGGAGGAGGTCGCCGGAGAGCCATGAGGAGGAGGGAGAAGGAGGTCGTCGGAGAGCCATGAGGAGGAGGGAGGAGGAGGTCGTCGGAGAGCCGTGAGGAGGAGGGAGGGGCATGGAGGAGGGGAGGAGGAAGAAGAGGTAGATAGAAAAGGGAAGAAGTGATGGAGGGGAGGAGGAAGAGGAAGAAGAGTAATATATATAGTGGTTGTGGCGTTACAAACTTAGTAGTGGCACACCATGGGTGTGGTGCACCATTACTAGTTTTGAAATTTCAAAACTAGTAATGGCGCACCACACCCATGGTGCGCCACTACTAACTTTGTTTATTTTTTGAATTTGAAAGGCGGGAAAATCACTAATGGCGCACCACACCCACGGTGCGCCACTACTAATTTTTTTATTTTTTGATTTTTTTGCCTTCATATCTTAAAAGCATCATAACTTTTTTCTGTTAGGTTTTTAGGGATTTTAAAAATCTTCAATGGGGTTCCCTCGGTTGAATTCGGATGTAACTTTTCGAGTAGATGATTTTTCATATAAAAAACTTTTTAATCCGAGTTCGTATGCAAAAGTTATGCCCATTTTACTAAATTCCAGAGAGATTTTGCAAATAAATTCGAAATTCATATTTGTAAATTTTCCCAACAACTAGACCACATATCACATGGAAAACTTATTTTCTTTTATTTTTTTGACATTTCCATCATTTTATTTTATTTTTTTAAACTGAAAAGGCGGCCCGGGTGGGTGCATTTGGTGAAATTTTTGGTCAAAGTTAGTAATGGCGCACCGTGGGTGTGGTGCGCTATTACAGTAAAAACTAGTAATGACGCACAATCCCCAGGTGCGCCATTACTACTTTTGAAAAAAATTGTTAGTAGTGGCGCACCGAGGATGTGGTGCGCCATTACTAGTTTTGAAAAAAAATAAAAAAAATTGTTAGTACTGGCGCACCGTGGGGATAGTGCGCCATTAGTGATATGGCCACTAATACCTATATATGGTACGCCACTGCTATATAGCAGTGGCGCACCACATACTTTGTGCGTCATTAATGTCCATATTAGTTATAGCCTTTTTCTAATAGTGTTTAGTCCCAATGTGCAACAAAGTCACGGTTAATAACCGTGCATTGCAGCAACCCAAAAACTATCTCGACACCCTTTCTCGCGACTTCTTGGCATGTTGCAAAATGAGATCTCTTGTTGCCTTTCGGTTGTTGAATTGTCTTCACAGATATGGCCCATGAGGGTAGATGTCGTCTACAAGATAGTACCCTATGTTGTACTGGTGACCATTGACAACATAGTTGCAAGGTCGAGCATGGCCGACAGCAAGCCTCCCAAATATTGGAGACTCTGCAAGACATTGAGGTCATTGTGAGAGCCAGGCATCCCAAGGTATGAATGCTAAATCCATAAATCCTCTGATGCAATTGCTTCGAGAAATGATGGTTCGATGATGAAAGTACCCTCTATAATACCCCTTCCATGTGGCATGACACAATTCTTTCATGTCCAATGCATAAAATAAATGGATACAAGCATCCCCACACATTCTATTGTTTCACCTATAGAGATAACTCACAATGTCTTCATCATTTTGTAATCTTAAGTACTCTGGTCAGTTCACACACTTGAGGATGGTATCTTGCCCAATGCGAATGTACTCATCAATAATGTCGGCGGCCAATCCATATACAAGCACTCAAGTTATCGTGGTACACTTCATGAAGGGATATGCACTTATTTCTCTTCGCAACATGAACCAAGGATTATTCCTCTCCACATCTTGTGCAACACGCACAAATAGATCAATGTGCATCCAGAATCGCCACCTGAAAAGGTTTTTCGAATAGACCAAATTCTCCACAAAGTAATCCCTGAAATTTTTCAGACGTCATTCTGCCCTATTGCGATAGATGCGACAAGGGCCGAATTGAGAGCCAAGTCATTCCTTCTTCCCCTCTTCCTCTTGCATTATCACGACCAATACCGTCTAAAAGTCATCATCAACTTCTTTTTCCTCCTACTCCGACGAGTCATCAAAAATCTTTTCCAATAGCCTCTTCATCTAGACACTGCATTTTCCAATGACCTAATTCAATGTGTAATTGGGAAAAAGGAAAAAGAAGTCAATTGGTCGAACATCTCTCAGACATTGGCTTCGTATGTTGGTCTACGCTACATTGATTGGAGTACCAACCTGTTATTGGGCTGTGGGTATACGATTGGAGTGGATGGCTAGGAAGGTGTTGGGGATATACATAACAGGTAGGCCCACGAAGGGTCGAAATATCATGAAGCATGGGGTCCACACAACATGTGGGTCCAGGTCAATTTCATACAGACACACTATCCACTCGGACAAGCAGCATACTATCCACTCGACCAAGCAACATACCATCCACTCGGATGACGGTTCACCACTCGACCGTACGACTCACTCGGATATACGAAGACCAGCAGGCAGCAAGGCAGTCGGCATCTTTCTAATAGTGAGGGCTTAATAGCGTGCTGGCATTATGGCATTCATACCCCACTTTGTAACATAGGAGGTGAGGGGGTGGCGCACTCTATATAAGCCACCCCCACCACTAGACTAAGGGGGTTCTTTTCTTCCACCTCTCTCTCTTTTCACCATTAGTCTCAGGACTTAGCTCAGGCATGGGGATCCGTTCCTCTCGCTCACACACATTGTAATCTCCGGATATATACTCAGATAAAACAAAGCCTCTCCGGAGCACGAGACGTAGGGTTGTTATCTCCACC
This sequence comes from Aegilops speltoides, assembly GCA_021437245.1. NCBI lineage: Eukaryota > Viridiplantae > Streptophyta > Magnoliopsida > Poales > Poaceae > Aegilops > Aegilops speltoides. Next base: position 464,972,471 of record CM038145.1, on the reverse strand, counting down.
GTGAGAGGCCCGAACTCGCTAAAACCACCGTGTCACCCATATGCATCTCGATAGATCATGCTCCGTTATCCTACCCCTATTCTACTGTCAGACTTAGAACCACGACAGTTGGCGCCCACCATGGGGCATGGCGTCTATCGAGCCATGATGCATATGGTTCTTTCTTCAATCGCCGGCAATAGATTAATTTCTGCAGGCAGCCAATCTTTCTTGGGATGATCTCCCGAGATCAAACAATCGCCGCTTCCAATTTTGACTATTGGAGTCCCGGCCGTCACACAAAATACTCCTGTCATACAAAAGGATCAGGGAGTTTCTCATATCATCCTATCCTTTTTACAATCAATCGATGATTTGCTAATTGGTTTTTGTTTCTTTTTGCATGTCACACTTGTGAACAACGGAAGAGGAGAGAACCACGACAATAGATGTCCTCGCAGACGCTCAGCCCCAGTGACTCCCCGCCGGCGCCGCGCTGCAGCACGCCACCATCGCCCTCAAGATCCTCCTCGGCTCCGACGGTGATGGCAAGCAGTGACCCGCGCTCGCCACAACACATCATCGCCGACCGCTCCGGCGGCTACGCCGTCGTCTCGCTGTCCGGCGACCTGCGCATGCCGCAGCGCGTCACCGCCGACCGCTCCGGCGGCTAAGACATCATCTCGCTGCCCGGTGACCCGCACTCGCCGTAGCGCGTCACCGCCGACCGCTCCGGCGGGCGCAGCGCGACCTGAAATGCCACGGTCAGATTCGCCGTTACCGCCAGCGCCGCCGGGCCGGTTGACATGCTGCTCTACGCCTGCAAGGTACACAGCCCGAACTTCTCTCCGGCACCACCGATGACCCCGTTCCCAGGTACGCAAGTCAATTATAGCAGTTAATTACCTGATTACTTATTGCGATAGTTAAGCTAGCCCATGCAAAAACTTGCCCACGACCTCAAGTCCTTGGGCCGTTAGCCAATCATTTAATGGTTGGGCATGCAGAGGAGTTAATGCGCCAGTTTTGTCTGCCCTCGATTGATGACTAATGCGCGGGTTAATTTGTGCATGCATGCACGCATGCATGACCATCCGTGGTCTTTAGGCCCTGCAAAATAGCATTCATGCGTGGACACTTTATTAGTCCAACAAAAAATATTCGTGAAGGTATCTGTACTTGCTAACTCGCAGGCTTGCTAAAACGAAGAAAGTCGTCCGACCGACCCATCATTTATTCCACTCGGCAGATGGTGTTGCGACCAGATCACAACCCAATTATGGTTCACTCGGCCGATTCACCTTTTCGCTCGGCCGGCTAACGACACTCGGCCGGCTAGCCCAAAGATGATTTTTTGCACTCTGGACAATTAACATGCAGGCTACTCGGTTGGTTGGCTTCAGCATGCAACCACAAGCGCCATCCGCCTCGTTGTTGTCTGCGAGGCCATCGTCGAACCTCCACGCTCGACCACCGACGCCGTCCGGCTTGTCGTAGTCTCCAGCCTCATCTGCAACGTCATCGACGAACCCCCACATACGGCCCCTCCCTCCGGGGGCTGGCGGCACTCCGCTTTGATAACGATGAAACCGGCAGACCAAGTCTTCAGCCACCGGGCAGAGGATTAAGGACCTTATCCTCTCCGATCATTTTACAAATTAGCTCTCAAATTACTGTACAATTGCTTAACAGTCCCTTTTCTGTTCGAACACAGGTTCACTCGGATGGGATTAAAGCACACTTGAATGACCATCCACTTGAACGAGTCGCACGCATGCTCAGACGACTTTACTCGGATGGTTAACAAACCACTACGGCAGTTGGACAAAGACTTTTTGGTCCAGCAACCACTCAGACGCCTCGCGCGTCACCACTCCGCTGGACGCCTCTACTTCAGTCGGACGCCCCGCGCATCGTCACTCCACGGCACACATCTGCATCATCGTGACGCCCCGCGTGTCGCCACTCCACGGCACGCGTCTACATCACCCTGACGCCCCGCGCATCGCCACTCCGCGGGACACATCTACTTCACTCGGACGATCCGCGCCTCACCATTCCGCGGGACGAGTCTACTTCACTCGGACGACCCGCGCCTCGCCACTCTGCGGGACGCGTCTACGTCACTCGGACGCCTCGCTCGTCGCCACTGCGGCACGCGCCTCTACTTCACCAGGACGCTCCGTGCATCGTCACTCCGCGACACGCATCTACATCATCCGGATGCTTCACGCGTCGCCACTCTACGTGACGCGTCTACGACACTCGGACGCCCCGCATCGGTTGGTCACCTCATCACCACTCGACCGCTCCGGGCCTCATCAATCGGTTGGTCACCTCATCACCACTCGGTAACCCCGCGACACAATTATTACAATCCCATAAATAATTGTTATTCTTTTTATATGCTCTCAATCCCCCAGTGGGTGACTTAGTTGCGAATCCGTCTTGCCTAAGTTTCACAAAAATCCTACCGAGTGGAGAGCAACCCTCCCACTCGGGGGCTTAGCTGCAGTCCAGTACTCGCCTAAGTTTCAAAAAAATCCTACCGAGTGGAGAGCAACCCTCCCACTCGGGGGCTTAGCTGCAGTCCGATGCTACCTAAGTTTCAAAAAATCCTGCCGAGTGGAGAGCAACCTCCCACTCGGGGCTTAGATGCAGTCCAAGACTCGCCTAAGTTTAAAAACACGATACAGGTTGGTCACCTCATAACCACTTTCGGCGCCTACATGCGTCGCCACCAGGTTGGTCACCTCATAACCACTCGGCCGCCCGTCGTCGCCCGGGTTGGTCACCTCATAACCACTCGGCCGCCTACATGCGTCGCCACCAGTTGGTCACCTCATAACCACTCGGCCGCCCGTGCGTCGCCCCAGTTGGTCACCTCATAACCACTCGGCCGCCTGCGTCGCCACCAGGTTGGTCACCTCATAACCACTCGGCCGCCTGCAATGCGTCGCCACTCGGTTGGTCACCTCATAACCACTCGGCGCCTACATGCGTCGCCACTCGGTTGGTCACCTCATAACCACTCGGCCGCCTCGCAAATGCCGCCACCAGTTGGTCACCTCATAACCACTCGGCCGCCACGGCGCCGCCACTCGGTTGGTCACCTCATAACCACTCGGCCGCCTACGTGCGTCGCCACTCGGTTGGTCACCTCATAACCACTCGGCCGCATACGTGCGTCGCCACCAGGTTGGTCACCTCATAACCACTCGGCCGCCTACGTGCGTCGCCACTCGGTTGGTCACCTCATAACCACTCGGCCGCCTGCGTGCGTCGCCACCGGTTGGTCACCTCATAACCACTCGGCCGCCCGTGCGTCGCCACAGGTTGGTCACCTCATAACCACTCGGCTGCCCGTGCGTCGCCACGCAGGTTGGTCACCTCATAACCACTCGGCCGCCATGCGCGTCGCCACCGAGTTGGTCACCTCATAACCACTCGGCCGCCCGTGCGTCGCCCTAGGTTGGTCACCTCATAACCACTCGGCCGCCTACATGCGCCGCCACCAGGTTGGTCACCTCATAACCACTCGGCCGCCTCGTAAATCGTCGCCACTCGGTTGGTCACCTCATAACCACTCGCCGCCTACGTGCGTCGCCACCAGGTTGGTCACCTCATAACCACTCGGCCGCCCGTGCGTCGCCACAGTTGGTCACCTCATAACCACTCGGCGCCCGTGCGTCGCCCGCAGGTTGGTCACCTCATAACCACTCGGCCGCCTGCGCGTCGCCACCAGGTTGGTCACCTCATAACCACTCAGCCGCCCGTCGTCGCCCCGTGTTGGTCACCTCATAACCACTCGGCCGCCTACGTGCGTCGCCACCAGGTTGGTCACCTCATAACCACTCGGCGCCTGCGTGCGTCGCCACTCGGTTGGTCACCTCATAACCACTCGGCCGCCTGCACGTGCGTCGCCACCGGTTGGTCACCTCATAACCACTCGGCCGCCCTGTGCGTCGCCACTCGGTTGGTCACCTCATAACCACTCGGCCGCCCTGTGCGTCGCCACCAGGTTGGTCACCTCATAACCACTCGGCCGCCCCGTGCGTCGCCACAGGTTGGTCACCTCATAACCACTCGGCCGCCCCGTGCGTCGCCACAGGTTGGTCACCTCATAACCACTCGGCCGCCCCGCGCGTTGCCACTAAGGTTGGTCACCTCATAACCACTCGGCCGCCCCGTGCGTCGCCACAGGTTGGTCACCTCATAACCACTCGGCCGCCCCGTGCGTCGCCACTCGGTTGGTCACCTCATCACCACTCGGCCGCCCCGCGCGTCGCCACTCGGTTGGTCGCCTCATCACCACTCGGCCACTCGCGCGCCTTCAGACAGCTAAGTCATTTTACATTATGTTATTTCCGAGTATCCCGTAATTCACACATCACCTTCACTCGAAGGTCGCACCAACGAGTGTACCTCTACGCTCGGCTGCTTATTTTCACATACTTGCTTAGTACTGGTTATGTGACTCCCGAGTCCAGCTTCCATTTTTTCGCATACATCATTTATGAACACCACGTGTCGTTCTTAATTTCGAGTTTGCATCGGTCCTCCGGGGCTGCAACTTTGTCAAAACACTACACTTCCATTTTATTTGAGCCAATATTCCAATGAGTTCAGTCGGATCCATCGTTCGACAAGTTCGAACCGATCCTTCGCTCTTTCAGACTCTTGCTGGTTAACCAGCAAACCCCTTGCACTCCCAGCGGGTGTCTATGGGTGTCATTCACACAAATCATTTGAGCACACATCAAATTTCCTCAAGAAATTATTGTGTTGACTTGTGCCATTTTTTACACAAGTTACACGATCACTCGACGGCCCTACGCGCCAACTTCATCGCTGCTTGGACTCGGTCACCATACTGGTCCTAGCGCACCACAACACTGACCTTGTCGCTCTGATGACTTCAAACACGTCCGGTCAACCCCTCTATGGAATTCTCTTCATCGTATCAATGATATAGACCTCGTCGGGCATGAGACAGATAAGTCCCTTTTATAATCAAATTTCACACTTCACTCTTTTGCGAGTTTGCCTCTTTCGAGCATCACTCGAAAGATTCTCCTCATCTTTACCCGAGTCTAACTCGATGAATTGCAAATTATCCATTCAAAACTATATTTCTCGTGTTCCGACATGTCCATTGTCAAAGCCTGTAGTACGCTCGAGGGCTACGCCACACTCGGGGGCTGCATCTCATTTGGAATTACACTCTCCTGAGTGGTCGACTACTTCATCACCTGGCAGATCCTTCACTTCAACAAATGCATCCGATCCGCCACTTCGACAAGTTTAGTAATCACCCAGATGCTGTGCATGCCATATTCTTTCCTACTCAGACTCAGTTGTCAGGCCGGTCTTGTTGCGTCGCAACCACACTACACCAAACTCGTCACTACATAACCTTCGAAAGCATTTGACTAAGTCCTCCGAGGACCATTTTTCACCGTCCGTGACACACGACTTCGCCTTAGCCGCCCGCGCCGCCACTCGGTTGTGCGTCTTCACCACTCGGCTGCCCCGTGCATCTTCACTTGGCTAGATATGTAGTCCTACATTCGACCACTTCACACGTCATCACATTCGGCCGCCCCGCGCGTCGCCACTCGGTTGGGCACGTCTTGACCACTCGACCGCTCTGCGCGTCACGCATCCATTCGATTGATTCAATTCCAGACAAAGATATTTGCTGTGCCAACTGCATGGAGGTTTACCGAGAGACTTAAACCCTCTGCCAGACTCATCTAGTACGACAGAGGCTCGGGGACTACACCCAGTGGGTGCACTCAGCGTGCCCCCACTGGAAGAGAACTCAGAAAGAAACATTTTGCTCGATGCAAACCCATCTCCAGTATTACTCGACCTCCGAGTCAGAGAAGAACAAGTTCGATCAGTACCAGCTAAGAAGAGTTTTAATTCTCTCATACCCCGCCGATCGCGGCGATCGACGGCGGTCTCGAGACTACACCCGGTGGGTGCACTCAGCGTGCCCCCACCGAGTAATCTCTACTCGATGCGGCTGACCAGTCCGAATGATAAACAACAACAAAAGACAGGCTCTAAGACTCCGCCGACTGCCCGCAATCGACGGCGATCTCGATTACACCCGGTGGGTGCACTCAGCGTGCCCCCATGGAATGGTATCCACTGAACAGTCCGCCCAACCCGTGGCGGCCAAACAACAAAAAGACACGTTCGGCGTGAAGAAATTCCGAGTAATCGGTTACTCGATGGAGGCCCGATTCCAAATCACTCCAAAAAATATATTCTATAAGGCGAGTTTAACGCTCCTCCGTGGACCTGTTTTGAGCCTTCTTCTAGGACTCAAAGTGTGAAACTCACAAGTGTGGATTTGAAACCGACTCGTATTGACGTTCCTCCGGGATAAGAATGGCATCTCTCTAAAAGATCAGTCCATGTGTCAATCTGGTTGCACGGATTTAATGACACGCCCATACTCAAATCACGAGTTAAACCTCTCCCGAGAGATGAACGAATGTCACCAAGTTGCTCCTCACAGACACTTACCTCGATCAGTCGGGAAGCATGGTGCCGGAATCCATTGAGATTTTGTTCAAACCTTGGTTGTCTGAAAGCGCGGCGACATGTACCGAGTATTTCTGTAATCACTCGGACCAAACTGTGTCTTACACCAACTCGTTCTGCAAAATCGCAATCGATTCGGGGGCTAATGTTGGGGATATACATAACAGGTAGGCCCACGAAGGGTCGAAATATCATGAAGCATGGGGTCCACACAACATGTGGGTCCAGGTCAATTTCATACAGACACACTATCCACTCGGACAAGCAGCATACTATCCACTCGACCAAGCAACATACCATCCACTCGGATGACGGTTCACCACTCGACCGTACGACTCACTCGGATATACGAAGACCAGCAGGCAGCAAGGCAGTCGGCATCTTTCTAATAGTGAGGGCTTAATAGCGTGCTGGCATTATGGCATTCATACCCCACTTTGTAACATAGGAGGTGAGGGGGTGGCGCACTCTATATAAGCCACCCCCCACCACTAGACTAAGGGGTTCTTTTCTTCCACCTCTCTCTCTTTTCACCATTAGTCTCAGGACTTAGCTCAGGCATGGGGATCCGTTCCTCTCGCTCACACACATTGTAATCTCCGGATATATACTCAGATAAAACAAAGCCTCTCCGGAGCACGAGACGTAGGGTTGTTATCTCCACCGTGAGAGGCCCGAACTCGCTAAAACCACCGTGTCACCCATATGCATCTCGATAGATCATGCTCCGTTATCCTACCCCTATTCTACTGTCAGACTTAGAACCACGACAGAAGGTTTTTACCCAACATGCATGACAACATAATCTCTGGATCAGCCCACCACATCCTCCGACATAGCATAGTATCGGTTCTATATGACTTTGCAGTTGTCAATTTGCCGCTTTTCACTGGTGTCAGACTATTAGTTTTGGTTATGTGCACCTTAGCTATGAAGAGGCCGGGTGTCATATTTTGTATCCGTTCGATGCTAAATTTTAATTATAAAAGCATCCTTTATAAAAAGAAGTTAGTCGTGCTCACAATTTCAAAGAAATTCCCGTCAAAGGGGAGGGGCGTTTTGTCTCCCGGGAGCATTTGTTGCCGGATGAACGGTACCGCAAAAAAGTGGTAAAATGTTTTCATTTTTTGATTTATTTTATGGATATTCATGTTAGTGTCGCAAGCATGCGACAATTTTCATTCGAAACGGAGCAGTAGTGTTTCGTCGGTGAAAAAACAATTTTGGGGTGACATTTTGAGGTAACATTTGGTATTCAAATTTGTTTTTTTCACAAGCCAAAATGTTTATCCTTTTTACCTAAAACTTTGCAAGTAGCATTTGGATATGACTATAAATACATGAAAAAATTGTTGGGAATTTCTTGACATCTCAAAAATTATTTTTCAACGCAGGAGCATGTGCTCCCAAGAGCCAAATTGGATTTCCAGCCTCAAAATATCTATACAGTATCAGATCCTTTTGGTTGCATGTGTGGCGATGACAAAGGAAGTTACTGTCCTTTTCAGGCTCCATTTTTACAAGAGCAACTAACAAAATCCATACGGTGACACTCAATACAGTTGTTGGCATCATCTAAGACGGCGTTGACCAACACGTTGTTCAGCTACTAACACCAACTATTTTAGCAACCACATGAATAATATATTATTCTGAAGTGAATACTATTACGACTACTGCTGGAACTCAGAGAAATAAATCATTTCGTGCCATGAGTAGGAAGTAGGGACATGTAGCTCACCAACATGCCCAACTAATTCCACCTCCCCCAACAAAAACTGTTTATATAAAGTCACACAACTGGAGGGTCAAAAGCATAAACACACAGCCTGATCAGCGTAAGCAAGCAGCATCTAGCTCGAAGCATCCATCCCCAACCCAAGAAAAAGCCTCTTGCTTTCACTAACAAACAAAGGGGAAGAAACGTCCATCAATGGCGGCAAGAGCGAGAGCGGTGGCCGCCATGTCCAGCAGCAGCAGCGTCCTCCTGGCTGCGGCGGTGGCACTGGCGCTGCTGGTGGCGTCGGCGTCGGCGCAGTCCGGGTGCACCTCTGCGCTGGTCGGCCTGTACCCGTGCATGAACTACATCAGCGGCAGCGGCACGGCCCCGACCAAGTCTTGCTGTTCGCAGCTCGCCTCCGTCGTGCAGTCCCAGCCGCAATGCCTCTGCAGCGCGCTCGGCGGTGACTCCTCGTCGCTCGGTGGCATCACCATCAACAAGACGCGCGCGCTAGAGCTGCCCAACGCCTGCAACGTGCAGACCCCGCCGGCGAGCAAGTGCAACGGCGGTAAGTGTTTGACAGTATACTATTTTACGAGTTACAAGAGTCAAGAGCTGCACTGCACGTATAATATAGTTGTCACTTCTTGGGTTGCTGACACGAGCTGTCTTTTTTGCTTGCAGCTGGTGGTGGCAGTGCTCCTGGTGCCAGTGCCAACACGCCGACCACCCCGGCAGTGCAGACACCGGCCGGCTTGGGATCGAAGACGACGCCGTCGGCGTACCTGCAGGGGAGCGGCGGCTCGTCGCTTCATGGCCCTGCGGTTCTGGTGTTCGCGCTCGCGGTCGCTGCCGTCTACGCCGTGTCTGCCGTGTGAGCGTCTCGGCTACTGGACTGAAACGCTAGCTGGCCAGTGATTCAGAAATACTTGTTGTGTGGTACTAACATTCCACATGATGTAATTTTTGGTTGTTTTGCTGCAGACACAATAAGAAGAGACTATTTCACTTTTTACCTTCCCTTTGTCATTTTTATAAGGATTACACTGTTTAAACGATTTTTTTCATTTTACCCCTTTTAACCAAACTTTATGCCACACTTTACCTTTTTTTTATAAGCATGTTTTGTCATGCCGGTCGTGCAACGCACACGTGGCGGTGTGGTTTTCTTGTGCGATTGGTTTCTCCTCAGCCCGGTTTATCCTCCGGTCAGGCTCCACGCGTGCCTGGTCTTAGAGCAAATCTAACCGATCCCATAAAACGCCGACCCGCATAAGGCTTTTACAGTTTGTGGAAAAAGATATATGCGGGCCGACACGGGCGCGGTCAGACTCAGATCCAGCAAAACGGACCCGTAAAAAAGGATATTCAGTGAATATGCTCTTTTACGGGTCGGCTAGGAGGGATCTGCTCAGGCACCACCGCGTCGACCTGCAAACCGAAGACGCCCAATTATCGAATTTGACATCGATTTCGACAAATGAGTTCAAATTCAAACAATAGAACACATTTCATACGCAAATAAAAGCTTAGTTTTGTAGGACAAACGCAAAATGGGGTCTTGCAAAAGTGACGACCACGTCCGGCATCATCTTGGTCGATCTTCACTCCGCGTCACCGAGTCCATCGAGGTCATCGCAACCACCGAGTCCACCTCCGGCACTTGTTCCAACTCCGGCACCAAAATCATCGGCTGGTGCACTGAATGCACCGGCGACATTGGTTCCAAACCCCGTTGAGAAAACATCTCCGGCACTGTAACACACATTGGCCGATGCAAGCATTCTCCTCTTCAAGATATCTCTTCTTGCCATATCATGTCATTTTTTGGTGAGGTCGTCCATGCCATTGCGGTTCAATGTCATGATCTTGTTCTCTTCGGCAAGCAACATGGACATGGATTTGTTTTTAGCCGCATGTGCTCTTCTCTCCTCAATGGACGCTTTGCGCGGCCCCTCTTCCTTGAGCAATTGCCATGGCATGAATCTTGTCCCGCAATTTCGATGCTTCGTGCTCTCTCTTCATCTTCTCCTTAGTCTTCTTGCCACCATCGGGCTTGTTCAAATTTCTTGGGCCATCATCATCCTCATCTTCATCCATGTTTGTAAGTGAACCTCTCTTCGATGGGAATTCTTTGTCAATCAACTTCCACTTCTCGCACTTTTTGAGCAAGTCCCAACAATGCTCTAGTTTGAAGAATTTGCCTTCCGAAACTTCCATGTCTTTGTATCTTTGTTGGGAAATTTTTGTCCTACACAATTTGAACAAAGTCAAATGATGCAATATGATGTGCACAACTTGGGACGTGAAAACGAATTCACATAGTCGGATTCCACAGTTCCACCTGGAGGAGCATTGCGTACTTGTTCCAAGCAAGTTGCCCAACGGCTGCAAATAGGCTTGATCACGTCCCAACGCCCTTGGAGTGCCCGAAAGGTGCGTGGAGTCCTATTGGGATACTTTGCCATCATGCGGAAGTATTTATCTACGATCCTTTGCCAATACCTCTTAGCGGTTTGAGACGTACCCGTGCAAGCATCAAGAGACACCGCACTCCAAGCCTTGATCAAGATTTGATCTTCCAAGATCGTGTAGTTCTTTGATCTCCGGCCTTTTCTTGCTTGCGCTTGCTCATACGCCCCCTCATCTATCTCCTCCAATTCTTCTTCACCACTGTGATCATCCACGCCGCCCTCCATTTCAATATAATCGAATGCAGCGAACGGGGCTTGATCGATGTTGACGGTGTTGGTGTCCAACAAGTTCACGAACTCGGTAGTAGCATTGTTCGAACCACCGCTATAGTGAACGACAAACAAGTCACGAGCTACCACAAATGGTGAAAAGAAAAGAAACTTGAAGGGACCGAAGAGGCATACCTTCCGGCCATTTCGTCAAAAACCTCGCTTGCGGTGGAAGCAGCGCAGTTGAGCGGCGTCGCCGGGGAACCTCTTGCCGGGGCGGAGGGAGTGGATGAAGGATCCGCCCTCTTTGTAGCCAGAATCTTCTTCCGCTTTACGCCCGAGACCTTGGCGACCTTCTCCGCCACCGACCGGGATCGCGCAGCGGCGTTGGCGCCCGGAGCGCGGGCCTTCCCGATGGTGGCAGCCTGGTTCCCACCCTGCACGACCACGTTGCCTTGCCGCTTGCGGGCAGGTGCAGCGGTGCCTTCGGCGACGGTGGGGCCAACATGGCCGGCGACGAGATTCGCCGGAGGGGATTGAGCGTGCGCGACCTCGACGGTGACGGGGGATGGCAGGGAGTCATCCATGACGGCGAAGGTTTGCCGAGGAAGACGCACCAGAGCGGCGGTGGCGAGGGCAATGGTGGCGGACGGGTGGGGAGCGGGAACGGCCGTGCGTAAATGCCCCTCCCGCCAAATCACGCTGCGGATAGGGGTCGAGCTCGGGTCGGCCTCCCGCCTCGTGAATCTAAAGGTTGGGGGAGACCTTTGGCACGCCCCGCAAAAAATTATACGGGTCGGACGCATTTGCGGTGTCTGGTCTGGCAGGATTTTCCGCCCGACCTGTATTGTGGCGGTTATTATGCGGGTCGCGGCTATATGCGGGGTCTGCTAGAGATGCTCTTACATGGCGTCTCTGTCTCGTAGTGCATGGTAGTGGCGCAGCGTCCGAAGTGCAAGCCATCCACATGGCAAGTGATGCATGTGCCGCACTGCGTTGCCTTCTGCCCTCATTGTGATGTACTTCCCGAGAGTACTTCCTCTGCTTCTTTAGCTTCATCGTGGCGCCTTTGGCACATATTTGGTTCCGTGTTCTTTACCGGCATGCCAAGTTGTTGCACCGGCACGTACTTGAGGGCTTGTTCCTTGGTAATGTTGCCTCCGACACGACGACCGGTAACCTCCGGGACAGGAGCACCTTGTTGGGTGGCCATTTCTTCCTACCACTATTGTTAATGATGGCAACCCACCCACTTCTTATATTTCTCTCAATTTGCACATATGCCACCTCAACATAGATGCTACCTCATTAATTAGTTGTTTCCTTTTTCCTATACTAGCAAAAGAGCCCGTGCGTTGCAACGGGAGAGAAAACATAACACACGCTCTTAACTCAACAACCATCACTCAATACCACAATAGGTCCATCTCCTTTATTTTTGTGAGGTATCATATTTATGTTGCCGCTTATTCTCCTTCTCATCCTCGCCAGCGATGGCCTCGGTGTTCACACAAAACAACAAAAAATGTGTGTTGAATATGGTTAATCCTAAGACGTTCTCTCTCCCTCTCTTCTCCCTCTCCCTCTCTCTCTCTCTCTCTCTCTCTCTCTCTCTCTCTCTCTCTCTCGCTTTCTCTCACTCTCGCGATGAGAAATCTATTGTTTTCCCCTGCGACATTTTTCAGAGGTATGCATGTGTAGTTATTGATGTTTTCTTTTCCCTATATGGTTATAGTGGGGTGTTTATTTGCATTCTGGATCGCCGCCGGTATGGAAAAAAACTGATCTTGCGCTATAAATTATAAGTTTGCTTCCATAACAATATTTTAAAAATATTTAACAGGTAAAATTAACATCATATTTAGATTCCACACATTTTTCTAATAAAATTTCATATATAATATGTTAAAATCGAAGTTACGGTTTAAAAGATACATATAATTTAGAAAATCATTTGGTTTAACTTAAATATATTCCAAAATAATATTTAAAAATATTTAACAGGTAAAAATAATCTCATATTCATATTCTACATATTTTTCTAATCAAATTTCATATATAACATGTTCAAATCGGAGTTACGGTTTAAAAGATATGGATGATTTTAGAAAGCATTTGTTTGACTTAAATATGATTCGCACGGATGAAATACCTCAAACATCAGGGGTGTTTTCGAAAAATGTAAAATAACGGTTCGGGTGTGACTTAAATCCGGACGGCGGGTTGATTTCAAGAAAAGACAGGGACTTTTATGTAAAATGCCATGACGGACGAAGGAAACCCAATTTGCTTTATTATTAGGTAAAGATTTCACTACATGCTCCACCACACTATTTATTTTTCATATACATGCAACCCATCCACATGGCAACTAATGCATGTTTGCCACATCATCAACATGACATCTCATCATAGTTAATTCTCACAATGTACACCATAGTACAAGATTACACATGTTGACATGATCTTCCACAACCAACAGTATATTTTGCCCCAAGGTGCAAAGTCACGACTAATAACAAAGCGTTGCAGCACCCCAAAAGCTATCTCGACACCCTTTCTCGCGACTTCTTGGCATGTTGCAAAGTGAGATCTCTTGTTGCCTTTCGGTTGTTGAATTGTCTTCAGGGCCGGTCCTGGGAATTTGGGGGCCCGGGGCGAAACTAAAATCCGGGGCCCTTAATATAAACATCATAACACTAATATTCAATATATAGGTATACACACACGCCCGTAAAAATGTTATCAATAAACACTAGAAATCTATGTCACTATGATCTCTGTGGTTAGTTGGGGTCATATATGTTGTCTATAGAGAAATTAACGTAGGCGTGTTTGTCCATCACAAGACATCTTTAGAAATACAAAGCCATGTAGAGTAGTTATCTTACTACAACAACTATAGAAGTACACTATATGTTTGAGATACCAAAGGTTTGGAGACAGATGACTCTACCAATAGTCCTAAATTTTTTTTGCCTCCGAAGTTCTTGGACTGAATAATGCATGGTAAGATTGCTATTCCAAATAGTAGTACCCGGAAAGTTAAGATAGATGAATAAATCCATACGAATGATAGGCAAAATATTCATTCATATCTTCAAAATCAAATAAAAAAATACTACACCAGTATGAAATTATTTTTACCAGTTGTCTAAACAAGTATATAATTTTCTTTTTGAAACTAGGCAAAAGATTTGCCATTTTCTTTGAATAAGAGAGGAGTTTAGAGTTGATGGCCAAAGGCCCGATTACAGGCTACTACTCTCGCGACATAATATTACTAAACGAGTATATAATGAGTTAATTAGCACATTTATATCGTCATCTCACAGTTAATCCAAAAACTAATGGATCGCTAATATTAGTTAGAAAAAATCACTCCATTTCTAACTATTTGGATCATAAGAACATCGTTCAAACTACCAGAAGATAATGGTTAATGATACCTATGTAGGAAGACATCGAGCGGCCGAAAATGCTCATATCCCCGGCCGGATGCCGTGCAGCGCCGGTGCGTCGCCTGCTCTGGCCCATAGCCATGTCTATGGGAATGTTGTTTTCTTCCTCAAGCAAGCTTCGCTAGTTAATCTGTTGCGATCTGGGTCGAGGCCAATGGCGGCTCCTGCTAGGTTTTTGTAGGGGTCCTACCAGGTAGAAGCGCGTGTGATGCCAGAGGTTACTTGGGAAATACATTCATCTAGCTATTTCTATTTGGGCTAGGCCCAAATTAACTCTTTCTTTGCAGCAGCGCAGGCCTTGCGATCGGAGGAAGGAAAGCAGTACATACAGCATACGTGCATCTTGTATCTACTAAAAAAACGTGCATCTAGTAGGTCGCTACTACCTGCTGCGTACGTACCTGGGGAGGGGGCCCCTCGAATGTTGGGGGCCCGGGGCGGCCGCCCCCCTGCCCCCCCTCAGGGCCGGCCCTGATTGTCTTCACAAATACGGCCCATGAGGGTAGATGTCATCTACAAGACAGTACCCTATGTTTGACTGGTGACCATTGACAACATAGTTGCAAGGTCGAGCTTGGCTCACAGCAAGCCCTACAAATAGTGGAGACTCTACAAGACATTGAGGTCCTTGTGAGTGCCAGGCATCCCAAGGTATGAATGCTAAATCCATAAATCCTCTGATGCAATTGCTTCGAGAAATGACGAAGGAGGAGAGGTGATCGTCATCGATACCTCACTCCATCATAGACCAAAAACAAGGGGATGATGAGGACGCGAGCAGGCGATTGGTGATGGTAGAAGAAGACGGTGAGGCGGCGGCATTGCTCGCGGTCGCTCGCGGAGGAGAGCCTCCGGGTACCAGTTTTGATTGAGTGGGGGCGGAGGAGATCCAGCGGTGCTGCCGTCGCTCGAGGTCGCTGCCCCACTGAGATGGCAGGCACCATCTAGATTGGGGGCAAAGAGATGAGAGGAGGCGGGGTGGGAGGAAAGGCTCGCGGTGGCGGCGAGATTGTACGTCGTAGGCGATCCCGTATGGTGGTGGCGGCCGCAGCGAGATCGTACGTCGAAGGCTGCGATCGAGGGGACGGAGGAGAGCAGTGTTGTATGGGAATTTTTTTCATGCGTGGTGATATGGTTTATTTTGGGTGCGTTTGTACGGGGGCAGCGGAGACGGAAAAAAATCAGACGAAAGTGGAGGAACTATTCAACCAACTCGTCCATTAGGAGTAGAGATTTATCTAAATATGCACAAATGTCACCTCGACATAGATGCTACCTCATTAATTATTTTATTTTTCATATACATGCAACCCGTCCACATGGCAAGTAATGCATGTTTTCCACATCATCAGCATGACATCTCATCATATTTAATTCTCACAATGTATACCATAGTACAAGATAACACATGTTCTCATGATCTGTCACAACCAACAATATATTCTGTCCCAGTGTGCAACAAAGTCACGGTTAATAACAAAGCATTGCAGCACCCCAAAAGCTATCTCGACACCCTTTCTCGTGAATTCTTGGCATGTTGCAAAGTGAGATCTCTTCATGCCTTCCGGTTGTTGAATTGTCTTCAAAAATATGGCCCATGAGGATAGATGTCGTCTATAAGATAGTACCCTATGTTGTACAGGTGACTGAGGGCGTCCTAGACTAGGGGTGTCCGAATAGCCGAACTATCATCGTTGGCCGGACTCCAAGACTATGAAGATACAAGATTGAAGACTTCGTCCCGTGTCCGGATGGGACTTTCCTTGGCGTGGAAGGCAAGCTTGGCGATACGGATATGTAGATCTCCTACCATTGTAACCGACTCTGTGTAACCCTACCATATTTAATTCTCACAATGTATACCATAGTACAAGATAAACCGAAGGGTTTTAGTCCATAGGACGAACAACAATCATACCATAGGCTAGCTTCTAGGGTTTAGCCTCCTTGATCTCGTGGTAGATCTACTCTTGTACTACCCATATCATCAATATCAATCAAGCAGGAATAGGGTTTTACCTCCATCGAGAGGGCCCGAACCTGGGTAAAAACATCGTGTCCCTTGTCTCCTGTTGCCAACCGCCTAGACGCACAGTTCGGGACCCCCTACCCGAGATCCGCCGGTTTTGACACCGACATTGGTGCTTTCATTGAGAGTTCCTCTGTGTCGTCGCCCATAGGCCCGATGGCTCCTTCGATCATGAACAACGACGCGGTCGGTGAGACTTTTCTCCCGGACAGATCTTTGTATTCGGCGGCTTTGCACTGCGGCAAATTAAGCAGCCATCTGGAGCAGATCGAAAGCTACGCCCCTGGCCATCAGGTCAGATTTGGAAGTTTGAACTACATGGCCGACATCCGCGGAGACATGATCTTCGACGGATTCGAGCCGCAACCGAGCGCGCCGCACTGTCACGATGGGCATGATTTAGCTCTGTCGCCGGACAGTGCCCTGGAGGCCGCACAAGAGTCCTCTCTGACCCTTAACTCGGAGCCGACTGTGCCGATCGAGGATGGGTGGCTAGACACCGCCTCGGGGGCTGCTACCTCTATGGCGGTGGAGCCTAATACCGACCGTGTCCCTTGTGAAGCTCGTGACTCCGAGGCTCGCCGGACTCAAAACCTCCCGCGCCCCTACTAATCAAATCCGATTGGGCGCCGATCATGGAGTTCATCGCTGCGGATATCTTTCAGCAATCGCCTTTTGGCGACATCCTGAATTCGCTAAAGTATCTCTCTTTATCGGGAGAGCCCTGGCCGGATTACGGTCAGGATGGTTGGGATGCGGACAGCGAAGAAATTCAAAACCCACCCACCACCCACTTTGTAGCCACTATCGACGACTTAACCGACATGCTAGACTTCGACTCCGAAGACATCGACGGTATGGACGACGATGCCGGAGACGACCAAGAACCAGCGCCTACGGGGCACTGGAAAGCCACCTCGTCATACGACATATACATGATGGACATCCCAAAGGATGGGAATGGCGATGGAACAACGGAGGATGACCCCTCCAAGAAACAGCCTAGGCGCCGGCGTCAGCGGCGCCGCTCTAAATCCCGCCACAGCAAAAATGGAGATTCCGGCTCCGGAGACAATAAAACCCCGGACAGTGCCGAAGACTGAAGGAAATATGCCCTAGAGGCAATAATAAAGTTATTATTTATTTCCTTATTTCATGATAAATGTTTATCATTCATGCTAGAATTGTATTAACCGGAAACATGATACATGTGTGAATGAATAAACAAACAACATGTCACTAGTATGCCTCTACTAGACTAGCTTGTTAATCAAAGATGGTTATGTTTCCTGACCATGAACAAGGAGTTGTTATTTGATTAACAAGGTCACATCATTAGTAGAATGATCTGATTGACATGACCCATTCCCTTAGCTTAGCACACGATCGTTTAGTATGTTGCTACTGCTTTTATCCATGACATATACATGTTCCTGTAACTATGAGATTATGCAACTCCCGTTTACCGGAGGAACACTTTGGGTACTACCAAACGTCACAACGTAACTGGGTGATTATAAAGGAGTACTACAGTGTCTCCAAAGGCGATGTTGGGTTGGCGTATTTGAGATTAGGTTTTGTCACTCCGATTGTCGGAGAGGTATCTCTGGGCCCTCTCGGTAATACACATCACTTTGAAGCCTTGCAAGCACTACAACTAATGAGTTAGTTGTGAGATGATGTATTACGGAGCGAGTAAAGAGACTTGCGATAGCGAGATTGAACTAGGTATTGGATACCGACGATCGAATCTCGGGCAAGTAACATACCGATGACAAAGGGAACAACGTATGTTGTTATGCGGTCTGACCGATAAAGATCTTCGTAGAATATGTAGGAACCAATATGGGCATCCAGGTCCGCTGTTGGTTATTGACCATGAATGGTTCTAGGTCATGTCTACATTGTTCTCGAACCGTAGGGTCCGCACGCTTAAGGTTTCGATGGCGCTTATTATGAGTTTATGTATTTTGATGTACGAAGGAGTTGAGTCCCGATGTGATCACGGACATGACGAGGAGTCTCGGAATGGTCGAGACATAAAGATTGATATATTGGAAGCCTATGTTTGGAGTTGAATGGTTCCGGAAAACGGAATTCTGGAGTACCGGAGGTTACGGAACCCCGGAGGTAAATGGGCCTCGATGGGCCTTGGTGGAAAGGAGAAGGGCCAGCCCTAGGCAGGCGCGCGCTTCCCCCTTCCCTAGTCCTACTAGGACTAGGAGAAGGGCCGCCCTCTCTCTTTCCCCCTCAGGAATCCTAGTCCAACTAGGATTGGGGAATCCTACTCCTAGAGGAGTAGGACTCCTGGCAGCGCCTCCTTTGGCCGCCCCCCCCCCCCTTGCTCCTTTATATCACGGGGCAGGGGCACTTTGGAACACACAAGTTGATCGTGAGATCGTTCCTTAGCCGTGTCGGTGCCCCCTCCACCATATTCCACCTCGGTTATACCGTCAAGCTTAGGCGAGGCTCTGCGCGGTGAAACATCAAGATCGTCACCACGCCGTCGTCTTGTGAAACTCTCCTCGACACTCGGCTGGATCGAGTCTGAGGGCGTCATCGAGCTGTCGTGTGTCAAGAACTCGGGGCGTCGAGTAACGGCGCCGGATCGGTCGGATCGCGAGGAGAACGTCGACTACTTCCTCTACGTTGTGATCGCTTCGCCCGCTTGGGTCTACAAGGGTATGTAGACAACACTCTCCCCTCTCGTTGCTATACATCACCATGATCTTGCGTGTGCGTGGAAATTTTTGAAATTACTCGTTCCCCAACAATGGCATCCGAGCCTAGGTTTTTCTATGGTTTGATGTTTTGCACGAGTAGAACACAAGTGAGTTGTGGGCGATACAAGTCATACTACCTACCAGCATGTCATACTTTGGTTCAGCGGTATTGTGAGATGAAGCGCCCCAGACCGACATTACGCGTGCGCTTCTGCGAGACTGGTTTCACCGCTGCGAGCACTCGTTGCTTAAAGGTGACTGGTGGGTGCTGTCTCTCTCACTTTAGTTGAACCGAGTGTGGCTCGCCCGGTCCTTGAGAAGGTTAAACGGAGTCTATTTGACGAAGTATCGTTGTGGTTTTGATGCGTGGGTGAGACTGGTTCTTGCTTAAGCCCGTAGCAGCCACGTAAAATTTGCAACAACAAAGTAGAGGACGTCTAACTTGTTTTTGCGGGGCATGTTGTGATGTGATATGGTCAAGACGTGATGCTATATTTTATTGTATGAGATGATCATGTTTTGTAACCGAAGTTATCGGCAATGGCAGGAGCCATATGGTTGTCGCTTTATTGTATGCAATGCAATCGCCTGTAATGCTTTACTTTATCACTAAGCGGTAGCGATAGTCGTAATAGCATAAGTTTGGCGAGGCGACAACGATGCTATGATGGAGATCAAGGTGTCGCTACGCGGTGGCGATGGTGATCAAAGGTGGTGCTGCAAGATGGAGATCGTGAAGCACAAGATGATGATGACCATATCATATCACTTATATTGATTTGCATGTGATGTTTATCCTTTTATGCATCTTATCTTGCTTTGATTGACGGTAGCATTATAAGATGATCTCTCACTAAATAATCAAGAAGTGTTCTCCCGAGTATGCACCGTTGCCAAAGTTAAATCGTGCCCGGACACCACGTGATGATCGGGTGTGATAAGCTCTCGTCCATCTACAACGGGTGCAAGCCAGTTTTGCACACGCAGAATACTCGGGTTATACTTGACGAGCCTAGCATATGCAGATATGGCCTCGGAACACGGAGACCGAAAGGTCGGCGTGAATCATATAGTAGATATGATCAACATAAGATGTTCACCATTGAAAACTAATCCATTTCACGTGATGATCGGTTATGGTTTAGTTGATTTGGATCACGTGATCACTTAGATGACTAGAGATGTTTTTCTAAGTGGGAGTTCTTAAGTAATATGATTAATTGAACTTAAATTTATCATGAACTTAGTACCGATAGTATCTTGCTTGTTTATGTTTGATTGTAGATAGATGGCTCGTGCTGTTGTTCCGTTGAATTTTAATGCGTTCCTTGAGAAAGCAAAGTTGAAAGATGATGGTAGCAATTACACGGATTGGGTCCGTAACGAGGATCATCCTCATTGCTGCACGAAGAGCTACGTCTGGATGCACCGCTAGGTGACAGTTCGCTTCTTCTTTGGAGCAACGCCGGATGTTATGAGCGTTTGGCGAGCAAAGCGATGACTACTCTATAGTTCGATGTGCCATGCTTTACGGCTTAGAACCGGGACTTCAACGGCGTTTTGAGCGTCATGGAGCATATGAGATGTTCCAGAGTTGAAGTTGATATTCCAACAGAATGCCCGGATTGAGAGATATGAAGTCTCCAATAAGTTCTATAGCTGCAAGATGGAGGAGAACAGTTCTATTAGTGAGCATATACTCAAGATGTGCGGGTACTACAATCACTTGACACAATTGGGAGTTAATCTTCCGGATGATTGTGTCATTGATGAATTCTCAATCACGCCACCAAGCTACAAAGGCTTCGTGATGAACTATAATATGCAAGGGTTAGTAAAGACTATACAGAGCTCTTACAATGCTAAAGGCTGCGGAGGTAGAAATCAGAAGGAGCATCAAGTGTTGATGGTCAATAAGACCACTAGTTTCAAGAAGAAAGGCAAAGGGAAGAAGAAGGGAATCTCAAGAAGAACAGCAAGCAAGTTGCTGCTCAGAGAAAAACCCAAGTCGGCCCTAAACCTGAAACTGAGTGCTTCTCGCAAGCGGACTGGTCCTTTGAAGCGGAACTGCCCCAAGTATTTGGCGGATAAGAAGGATGGCAAGGTGAACAAAGGTATATGTGATATACATGTTATTGATGTGTACCTTACTAGAGCTCGTAGTAGCACTGGTATTTGATCTGGTTACATTGCTAATATTTGCAACTCGAAGCAGGACTACTGATTGCGAACTCGGCAAGGGCGAGGTGGCGATGCGGCGTGGGAAATGGTTCCAAAGTCGATGTGATCGCGGTCGGCACGCTACCTCTACATCTACCTTGGGATTAGTTTTAGACCTAAATAATTGTTATTTGGTGCTGCGTTGAGCATGAACATTATATCTGGATCTTGTTTGATGCGAGGCGGTTATTCATTTAAATCGAGAGAATAATGGTTGTTCTATTTATATGAGTAATATCTTTTATGGTCATGCACCCTTGAGGAGTGGTCTATTTCTTATGAATCTCGATAGTAGTGATACACATAATGTTGAAACCAAAAGATGCAGAGTTGATAATGATAGTGCAACTTATTTGCGGCCTTTGCCGTTTAGGTCATATCGATGTAAAGCGCATGAAGAAACTCCATCTTGATGGACTTTTGGAGTCACTTGATTATGAATCACTTGGCACTTATGAACCGTGCCTCATGGGCAAGATGACTAGAACACCGTTCTCGGTACTATGGAGAGAGCAACAGATTTGTTGGAAATCATACATACTGAGATGTATGTGGTCCGATGAATATTGAGGCTCGTGGCGGATATCGTTATTTTCTCACCTTCACAGATGACTTAAGCGAGATATGGGTATATCTACTTAATGAAACATAAGTCTGAAACGTTTGAAAAGTTCAAAGAATTTCAGAGTGAAGTTGAAAATCATCGTAACAAGAAAATTAAGTTTCTACGATCGATCGTGGAGGTGAATATTTGAGTTCTGAGTTTGGTCTACATTTGAAACAATGCGGAATAGTTTAGCAACTCACGCCACCGGAACACCACAGCGAAATGGTATGTCGAGCGTCGTGTCGTACTTTACTAGATATGGTGCGATCAATGATGTCTCTTACAGATTTACCGCTATCGTTTTGGGGTTATGCTCTAGAGGCGGCCGCATTCACACTGAATAGAACACCGTCGAAATCCGTTGAGGCGACACCTTATGAACTATGGTTTGGCAAGAAACCAAAGTTGTCGTTTCTTAAAGTTTGGGGATGCGATGCTTATGTGAAAAAGCTTCAACCTGATAAGCTCGAACCCAAATCGAATGTGTCTTCATAGGATACCCAAAGGAGACAGTTGGGTACACCTTCTATCACAGATCCGAAGGCAAGACATTTGTTGCTAAAATGGATCCTTTCTAGAGAAGGAGTTTCTCTCGAAAGAAGTGAGTGGGAGGAAAGTGGAACTTGATGAGGTAATAGTACCTTCTCCCTTACTTGAAAGTAGTTAGTTGCGAAACCAGTTTACGAGACACCTCGCCAAGTAGTGAGGAAGTTGATGATGTTGATCATGAAACTTCAGATCAAGTTCTCGAGAACCTCGTAGATCAACGAGTAAGATCCGCACTGAGTGGTACGGTAATCTTGTTCGGAAGTCATGCTACTAGATCATGATGAACCTCGAACTATGAAGAAGCGATGGTGAGCCCAGATTCCATAAAATGGCTTGAGGCCATGAAATGCGAGATGGGATCCATGTATGAAAACAAAGTGTGGACTTTGGTTGACTTGCCCGAGGGTAGGCAAGCAATAGAAAACAAGTGGATCTTCAAGAAGAAGACCGACGCGCGGTAATATTCTCGTCTATAAAGCTCGACTTATGCAAAAGGTTTCGACAAGTTCAAGGGATTGACTACGATGAGACCTTCTCACCCGTAGCGATGCTTAAGTCTGTCCGAATCATGTTAGCGATTGCGCATTTTATGATTATGAAATTTGGCAAATGGATGTAAAGACGCATTCTGAATGGATTTACGGAAGAAGAGTTGTATATGATGCAACGAGAAGGTTTTATCGATCCAAAGGAGCTAACAAAGTATGCAAGCTCCAATGATCCATATATGGACTGGTGCAAGCATCTCGGAGTTGGAATAAGCGTTTTGATAGTGTGATCAAAGCATTTGGGTTTGTCTGAGACTTTTGAGAAGCTTTGTATTTACAAGAAAGTGAGTGGGAGCTCTGTAGCATTTACGATCTTATATGTGGATGACATATTGCTGATCGGAAATGATATAGAATTTCTGGATAGCATAAAGGGATACTTGAATAAGAGTTTTTCAATGAAAGACCTCGGTGAAGCTGCTTACATATTGGGCATTAAGATCTATAGAGATAGATCAAGGCGCTTAATTGGACTTTCACAAAGCACATACCTTGACAAAGTTTTGAAGAAGTTCAAAATGGATCAAGCAAAGAAAGGGTTCTTGCACGTGTTACAAGGTGTGAAGTTGAGTCGGACTCAATGCCCGACCACCGCAGAAGATAGAGAGAAAATGAAAGATGTTCCTATGCTTCAGCCATAGGCTCTATCATGTATGCAATGCTGTGTACCAGACCTGATGTGTGCCTTGCTATAAGCCTAGCAAGGAGGTACCAAAGTAATCCAGAGTGGATCATCGACAGCGGTCAAGAACATCTGAAATACGAAAAGGACTAAGGATATGTTTCTCGTATATGGAGGTGACAAAGAGCTCATCGTGGGCAGTTACGTTGATGCAAGCTTTGACACCGATCCGGACGATTCTAAATCGCAGACCGGATCGTATTTACACTAAGCGGAGGAGCTGTCGGTTGGTGCAGTTCTAAACAAAGCGTCGTGGCGGGATCTACATGTGAAGCGGAATACATAGCAGCTTCGAAGCAGCTAATGAAGGAGTGCGGATGAAGGAGTTCATATCCGATCTAGGTGTCATACCTAGTGCATCGGGTCCAATGAAAATCTTCGTGACAATCTTGGAGCAATTGCCTTAGCAAAGGAATCCAGATTTCACAAGAGGACCAAGCACATCAAGAGACGCTTCAATTCCATCGGGACTTAGTCGGGCGGAGACATAGAGATTTGCAAGATACATACGGATCTGAATGTTGCGACCCGTTGACTAAGCCTCTTCCATGAGCAAAACATGATCAGCACCAAGACTCCATGGGTGTTAGAATCATTCTTGTGTAATCTAGATTATTGACTCTAGTGCAAGTGGGAGGCTGAAGGAAATATGCCCTAGAGGCAATAATAAAGTTATTATTTATTTCCTTATTTCATGATAAATGTTTATCATTCATGCTAGAATTGTATTAACCGGAAACATGATACATGTGTGAATGAATAAACAAACAACATGTCACTAGTATGCCTCTACTAGACTAGCTTGTTAATCAAAGATGGTTATGTTTCCGACCATGAACAAGGAGTTGTTATTTGATTAACAAGGTCACATCATTAGTAGAATGATCGATTGACATGACCCATTCCCTTAGCTTAGCACACGATCGTTTAGTATGTTGCTACTGCTTTTATCCATGACATATACATGTTCCTGTAACTATGAGATTATGCTACTCCGTTTACGGAGGAACACTTTGGTACTACCAAACGTCACAACGTAATCGGGTGATTATAAAGGAGTACTACAGTGTCTCCAAAGGCGGATGTTGGGTTGGCGTATTTGAGATTAGGTTTTGTCACTCCGATTGTCGGAGAGGTATCTCTGGGCCCTCTCGGTAATACACATCATCAAGCCTTGCAAGCACTACAACTAATGAGTTAGTTGTGAGATGATGTATTACGGAGCGAGTAAAGAGACTTGCCGTAACGAGATTGAACTAGGTATTGGATACCGACGATCGAATCTCGGGCAAGTAACATACCGATGACAAAGGAACAACGATGTTGTTATGCGGTCGACCGATAAAGATCTTCGTAGAATATGTAGGAACCAATATGGGCATCCAGGTCCCGCTGTTGGTTATTGACCATGAATGGTTCTAGGTCATGTCTACATTGTTCTCGAACCGTAGGGTCCGCAGCAAGGTTTCGATGGCGGTTATTATGAGTTTATGTATTTTGATGTACGAAGGAGTTGAGTCCCGGATGTGATCACGGACATGACGAGGAGTCTCGGAATGGTCGAGACATAAAGATTGATATATTGGAAGCCTATGTTTGGAGTTGGAATGGTTCCGGCGAAAACGGAATTCTGGGAGTACTTAGGAGGTTCTGGAACCCCGGAGGTAAATGGGCCTCGATGGGCCTTGGTGGAAAGGAGAAGGGCCAGCCCTAGGCAGGGCGCGCGCCTTCCCCCCCTTCCCTAGTCCTACTAGGACTAGGAGAAGGGGCCGCCCCTCTCTCTTTTCCCCCTCCGGGAATCCTAGTCCAACTAGGATTGGGGAATCCTACTCCCAGAGGGAGTAGGACTCCCTGGCGCGCCCTCCTTTGGCCGCCGGCCCCCTCCCCCCTTGCTCCTTTATATACGGGGGCAGGGGGGCACTTTGGAACACACAAGTTGATCGTGAGATCGTTCCTTAGCCGTGTGCGGTGCCCCCCTCCACCATATTCCACCTCGGTTATACCGTCGCGAAGCTTAGGCGAGGCTCTGCGCCGGTGAAACATCAAGATCGTCACCACGCCGTCGTGCTGACGAAACTCTCCCTCGACACTCGGCTGGATCGGAGTACGAGGGACGTCATCGAGCTGTACGTGTGTCAAGAACTCGGGGCGTCGGATGTAACGCGCCGGATCGGTCGGATCGCGAGGAGAACGTACGACTACTTCCTCTACGTTGTGATCGCTTCCGCTTCGGGTCTACAAGGGTATGTAGACAACACTCTCCCCTCTCGTTGCTATACATCACCATGATCTTGCGTGTGCGTAGGAAAATTTTTGAAATTACTACGTTCCCCAACAAAGACAACCCCCTCCAGCAAGATTTAGCACAGGAGGATGGAGAAGCCAGCCCTCGTGAGCGAGCGGCAGACAAAGAGGTAGAGGACGATAACTACATGCCTCCCTCCAGAGACAAGGCAAGCCTCGACGACGATGAATTTGTCGTGCCTGAGGATCCCGTCGAACAAGAGCGTTTCAAACGCAGGCGTATGGCCACGGCAACCAGCCTAAAAAAAGCAACAACAGCTTAGAGCTGATCAAGATTTGCTAGCCGACAGATGGACCGAAGTCCTTGCGGCCGAAGAGTACGAACTCAGACGCCCCTCCAAAAGCTACCCCAAACGCAAGTTGCTGCCCCGATTAGAGGAGGAAGTATATAAACCTACATCACCAGCGCACAATACGGCCGACCGGCCACCTCGTGGCCGCAACAGAGAGGCCACTAGGCCCTCCACTAAAGCCGCACCCCGGCATCGCTCGAAAAGTACAAAGCCACAGGGGAATGCGCCGGACTTGCGAGACATATTGGAGGATAAGGCAAGACAATCAAGATCGATCTACGGATCGCATGGGCGCCCCACGATACGCGACGACAACCATCGCGCCGGATACAACAACTCCAGCCGGGCCGAACACAGTAGACAAAGCTCGCTTGAGCTACGTCGTTATATAGCCCAATACAGAGGCGCCGCACACCCACTATGCTTCACAGATGAAGTAATGGATCATCAAATCCCCGAAGGGTTCAAACCCGTGAACATTGAATCCTACGATGGCACAACAGATCCCGCGGTTTGGATCGAAGACTATCTCCTTCACATCCACATGGCCCGCGGTGATGATCTTCACGCCATCAAATACCTCCCACTCAAGCTTAAAGGACCAGCTCGACATTGGCTCAACAGCTTGCCGGCAGAATCAATTGGGTGTTGGGAGGACACGAAGCCGCATTCCTTGATAACTTCGAGAGCGCGTATAAAGCGACCACCGAGCG
The DNA here is from genome assembly GCA_021437245.1 of Aegilops speltoides. Taxonomy (NCBI): domain Eukaryota; kingdom Viridiplantae; phylum Streptophyta; class Magnoliopsida; order Poales; family Poaceae; genus Aegilops; species Aegilops speltoides. Next base: position 464,945,401 of record CM038145.1, on the reverse strand, counting down.
CCGATGACCTAAGCCACATAATTCAGCAGCCAGACGAATCGGCCAGACAATTCTGGACACGGTTCTTAACCAAGAAAAATCAAATCGTCGACTGTCCAGAAGCAGAGGCCCTTGCAGCCTTCAAACACAACATCCGCGACAAATGGCTTGCCCGGCACCTAGGACAGGAAAAGCCGAAATCCATGGCAGCCCTCACATCACTAATGACCCGCTTCTGTGCGGGAGAGGACAGCTGGCTAGCCCGCAGTAACAACCTCACCAAAAATTCTGGTAGTCCGGACACCAAGGACAGCAATGGCAGGTCGCGTCGCAATAAGCACAGACGCCGCATTAACGGCGATAATACTGAAGATACGACAGTCAACGCCGGATTCAGAGGCTCTAAACCCGATCAGCGGAAAAAGCCATTCAAAAGAACTACTCCGGGCCCGTCCAATTTGGACCGGATACTCGATCGCTCGTGCCAGATACACGGCACCCCCGAAAAGCCAGCTAATCACACCAACAGAGATTGTTGGGTATTCAAGCAGGCAGGCAAGTTAATTGCTGAAAACAATGACAAGGGACTACATAGCGATGACGAGGAAGAGACCCGGCCGCCGAACAATAGAGGACAGAAGGGTTTCCCCCCACAAGTGCGCACGGTGAACATGATATACGCAACCCACATACCCAAAGGGAGCGGAGCGTGCGCTCGAGGGGCGTATCTGCCGATGGAGCGATCGCCCCAAAGTTCAATCCATGGTCCTCCTGCCCGATCACTTTTGATCGAAGGGACCACCCCCCACCCCAGCATCCGCCACGGCGGGTTCGCCGCATTGGTTCTAGACCCAATCGTCGACGGATTTCACCTCACTAGAGTCCTGATGGACGGCGGGAGCAGCCTGAACCTGCTTTATCAGGATACAGTGCGCAGGATGGGCATAGACCCCTCAAGGATTAAACCCACAAAGACGACCTTCAAAGGCGTCATACCAGGAGTAGAGGCCAATTGTACAGGCTCAGTTACACTTGAAGTGGTCTTCGGATCCCCGGATAACTTCCGAAGCGAGGAGTTAATCTTCGACATAGTTCCGTTCCGCAGCGGCTATCATGCACTACTCGGACGAACCGCGTTTGCAAAGTTCAATGCGGTGCTGCACTACGCATACCTCAAGCTCAAGATGCCAGGCCCTCGAGGAGTCATCACGGTCAACGGAAACACTGAACGCTCTCTTCGAACGGAGGAGCACACAGCGGCTCTCGCGGCGGAAGTACAGAGTAGCCTCTTAAGGCAATTCTTGAGTCCGGCTGTTAAGCGACCGGACACCATCAAGGGCGCCCGGAGTAACCTATAACAAGATCACCTGGCACGTTCCGAGCACGCATAGCAATGCGGCCCCAACCCCAGCCCTCGCAAAATTGCAAGACCAGTACTACGCGTACATCACTACGCTCTGGAGATACCATGGGCATAGGGGAGGGGCACGACCACGGCAGCCCCAGAGTGCGGCTCAACCACACCAGGGGCTCCCAAACGTGTCATCCTTTTTTTCTTTCTTTCTTTTCTTATCCTCAGGACTCCGTTTCCCGGAAGCCCCGCCCGGCAGTAGACCCGCCGAACTCACGATGTAACAGCCAGGGAAGCAGAAAAGCTACGACGAGTATCCAGGTGGTCTCCATTACGAGCATTATACCTGTTTTATACACCATTCCACAGCCTACCTGAGGGAGTCCTGGACTAGGGGGTGTCCGGATAGCCGGACTATCGATATCCGCCGGACTCCCAGACTGCGAAGATAGAAGATTGAAGACTCCGGCTCGTGTCCGGAAGGTACTTTACTTGGCGTGGAAGGCAAGCTTGGCAATACGGATATGTAGATATCCTACCATTGTAACCGATTCTGTGTAACCCTAGCCTCTCCGGTGTCTATATAAACTGGAGGGCCTTAGTCCGTAGGACACAACATTACATCTCAACAATCATACCATAGGCTAGCTTCTAGGGTTTAGCCTCATTGATCTCGTGGTAGATCTACTCTTGTACTACCCATATCATCAATATTAATCAAGCAGGACGTGCGGTATTACCTCCATCGAGAGGCACTGAACACAGGTAAAAACATTGTGTCCCTCGTCTCCTGTTACCATCCGCCTAGACGCACAGTTCGGGACCCCCTACCCGAGATCCGCTGGTTTTGACACCGACATTGGTGCTTTCATTGAGAGTTCCTCTATGTCGTCACCGATAGGCTCGATGGCACCTTCAACCTTCAACGCTGTCCAGGGTGAGACTTTTCTCCCCGGACAGATCTTCGTATTCGGCGGCTTCGCACTGCGGACCAACTCTCTTGGCCATCTGGAGCAGATCGAAAGCTACGCCCCTGGCCGTCAGGTCAGATTCGGAAGCCTAAACTTCACGGCCGATGACCGTGGAGATTTGATCTTCGACGGACTCGAGCCACAGCCAAGCACACCGCACTGTGACGATGGGCATGATCTAGCTCTGCCGCCGGACAGTGCTTTGGAGGCCGCACTCGAATCCGCTCCGACTATTAGCCCGGAGCCGATTGCCCATGACGAGGGCCGGTGGATAGACGCCGCCCTGGGGGCTTCAACATCTACGGCGATGGAGCCGAATACCAATCTTGTCCCCTGCGAAACTCGTGATCCCGAGGCGCCGGACTCCTCGCCGGACTCCGAGCCTCCCGCGCCCCCGCCAATTAAGCCAGGTTGGGCGCCGGTTATGGAATTCACCGCCGTGGACATCTTTCAACACTCGCCTTTTGGCGACATCCTGAATTCCCTGAAGCATCTCTCGCTGTCAGGAGAATCCTGGCCGGACTATGGCCAGGACGGTTGGAGTACGGACGATGAAAAAATTCAGAGCCCACCCACCACCCACTTTGTAGCCACTGTCGTAGATCTAACCGACATGCTAGACTACGACTCCGATGACATCGACGCTATGGACGATGATGCCGGAGACGAATAGGACCCAGCGCCCACGGGGCACTGGAAGGCCACCTCGTCGTACGACGTCTACATGGTGGATACTCCAAAAGAAGGGGATGGCGAGAAAGCAGCGGAGGAAGATTCTCTAAAGAAGCAACCCAAACGCCGGCGTCAGCGGCGTCGCTCTAAATCCCGCCACAACAAGAATGAAGAATCCGACACGGGAGATAATAACACCCCAGAGAGTGCCGAAGACAAACCCCTCCAGCAAGACTCAGCAAAGGAGGATATAGAAGTAAGCCCTCACGAAAGGGCGGCAGAAGAAAAGGTTGAGGATCACAACTATGTACCTCCCTCCGAAGATGAAACAAGCCCCAATGACGATGAACTCGAGGAGCCCGTCGAACAAGATCTTTGCAAACGCAGGCTCATCGCTACAGCAAGAAGCCTGAAGAAGGAAAAATGGAAGCTCAACACAGTGGAAGACGCGCTCCAGATAAGATGGAGCAAAGTGCTCAAAACCCATGAGCGAGCACGGCAACAGCCACCAATCGAAGAGCTACCGAGCGCAAGCTGCTCCTGAATTCGACGAAGAGGCCATAAAGCCCCCACCGTCAAATGGCCCAGCCAGTCCATCTACGGACCCAAAAGGAAAGCCCCAATAACCAAAGGAACACGTCAAGTGTCCGACGATAGCGGCACGCATACAAATGCAGGCGCCACACACCCACTATGCTTCACAGACGAGGTCTTTGGAACACGAATTCCCAGCAGGTTTAAACCCATAAACATAGAAGCCTACGATGGAACAACAGACCACAGAGTCTGGATAGAAGACTATATATCTGCATATACATATGGCGGAGGAGACGATCTCCACGCCATAAAATATCTACCCCTCAAGCTCAAAGGGCCAGCCGTCATTGGCTCAAAAGCCTCCCGAAAACACTTGGAAGTTGGGAAGAGCTTGAGGAAGCGTTTAGAGCAAATTTTCAAATGACTTATGTCCGGCCTCCGGATGCAGATGACCTAAGTCACATAACTCAACAGCCCGGAGAGTCAGCGCGGAAATTCTAGAACAGGTTCCTTACCAAAAAGAACCAAATAGTCGACTATCCGGACAACAAGCCTTAGCAGCTTTTAAGCACAATGTCCGAGACGAATGGCTCGCCAGACACCTCGGTCAAGAGAAACCGAGGACAATGACCGCATTAACAAGCCTCATGACCCGCTTTATGCGAGAGAGGACAGCTGGTTGGCAAGAAGCGGCACCAGCGACCCAAGTACATCGAGATAAGAGATGGAAGCGGAAAATCACGGCGCGAAAAAAACAAATACGGAATAAAGAGAAAAGCCCAAAGAGCACGGCGAATAACGCCGGATTCAAAAGCTCACGGCCAAATAATAAAGCTCAACCCATCAAGGACGACAATGACGAACCGCCTAACCTACACAAAATTCGGGTCGGTTGTCAAATCCACAGTACCCGGAAGGCTCGCAAATCACACCCACGAGGATTGTTGGGTTTTCAAACAGTCCGCCGACTAAACGCCGAACGCAAGGGGCTCGACGCGTCAAGCGAAGAAGATAAACCCTGCCAGCAGGGCACCGGAAAACAAAAGACTTTCCACAAGGGGTTAAAGCAGTAAACTCACTTCATGTGAGGACACGGAAAAACAGTGCGGCACTTTCTAAAAAGAGCTTCGCACGGTCCAGCCAAGCAATCCATAGAGATTGGATATCAAAACCAATCACTTTCGACCACCGGGATTATTCCAGAAGTGTTCGAACAGCGGGACGGACTCCCCTGATATTGAATCCGATAATAGACGGACTACAATTCACAAACGTCCTAATGGACGGAGGCAGTGACTTAAACCTGCTATATTCAAACACAATCCGTCGGATGGGGATAGACCCTACCAAAATTCGACACAGCCGCACTTCCTTCAAAGGAGTTACGCCAGGCCCTTACGCCAAGTGCACAGGCTCGATATTACTCGAAGTCATGTTCGGATCACCGAACAATTTTCGACGAGAAAAGTTAATTTTCCATATCGTCCCATTTAAAAGTGAACATCAAGCACTATTGGGACGAAGGCTTTGTCCGCTTCAACGCCATACCGCATTCGCGTCTCTTACACTTAAGATGCCCAGTCCACATGGCACCATTTCGGTCACGAGGTCACTTAAAGACCCGGATTCGGATAGACGAATCCGGACTCAGCAAGTTAGGGCTCCCTAGCCGCATACCCTTTCATAAGGGCTGCGCGCAACTAACCACGGTTTCATATAAACCTAGCTTTAATTATTTGCACTTATTATTTTGCATTATTTTCGCACGAACTGTTTCTAAAACTAAAATGTTCCTCTTTTTCTACAGATGAACAAACGTGCGTACCCGTCCAGGATAATGGCACAACGGAGACACAGGCGCAGACGTGCAGTAGGGACCCGTTGCAAGGATTCTTTTCAGATTAAGACCCTACGTAGACCTTTTTATTACTGTCTTTGTTGCTAAATCGCCCTCGGCTTCTTCCTATAGCCGAGGCGGGGCCTGACGCTTTGGCATTGGTCGCGTCAGAAGACAATGCCCGTACCTGGACACAAGGGGCTTAGGGCATAATTCTGCCCGTCATCATAAAAGTCCGAACACCTCAGGGAGTGTTCGGCGTCTCAAGTTGGGCACTATATGCATCAACTCCAAATCATGTCTTTGGTCAAATGTTGGGTTTGCCCGGCTCCTGTGTTTTGCTGCCTTACGTTCCGTATCACCCGGCTAACGCGCACCGGAGAACTATCGCGATTGTGCCCCAGTTAATGGCGAGCACCTCGAGAGAAAAGCGAAAACCGATCATCATGATGTAGCGAGAGTCTGGTCAGCCACTTGATCGACCACGGAATGTTTAGAATTCCCCGCTTTGACGAAGGGCCGCTTCCCGGTCAGGCACATACGCACCCCGAATCCGGAGATGTGCGGTGCCATTAGGGGCTATATCGTAGCCCCACCCTCGAGCTCCATTGGCTAAGTGAAAGAGATAAAGCATTATAGTCCGGATTGCCTCGTTCGCTACGCTATCACCTCCTTATAACAGGACCGAGACGTCGGATTAAAGTGTGAAAAAGCGCTATTTTGCGAACACCCCAGCACCTTGTGCAAGGGGGCTGAAGCCGAAGACGGCATCTTTCAGGTTATACACAAGTATACTTAAACGGCCGCAAGGAGAAGTTTTACTACTTGGAAGCACAAGTATAAAAAGCATTCATACCATAATCACTGATATACAAGTTAATGCATTCCATTGAACGTTACATTCTTTGAGCACTGCGACTCTATTATCTGACGCCAAGCGCATAACTTCCCGAAATAATGCTCGGCAGAAGCTGGTTCCCATCCGAACCTGGCGGCAACAGCGGTGGCATCCATCTCCGGACATGCGCCTTTACACGGGCGAGCCATCCGCGCCCGATGCAAGCCGACCGCTTCATCTCCTTGATATGCGGCACCGCCCCAAGGAACTGCTGCAGTAGGCCGAAATAGCTCGTCGCCTTGGACCTCTCTGGCCACACATGGGCCACGATGTCAGTCATAGCCAGCCCGGACAGTCTATTCAGTTCAGCCCATTCAGCCAACCTGTCCGACAGAGGAAGAGGATGATCCGGACTGTGGAATTGAGTCCAATATAACTCTTCCACCTCGTGATCCCCCTGGCTCCGGAAGTGCTTAACGGCGTCAGCCGCACTCGCAGCTAAGTCCATATAAGGATCCTCCGAACTCCACTGCCGCTCAAATTTAGCGTACTTGGCATCCATAAACCGGCGACGCGTAAGAAACGGCTTGCCAGCCGTGATTTCTCTGGCTTGGCGCAGCTCCTCCTTGATAGCCCGCATTGCAGAACGGGCATCCTTGGCTTCGGTGGTGGCCTTCTTCAGGTCTTCCCGCTCCGATAAGCGCTCCTTTTCAAGAGCCTCACTACGGTCGGTAGCATCCTTTAAATTCTTGGCCAATTCGGCCACCTCCACCCTGCTTAGGCAGCGCGCAGCCTTTTCGGCCTTCAACTCCTCGGCCGCCCTCGCGGCAGCCGCATCACTTCTTCGGGCTTGCTCCTTAGCTTGTGCAAGCTCGGCCCGAAGTCTCTCCATAGCAGCAGCACTGTCTGCATAAACAGCATATAACTTCTCAGAGGAGGGCTTTAACCCACTCAATAAAGCGGCCACGGAGAATTTATTTACCTTGCGACTCGTCAAGTCGCTGATTGACAAGTGCGATGTCAGCATCTGCCATGTCCAATTGCCGACTTCGATTCGGCAAACTGATCAGTCCGGCTGGCCCCCGGACTATCCGCCACATGCGAGCGGCGGTATTCATTACCTGAGACATTTAGATTTTTGATCCTCGATGCGCTGTCGTCTTCGACAACCTACCGAGTCTCGAAACTACTATCTATACTGGCGCATTTTCATATGCACTGGCTGTTAAAAAAACAAAGGGGTACGCCATTTTCGCATACCTCAAATCCCGCCAGCAAGCTCATGGCGGCCTCACGCAATCCGCTTTCAGCGGACGAAATCCTTCCAATCACCATACGCATTAACGCACGGTGATCTTCTGAAATGGACGCCCTCTCAAGCAAACTCTTGATTCTCGGCGGACTCGGTGGGTGTTGAACTCTTTGGCCCCTCCGGACTCGGGGCGCCCTCGTGGCGACACTTGGGCTCGCTTTGCCTCATCTGGCGGCGCGGCAGACGGAGGCGTATCGCTCTCCATCATCTCCGGAAGAAGATCCCCCGAGGACGAACTCATCTGAGACGGCTGCAGATCCGAACTGCGATATAAATATTTCGGTTACCTACAGAAGCATAAACGAAGGTACTTCCTTATTAAAACTTTCTCTTTCATACTCACGGCTCGTTGGAGGGCTGGTCCTTGGGCGATGATTGCGCGTCCGGATTCTCTCCGGACGCCGGACCCCCCGGTGGGGATTTCTTCCCACGCTTAGGGGCTGGGACCTCCGGATCTTCGGAGGCGGTCCTCTTCTCCTTCTGAAGGGAGGGATCCTTGGTTCCCTCCTCTTGATCGCCTTTGACGAAGTATTAGCTCCTTTATCTCCCCGTCGCCCCCCTCGTGGCGCAACCTCCAACATTCTCGACCAGCACGGGCTCCAAGGCGGTCTCGGGAGGGGGCCAGACACCTTATCAGCCTTGATCGCGCCACCCATTCCTGTAGAGAATAAAAAAGGGGTCAGGAGATGATCTTTTGAAAGGCATACAGATAGAACGTCCGAGTTTTGAGCTACTTACCTGAGTATCCGGGCGATCGCGACTTGAGCCTGCGTCCTCGGCCAAATCCGGACACGCTACCTGCGGTCCGAAGAACAGCTTGTACATCTCCATGGGTGTCGCGCCCATAAAATGCTGGAGAATACGAGGTCCCTCCGGATTGTGCTCCCATAGCCGGAGAGGACGACGTTTGCAGGGTAGGAGGTGCCCGACTAGCATGACTTGCATCACCTTGACCAGGCCGATCTCCCTTGTTTGGAGGTCTCGAATCTGGCAGTCAAAGGCGGGCACGCCCTCGACGGCCCCAGTTGAGCCCTTGGTTGACCCACGACATCAGTTCTGTGGAGGTCCCGGCGGAAGGAGGGCGGCGGCTTCTGCTTGCTGCCCCTTGGAGCGGTGACGTAGAACCACTCCTGCTGCCACAATCCCTGTTCCTCTTGGAAGGAACCTTCGAGCCACGGGGCATCGACCTTCTTGCTTATGGTCGCCCCGCCACACTCTGCTTGATACCCCCCGATCATCTTTGGCTCCACCTTGAATGTTTTCAGCCACAGGCCAAAGTGGGGGATGACGCGGGGGAAGGCTTCGCAGACGATGATAAATGCGGAGATATGGAGGATGGACTCCGGAGCCAAGTCGTGGAAGTCCAGCCCGTAGAAGAACAGGAGCCCCCTCACGAAAGGATCCGTCGGGAAGCCCAGTCCCCGACGGAGGTGAGATGTGAAACGACATATTTCCGGGCTCGGGGCTGGCACGGCCTGCCCAGGGCAGGCAACCTGTCTGAAACCGTGGGCCAGCACTTGGCCTCACGCAACTTCAATATGTCCTCCTCCGTGATGAGGAGGGCACCCACCGCCCTGGAGGCCGGAGCCGACATTGCTGTAGATCCGGCGCCGAGTCTGAAGCTCTCGGTGTTGGAACCGGGAGCAGAGGAAAGATTCGATGCGAGGTTGAAAGACAAGGACAGGCCTTGGTCCTCTTATAAAGGGAAATAATACCAAGGGCCGTCTCGTGACCGCTTGAGATTCCCCTTCGATAGAGGAGGCGTGGCGACGGGAACGGTTGGGTTACCCACGCACGTATTGCTGAGGATCCCGGAATAAAAGGGAACACGATCTCTGCTTCGACAGGATGTGCCAAGGAAACCGCTTCGCTAAACGTGCTGAGGCGGAATAATAAAGACGATTCAAATGAGGGCTTGGCTGCGGTGTGATGTCACGCTGCGTAATACGTCAGCAGATTGAACTGAGTGTGTATTTTATTCTCTCTACGTTGGAATGTGGAAATTATTTTGCAGAGCCGGACATTATCCTGGTGTTCATTATCTTCTCCGGATTATTCAAGGGAGGAACCCGCCTTGCAATGCCGAACATTATGCACGCCGGACTTATCGCCATTGAAGACTGGTTCAGGGGCTACTGAGGGAGTCCTGGACTAGGGGGTGTCCGGATAGCCGGACTATCGATATCCGCCGGACTCCCAGACCGCGAAGATAGAAGATTGAAGACTCCGGCTCGTGTCCGGAAGGTACTTTACTTGGCGTGGAAGGCAAGCTTGGCAATACGGATATGTAGATCTCCTACCATTGTAACCGACTCTGTAACCCTAGCCTCTCCGTGTCTATATAAACCGGAGGGCCTTAGTCCGTAGGACACAACATTACATCTCAACAATCATACCATAGGCTAGCTTCTATGGTTTAGCCTCATTGATCTCGTGGTAGATCTACTCTTGTACTACCCATATCATCAATATTAATCAAGCAGGACGTAGGGTATTACCTCCATCGAGAGGGCCTGAACCTGGGTAAAAACATTGTGTCCCTCGTCTCCTGTTACCATCCGCCTAGACGCACAGTTCGGGACCCCCTACCCGAGATCCACCGGTTTGACACCGACACTACCCCTGGAGGGGGACATGTTAAATAGTCCCACCCCTTGCTTATCGCACTATTTGTATCATTCTGCATTCATCGCAGTATTTTTCGAATAAATAATGCATCGCTTTTCGCTTAATCATTGCATTCCTTTTTATATATATGTTCACTTATGACATATTGCACCCGTACGCTTTGGTACGGCCAAATACACCAGGGGCTTAAGTTCCCCAAATTATGCTATGATAAATCCGAACACTTTCACAAGTGCGGCACCCCGAACTTATAGCATTATATGCATCGGCTCCGAATCATGTCTTGGGTCAATAGTTGGGTTTGCCCGGCTCCCATGTTTTGGTACCTTACGTTCCGTTATATCGGCTAAGGTAGTGCTGGGAGAACCACTGCGATTGTGCCCCAGTTGAGCTGGGGTGAGCACCTCAGTGGAGAAAGCTAAAACTGACCGTCATGATGGGGCGAGAGCCGGTCGCTGTTCGAGAGGTTTTTTCGAGTCCCTAAAGACTTATGCCGCTTAGAGCGAGGAACCGGCTTTGTCCGGCCCAGGCGTGGATAGCGTCCCGAATTTGGCCTTCCGAACACTAGAGGCTTCGCCAAAGTTTAAAATTATAGAATTCTACGGCTAAGTGAGAGTGTTCAAGCAATACAAGTCCATTTGCCTCGTTCGTTGTGTTGAGCGCCTCCCTAGAAGGACCCAATAATGGGAACAAGAGCGCTCAAGTTTATCTCAAACACCCCAGCACTTGTGGCATGGGGGATGAAGCCAACGACTTTTGCCATCTCTCAGATTTAATAAACGGCCGCACAGAAGGTAATATTTTAAATTAACAAGCATTGCTTCACGCATATGAACAAAGTTTTCAGAGCACAGGATAACAAAATGCGAGTTTACTCAAAAATTACATCTTTGGAGCACTCACCTGCAATAATGCGGGCACCCTTCAGGACACCCTTATAATACATCTCGGGCATACGATACTCCTTGCCCTGCGGTGGCGCGTCCGTCACAAGCTTCTCGGCGTCCATCTTGCCCAGTGCACCTTAGCGCGGGCAAGGGCCCGACGGGCACCTTCAATGCAGGAGGAGTGCTTGATGACGTCAACCCACGGACATGCGTCCACCAGCCGCCGCACCAGACCGAAGTAGCTCCCAGGCATGGCTTCTTTGGGACACAACCGAACTATAAGGCCCTTCATGGCCTGTTCGGCCACCTTGTGGAGCTCGACCAGCTGCTTCAGCTGGTCGCTCAGGGGCACCGGATGTCCGGCCTCAGCGTACTGAGACCAGAACACCTTTTCTGTCGAGCTCCCCTCCTCGGCTCTGTAGAATGCGGCAGCATCGGACATGCTACGAGGCAGATCTGCGAACGCTCCTGGAGAGCTCCGAATTTGGGTAAGTAACAAGTAATTCACTTTTACATGCTTGCTTTGCATGAAAAATGTCTTACCCGCAGCTATCTTCTTTACTGCCTCAATTTCCTGGAGGGCCTTCTGAGCTTCGGCCTTAGCGGCTTTGGCACTCTCAAGAGCCGACGCGAGCTCGGACTCTCGAGTCTTCGAGTCACGCTCCAAACTCTCGTGTTTTTCCACGAGAGCCTGGAGCTCTTGCCGCACCTCCGCCACCCGCGCCTCCTGCTTCTCTCGCCCGGCGTGTTCCGTGGCCGCATTACGTTCGGCCGCAGACACCGCCTCCTTCAGGGTCGCTACCTCGTTCGCAGCCCCTGGAGTACCCACGTTATTCCTGTCATTTTTATCTATGCAACCAAATCCTTTTCTATAAGGCACAACTTTAATAAGGTGTTACTCACCTTCCTTGTCCTCGAGCTGCTTCTTGGCACGACCGAGCTCGATCTCGAACCGCTTGAGGCTCTGCTTCAAGGAATTGACCTCCGCAGTCAGTGCGGCAGAGGTCAGCAGTGCAGCCTGCATTCCCATATTGACATATTTGTGTTAGACTCCTACATATATCTTTTTAGATCCTCAGTTCGGCTTTTCCTTCCGAACACCGAACTGAGCATCAGGAGCTACTGTCTATGCGGTACTATTTTGCATATCTTAAAACCCTTACCTCAAAGCCTATTAGAAGGCTGGTGCAGGCTTCGGTCAGCCCGCTCTTGGCGGACCGAACTTTCTGAATCACCGCACTCATAACAGTGCGGTGCTCCTCGTCGATGGAGGCGCCTTTGAGCGCCTCCAGCAAGTTATCCGGCGCCTCCGGTTGGACGGAGGCCGCCGGCGTCGCTGTCTTGCCCTTCTCGCGAAGGGGCCGCCCGCCGGACTCTGGAACCACTAAAGGTTCCGGTGCGGAGTTCGGTCCAAAGTCCGGGAGGTTGCCCTGCGGCACCTCCGGGGCCTCCTCCTCCTAGCGGGTCCCCTTCTGGGACCCTACCTCGGCGTCGTCTACGTCACGGGGGGAGGAGGCGGTCGGAAGTGAATCGCTATTCACATCCGACGAACCCAAGGACCCGCTCGATGAAGCGGGAAGATCGTCCTTGGGCGGACTACAGGGTTGTATGCGGCGTTAGAAGACATTATGCGACAAAAAGAAAAATTATGAGTTATTCAGGAGTCCGGACACTTACGATCTCACCAAGGGCTTGGCCCTCGAAGGCCACTCCTCGTCGCCGTCGTCGGCGTTGGTGGAACAGTCCGGGGGAAGGGTCCTTCCTTTCTTGGACCCTTCGGCCTTCCCCGTTGGGGAAGCCTTCCTCTTCTTCTCTCCCCCCACTGGGGGAGAGGCCTCTTTCTTCTCCTCCTCATCTTCGTGGGAGGAGTCCGCCTCGGAGTCATCGGACGATGAATCCGATAACACCTAGCGCCGGGAACTCCTCCGGGTTCCCGTGGCCTTCTTCTTGGCCTTCTTCTCCGGCACCACGTAAGGCGCCGGGACCAGCAGCCCTGTCAAACAGGCATCCGCTGGGTCTTCTGGAAGGGGAGCCGGACAGTTAACCTGTCCGGATGTCTTCTGCCAGGCCTGTTAAAGGTATTGGGAGTTTAGATCCCACATAGAGTCAAACTATGAAAAGCAAGTGTCCCGTAAAGGATAATATAGATTACCTCGCCAGCCGGACGCTACGAGGTGAATCCGCAATCTTTGGTAGCGGATGCGGGAGCCTCGGCACCCTTGAACAGCACCCTCCAGGCCTCTCGTACGTAGTGTCGAAGAGCCTGCTCAAAGTCTGGTGCTGTGCCGGATCGAACTCCCACAAGTTGAAGTCCCGCTGTTGGCCGGGGAGAATCCGGCGGATGAGCATGACCTGGATTACGTTGACAAGCTTGAGCTTCTTGTTCACCAGGGTTTGGAGACATGATTGGAGTCCAGTCAGCTCTTCCGAATCGCCCCACAATAGGCCCTTCTCTTTCCAGGAGGTGAGCCGCGTGGGGATGCCAGATCTGAATTCGAGGGCCGCTGCTCATTCGGGGTCACGCGGCTCGGTGATGTAGAACCACCACGATTGCCACCCTTTGATGGTTTCCACGAAGGAGCCCTCGAGCCAGGTAACGTTGGGCATCTTGCCCACCATGGCGCCTCCGCACTCCGCTTGGCTGCCCCCCACTACCTCGGCTTGACGTTAAAAGTCTTTGGCCATAAGCCGAAGTGGGGCTGGATGCAGAGGAAAGCCTCGCACACGACGATAAACGCCGAGATGTTGAGGATAAAATTCGGGGCCAGATCATGGAAATCCAGGCCATAGTACAACATGAGCCTCCGGACAAAGGGGTGGAGTGGGAAGCCCAGTCCGCGGAGGAAATGGGGAAGGAATACCACCCTTTCATGGGGCCTGGGGTTGGGGATGAGCTACCCCTCGTTGGGGAGCCGGTGCGTGATATCGCTGGACAAGTATCCGGCCTTGCACAACTTTTTGATGTGCCCCTCCGTGACGGAGGAAGCCATCCACTTGCCTCCCGCTCTGGACATGGTTGGAGAAGGTTGAGGTGAGATGTGCGAACTTGGGCGTTGGAGCTCGAGTGCACGGAGATGGATAAGCTAAGGAGGAAGAAGGCGTAGGTAAAAAGGTGGATCCTTATCCCCTTATATATGGGCGGACGAAACTATGCGTCCCCACCAGCCCGGTAAAACTCGCTTATCTCCCAAGCGCCGCAATCAATGGCGCGGTTGGGTTACCAACGTCCGTATTGATGAGAGTCCCGGAATAAGGGGACACGATCTCTGCTTTGACAAGACGTGCCAAGGAAACCGCTTCGCTAAACGCGCTGAGGTGGGACAATAAAAACGATTCGAGTAAAGGCTAGGCCGTGGTGTGACGTCATGCCATGAAATACGTCAGCAGATTGAACTTGTGTAAATATTATTATCTCTACGGTGGTATGTGGAATTTATTTTGCAGAGCCGGACACTATCCTGGTGTTCAAAATCTTCTATGAATTATTCGGAGTAGGAACCCGCCTTGCAATGCCGAAGACAATATGCGCGCCGGACTCGTCGTCATTGAAGCCTGGTTCATGGGATACTGAGGGAGTCCTGGACTAGGGGGTGTCCGGATAGCCGAACTATCATCGTTGGCCGGACTCCAAGACTATGAAGATACAAGATTGAAGACTTCGTCCCGTGTTCGGATGGGACTTTCCTTGGCGTGGAAGGCAAGCTTGGCGATACGGATATGTAGATCTCCTACCATTGTAACCGACTCTGTGTAACCCTAGCCCTCTCCGGTGTCTATATAAACCGGAGGATTTTAGTCCATAGGACGAACAACAATCATACCATAGGCTAGCTTCTAGGGTTTAGCCTCCTTGATCTCGTGGTAGATCTACTCTTGTACTACCCATATCATCAATATCAATCAAGCAGGAGTAGGGTTTTACCTCCATCGAGAGGGCCCGAACCTGGATAAAAGCATCGTGTCCCTTGTCTCCTGTTACCATCCGCCTAGACGCACAGTTCGGGACCCCCTACCCGAGATCCGCCGGTTTTAACACCGACAATGACCATTGACAACATAGTTGCAAGATCGAGCTTGGCTGACAGCAAGCCTCCCAAAAAGTGGAGACTCTGCAAGACATAGAGGTCCTTGTGAGAGCCAGGCATCCCAAGGTATGAATGCTAAATCCATAAATCCTCTGATACAATCGCTTCGAGAAATGATGGTTCGATGATGAAGTACCCCCTATACTACCCCTTCCATGCGGCATGACACAATTCTTTCTTGTCCAATGCATAAAATAAATGGATCCAAGCATCCCCGCACATTCTATTGTTTTACCTATAGAGATAACTCACAATGTCTTCATCATTTTATAATCTCAAGTACTTTGGTTAGTTCACACACTTGAGGATGGTATCTTGCCCAATGCAAATGTACTCATCAATAATGTCGGCGGCCACTCCATATACAAGCACTCAAGATATCGTGGTACACTTCTTGAAGGGATATGCACTTATTTCTCTTCGCAACATGAACCAAGGATTATTCCTCTCCACATCTTGTGCCACACTCACAAATAGATCAATATGCATCCAGAATCACCGCCTGAAAAGGTTTTTCGAATAAACCAAATTATCCACAAAGTAATCCTGAATTTTTTTAGACGTCATTCTGCCCTATTGCGATAGATGCGACAAGGGCCGAATTGAGAGCCAAGTCGTTTCTTCTTCCCCTCTTCCTCTTGCATTATCACGACCAATACCATCTAAAAGTCATCATCAACTTCTTTTTCCTCCTACTCTGATGAGTCATCAAAAATCTTTTCCAATAGCCTCTTCATCTAGATGCTACATTTTCCAATGACCTAATTCAATGTGTAATTGAGAAAAAGGAAAAAAAGAAAGGGGTCAATCAGTCGAACATCTCGCAGACATTGGCTGCATATGTTGGTCTACGTTACATCGAACGGAGTACCAACCTGTTATTGGGCGGTGTGTATACGATTGGAGTAGATGGCTAGGAAGGTTTTTACTCAACATGTATGACAACATAATCTCTGGATCAGCCCACCACATCCGCCGCATAGGCATAGTACCAGTTCTATATGACTTTACAGCTGTCAATATGTCACTTTTTACTAGTGTCAGACTATTCATTTTGGTGATGTGCATCTTAGCTATTCAGAGGCCGGATGTCACTCATCATATTTTGTATCGTTCGAAGCTAAATTGTATTTATAAAAGCATCCTTTATAAAAAGATGTTAGTCGGGCTCACAATTTCAAACAAAATTCCGTCAGAGGGGAGGGGCGTTTTGTCACCCGGGAGCATTTGCTGCCGGATGAACAGTACCGAAAAAAGTGGTAAAATGTTTTCATTTTTTGATTTTTTTTTGTGGATATTCATGTTAGTGTCGCAAGCATGCTTCACAATTATCATTCGAAATGGAGCAGTAGTGTTTCGGCAGTGAAAAAACAAATTTGGGGTGACATTTTGAGGTAACATTTGGTATTTAAATTTGTTTTTTTCAAAAGCCAAAATGTTTATCCTTTTTGCCTAAAACTTTGCAAGTAGCATTTGGATATGACTATAAATACATGAAAAAATTGTTGGGATTTTTTTGACATCTCAAAAATTATTTTTCAAACACAGGAGCACGTGCTCCGAAGAGCCAAACTGGATTTCCGGCCTCAAAGTATTTATACAGTATCAGATCCTTTGGTTGCATGTGTGGCGATGACAAAGCAGGTTACTGTCCTTTCCGGCAGCCGTTTTTTTAAACAAGGCAAAAGACTTGCCATTTTCATTGATTAAGAAGAAGAGAATTGTCTATTTAATTGACGGAAAATCGGGCTAAAACCGATACAACACAGCCCATATGACATGGGCACCACCAGCCAACCTGGCCATCGACATGGAACAAAAGCCACGACGGCACATGCCAACAGATGGCCATGCGCAAGCAACCGATAGCTCCGGCTTTGACGACGAGCAACGCAAGGGAAATATGCAGGACTTGCGCCGACCGTGCCCCCCGCAAACGACCTCCAAATGCATGTCACCGTGACCACCTGGACTCTCCAACGCAGCTCCGACTTCAAAGCAACCAGCAACCACGGAAGAGCACCTTGGACACGCCGGGAAGTACCGACTACCGAAGACCATGCCGCGACCCAAGCTTCACTCGATGCCATCATCGTTGTCAAACAAAAACCAACACCCCACCTCAGCAAACCACGCGGCGAAGATGCCGCACTCGACGGCGAAGATGTCGTCATCCACCAGTCTCCCAATCGTAGCCAGCTCCGAGACGATGCCCCCAAGGAGGAGAAAGACGCGGATACGCCTCCATCGCCCGATCCAGCGGATCTGAGGTTTCCCTCTGGAGCCAAAGCCGTGTGGAGAAGGAGGAGTACACCTGCACGCCGATGCTTCCAAGAAAGATCATGGCACCCGCGGGCGCCGCTGACGCCGGCTCCGAAGAAGACCGAAGCAAGGATTTCTCCAGGAGATGACCACCTGCAGCCACCGACTGCCGCCCATCAACCACCACCTGCCGAGGCCGACCTGAATCTGCCACGGGATCCCACAATCCAGCATGACCAGATATGCACCGCCCCCCTGGCCGTAGCCGCCGTACACCACCGCAGCACCACCGCGACCACCACCACCGCAACCACCAAAGCCGCAACGCGAAGTGCAGCGCCCAGATCGAGGAGCTAGCTCACACCAGATCTAGAATGAAGCCGCACGAATGGAGCAGCAGAGCAGATGAGCAGCATCTCCATCTGCAACGCACCTCTCGCTCCAGAGCAGCATAGCCGCCACGCCCAGCCGGTGACTGCGCCCGCCGCGCGCCAGCCGCTGCCGCGCCCAGCCGTCGATCCGCACCCCACGCGCATCCAGAGCCGCAGCGCCGCCGCAACGACGCGCCGCCCACGCCAAGCCACACGAAGCCGGATCGAGGCCGCCGCCGCAGCCGCGCGCCAACGCCGGCCTCATGCGCGACCTAGCCCACGCCACCACCAGATCGGCCACGCACAGTCGAGCGCCTGCCGCGACCACTGCGGGGCCGCGCCGCCACCTCCCAGCACGGCAGCTACCAGATCCACGCGTCCCCGTCACCGGAGAGCCCGCCGGACCCAGCCCCTCCTCCCCGAGCGGCTGACCCGCGCCGCCGGGATCCCGACAAGGGAGGGAGCGGAGAAGCCCCACCACCGCCAACGCCGCACGGGCTTCGCCCGGCGGACGCCCTCCAGCAGCGGCGAGGAGGAGGAGGGGACGGGGGGAGGGTCCTCTCGCCGACGGTGGAGTTGGAGCTCCCGTGACGCGCGCGGGGTGCGTCGCGGGAGCAGAACGTGGTGTCCTGCTTGGTTTTGGATGGGTTGTGGCACATGGGAGCCATTTTTACGAGACAATCAACAAAAACCAAACGGTGACACTCTCAATACAGTTGTTGGCATCATCTAAGACGGCGTTGACCAACACCTTGTTCAGCTACTAAGACCAACTATTTTAGCAACCACATGAATAATACTATTCTAAAATATACTGTATACGACTACTGCTGGAACTCAGAGAAATAAATCATTTCGTGCGAAGAGTAGGAAGTACGGACATGTATAGGTCACCAACACGCCCAACTAATTCCACCGTCCCCAACAAAAACCGTTTATATAAAGTCACACAACTGGAGGGTCAAAAGCACAAATACACAGAGCCTAATCACCTTAAGCAAGCAGCATCTTGCTTTAACTAGCAAACCAAGGGGAAGAAACGTCCACCAATGGCGGCGAGAGCAAGAGCGGTGGCCGCCATGTCCAGCAGCAGCAGCGTCCTCCTTGCCGCGGCGGTGGCACTGGCGCTTCTGGTGGCATCGGCATCGGCTCAGTCCGGTTGCACGACGGCGCTGGTCGGCCTGTACCCGTGCATGAACTACATCAGCGGCAACGACACGGCGCCGACCAAGTCCTGCTGCTCGCAGCTCGGCTCTGTCGTGCAGTCCCAGCCGCAGTGCCTCTGCAGCGCCCTCGGCGGCGACTCGTCGTCGCTCGGCGGTATGACCATCAACAAGACCCGCGCGCTCGAGCTGCCCAACGCCTGCGACGTGCAGACCCCGCCGGCGAGCAAGTGCAACGGCGGTAAGTGTTCGACAGCAGCTTATAAGAGAGGATCACTGCACGTTTATTTTACTGTTGTTGCTCCCTGTTTTTCTTTTTTGCGACTCTGCTCCCTGGGTCGCTGACGAAGGGCATGTCCTTTTTGCTTGCAGCTGGAGGCGGCAGTGCTCCGGGCGCTGGTTCGGGATCGAAGACGACACCGACGGCGTACTTGCAGGGTAGCGGCGGGTCATCGCTCCAGGGCACGGCGGGTCTGGTGTTCTCGCTCTCGGCCGCTGCGGTCTACGCCGTGTCCACCGTGTGAGGTCTCGGGCTATCGGCCACTGGTCCGAAGCACTAGCTGGCTGGCGATTCCCTGGATTCAGAGATGTGTTTCTTGTGAGATACTATTATTTACGCCATGTGTGAGATATTATTTACAAATCACAATATTTTTAAAGCACGATAGTTTAGCATTGGACTGAGGAGTATTGGTCAGTGTCGTGTTCCACATTTGTAATATCTCGTTTTGATGCAGTCACAGTGAGATTAACACAGAGAAGAAAGATCTTTTTTTTATCTGAGCATTATCCTATGATACTTTAAGAAAGAGAACTTCTAAGATGCTTCAGATTAGTATGTGCCGTTAGTTTGTTATTATGATCCAGTGACTAATATTCCTATTACGTCGTAGTACAAATGTAAGATGCTTCAGAAAGACATGAGCTCTTTTTCTTTTCTTTTTTTGGCGGGGATTGATATGGGCTGTCAGTTCAGTTGGGTGTAGACTTTTGTTGACGGAGCTCCAGGGACCTCCGTATTTTAAGAATATCAAAAACATATTTAAAGCTTTCTAAACAAAATCCAAAAGAATATCCATGGAAACTTATATGTATTCCGCACGAACCTGTGAAATTTCGTTTAAAAAATATTGTGATTAGTAGGATTTAAAATAAAAATTCTGCCTCAACAACACAAAAAAGGGTTCATTTTGGAAATATGTATTTGTCCTTTATCTGTATGCCATGTGTGAAAGTATAATGTTGTGAAAATTTGCACATACATAATATACATGTGTATGTGTGTTTACAAAAATAATTCAAGAAAAATTGTGCTGTGAAAATTTGAATTTTTAAAATGGGCTCACTGTAGCTCAAGCTCCGTTGGCATTTTTAGCTGTGAGTTTCTGAAGATACAATGGCTAATATTGCTACTACCTCACACAAATGAAGAAGCTTCAGATTGACATGAGCCGTTAGTTTGTTAAGATCCAATGGCTATATTCCCTAAAAAAGACCCAATGGCTATTTATTTATTTTTGCGGTGGAATGGCTATATTATTGTTACCTATATATAGGATGATATGAACGATCATGTAGGACCAATACAAACTGCATCAAATTTGTTTCCTTAGATGTTTCTATGATGATCTATTAGGTAGTCAAAATCATCCTTCATCAATGGACGGTTAAGGTTTGGGTTCTCCACCTGCCTCTCAAGATCTTGTTGGGGAATAAGAGGGCAAACACAACACACATATCACATGATCCATAGTGAACTTCAAGGACAGTTTCAACCAACAAATATAAGTGAAACGAACAAAAACAACATGCACATATGACATGGATTTGACATGGAAAGATCTCCTCAACTTGAGGAGTTAAAAACCATGGCCCCGGACCAACCGATCAACACAACTCTGGTATGAGAATGATGTGTATATAGTCTTCTCTAGAACCCCCAAGGATTTACAACACACTTGGAACTTCACCAGCTAGCAACAACAACAACCACGAAAGGCAAGATAACCATAAATCAGAGTTAGCATGTATAGTTTATGTCCCCTTCGGTAAGCTGTTAGCTGCTCTTAAACCGCTAAACCAAACTGCATGAAATTTTGGTACACAAGCAAGCACACGAGTTCCTAGTATACAGACCAAATGTTAGCTCAATTGCACGCTGTTTTCCTAACCAATTTATACATCTATAAAAACTGGTATGTGTTGGAACTGTACTAACCCAAATTGAGATAACTACTCCTAAATATAATGCTCTACTAACCCAGTGCTTAAATCATCTAACCAGATCGAATTACTTAAATTAAGAAACAAGCTCACTAAGTTTGGTCCCAATCCAAGCATGTTCAAGCTCCGACAGAATCACCTTTCCTTCTTCTTCATCTCTTCTCATGGGTTGTTCTGTTCTTTTATGTGCTCTCGCACCACTCTAAAAAATGACAGCTGCCATGGCCTGGGGAGGACTGGATGGTTTTTTCCCTGCCCTTCTACAAAGGAACCAATTTCAGTTTGGTGGGTGCAACTAAGATCAATGGTCCACAAGCACTATGTTTGGGGACTAGTGTGATGGGGTTTAACTTGACACGTATCTTAAGCTCCATCTGGAAGGACTTAACGCAACATAAGTACGTGGGAGTGTCTTGAAAGAGCTTAAGAAAACTAAAATCCCCATACTGGAGGTGCACGACAAAACCTACATTTTCTATCTGTATATCTATGCCAGGAAGAAGTCCTTGCTAGAACCAAGATATCCTCAAGCTCAATTTGGATTTGCTCTAGTCTTTCATCTCATCCTCGTCAACAAAATGTTACTCAAATAGTGCATCCAAATTATCAAGTTCATGAGAAGATATTCATTGTTCACCACCAAATGAATACCCCATCCTTTAGTTTTACAATGAAGCAGTTTGGCATTCAATTGACAAGTCTCAATATGTTTACACTAAGGAGAGGGATATTCCAAAGTACCATGATCTAGCTAAACAATGTCACCCTTAATCAACAACGACTACTAAAAATATTAAAAGCTATGTTTCCATTAGAGAGAGAGAGATAGAGAGATGGACAATAACTTACAATACATGGTTGTGAGGGCGCATACAAGTTTACGCGGCATGGATCAATGCTGGATCAATTCTAGGTTACTCAAGTACATCGACCTGGTGCAGTCCTAGCCACAAAGTTCTCTTTTCTATGTGCTTATCATCATCATGAGAGAGAGAGAGAGAGAGACGCACAGAGCAAGCAAATGAGATGTTTTGTATCAGCAAAGGGCTGGCCCTCTCAAGGGATGGGGGTTACTTATATATAGGCGGGACGAAAAAGTCAATTCTTGGGTGAAAAGCAACGTCCCTAGAAGTTCTGAACATGCGCACCCGAGATTTTTGGACACGTTCAAATTTCAATTGCCAGATGGCAAACCAATATTTTTGGAAGTAAATTTGAATGGCCAAACGGGAAACCTATACTTTTGGAAGTTTGCAACAACATCTAGACGTATCGAGCCGTCCAAAAACACGTTACTTGAGCATACCAAACAGAAACATATGGAGGTTCCGAACAACAAGTACATGTTTTTGTCCTCATCGAAAAGATACACCACTTGGTAGTAGCAAACAGGCTTCACTTGGAAGTTCAGACCTAATAGAGCATCCATGAAAGGGGAAGGAACATAAAATGACTAAGCTTGGACAACTCTACTCAAATTTTTTGGAACTATATTGAAACTGTCGTGGTGGAGAAAGCATAACATTCTCGAAAGTACATAACACAATCAACTCAGAGGCACCGGGTTTAACACATCATTGTCTGAAATAAGAATTGGAGTTTGGTGGTTCCGGGAACAAAGCTCGGCAGTTTCTAATCCACACTTGGGATTTCTCACTAGCTCTCATGCCACATGGTTTGGATAAACCTGTCCACTAGTCCGGTGGTTCCAAAGAAGTGTAAAAAGGGAAAGATGCGCATTTTCATTGGAATAGATTGAGTGCAAGTCTCCCTCTTAACATTACGTTTGTCCTTGAGACTTAATGTAGAGAATGCTCCACTTAAATCCTATGAAAGATATGCAAGTAAATCTTATCATCTCTTTACTCAGTTTAAGAGGTAATATATTTTCCAACTATTCTATGGAATGATACGATTTGGCATTGAAAGTGAGGTGGGAATGAGTTGTTGTGATGTTAGTGCTAGGCATTGATGTGGAGAAAATTGAGAGGGGCCTAAAAGAGGATGAAAAGGTGGCCGGTTCCACAGGGACATATTCATTTTTCACTTGCTATGGATTCAATCGTTGAATTTGCAACCGTTTATTTTTTTTTAAATATGCATGCACACATGATTCAGATACAAGTATTGGGGAGACTAAATTATCAACATGGATAATGAGACGACTAAGAAAAATAACAATGTAACTTACACAATTGACAGGAGATGTCGACTAACCTAATTACATTTACTGAATGTGAGTGGGCATCATGTTTTAGATTTGTGCAAGAATCCTGTTGAATTTACTGAATAAGAATGGTTGAAGATTTGTGGCTTAACAAATAATCTTGTGTCTTTATTTATTTGTACATTGTGTCTTTCTGTAGTTGAATTGGGGTTGCTTTCTTTTTGTTCATGAAAAGTCTGATTTAGCTGAATGTATTAGACTATACCTGAATTCTGGCTGCTGTCTTTTCTGTTCATGAATGGTTGTCCGTGTAGTTTGTTTGGTCTGATTATATTTACAAGCACCTGTTTTTCTTTGCGAGTGTGTTGCGGGGTCATGCGGGCTACCACGTTGTCCACGAAAAATCAAGCGATGTGTGGTGGGCAGCCGCGGTGGCCGTTGAAAATGCTGACTCCTGCTTTGGTGTTTGGCGGGCAGCCGCATCCCGCCCCGCCTGCAACCTGAGTTTTTTCCAATGAATATCTCATGATGTTTTGACTAAACATTTTTGTCACGAAACACACTATTTATACTAAACATGTTTACTTTTCCACAACTAATTTTGTTGCTAAACCTTAAATACATTTTTACTTACGCATCATTTATCAAATAATTTTAATTGCATTTCTTATTGTATTTAAGAAGATAAACCGCATAGTGCAGTGCTATAGTAGAACACTATTATGGCATTGTAGTATATTTAAAAGTTTTAACTTTTCACTGCCTAAACTTTGTTTAAATGGAGAAAATATCTTAAAGTAAAAAAATGACATTCAACTACAAATAATGTGTGCCACTTATGTGTACCATAATTCATTGATATATGTTTTCTTGTATGTAATACCTATAAATATGTTTATTTAAAGAGGCTTCTACAATTTTGTACTATTCTAACTGGTATCCTAACCGAGATATGTAGAGTAGAATTGCGTGTCGACATGTGGTTTGTTCTTGAATCTCATTCTCTATCCCTCCCTAGTTAGCATTACAACAATAGTTTGATTTCATTTTAGTTTGAACCTAACTTGACTATTCTAGGTACAAAATATTTTGGTATCTACAAAAATTATGAAAACTTTTTTGGGAAAAAATAGAATTATTTTTATCAACATTAATTGAGCTTTGATAAAAAATTTCATCTTGAAATTAATTTGAACCTAATATTTAGTGGCTTTGTTGGATTTGCTCTAAGTACATGTCAAGAGGATTACTTAAATCCAGCTTACATAGTCAATATAGGGAAACGATGAGAAGTCCATCTTGACAAGGGCAATTTCCTACTCCTACGTCTCCACCTTGCTCGGGACTGTGTGCAATAATTAATGGGTTGGGCCGGCCTAGTACTTTCAAAGCACGTTATAAGAGGTGGGGATTTGGCAATGGGAGTTGGTAGCGTCCATTCCACTGGCGACAAGGTTCATGGTGTTGTAGTGGTGGCAAACTAGCTAGCGGCTATAAGGCATACGGTGAGGGGGGTAGTTGAATGTTCAGACCGCCAAAATTAATTGGGATAATTCCTTGAAAAAAAATTGGATAAGGGGTGTGGGGTGCTCACCATGTATTTCGAGATGACTTTTGAGAATATAGGAGGAGACCTTAAAAATTATGGGGTCGCCTAAGGGCTAGGGGTCAAGTGAATGAATTTAGATTTTGGGTCAATCACATTTTTCTTTGATAACCATGTGCATGCGCACCTAAAAAGCTTCCATCAATGTCTCCCTTCCAGCAACCATGCTATGGTATGGCACTGATGGAATGAAGTCAAATCTACGCAAGAACAACAACAACATGTTATGATATTTGCCTGTGAGCGTAGTGATCGGTCAGATCCGGGGACCTTTTATGGGATCAATAATATGCAGCAACTCTCTTGGCTCGCTAGCTGGAGATGGAGTTCCCATTTCTCATCGTATTATGGGAAGAAGCTACAAATGTACTTATGTGGTCCAAAAAAAATATTGATTGCCTAGATTTTTTTCTCTACAACAGGCTAACACTCTACCATGGATAGTGATGCGTGCCTACAACGGCTCGCTGTGTATTTCGGTAAGCAGTCAGCAGCATGAATAAAGCACAACCTACTCTATCCAATCACGAATGTGCTAACAATTATATCTAAAATTGTATACTCTCTCAAGCTTTTGGCACATATTGCATCAATTATGACTTTGATTTTCTAACTCACCATCCTTGTCGTCCTGCTTCACCACCCCGTTTGTGATTGGCAGCCCCCACCTCAACATAAAAAATTCAATTTTAAATTTCAAACAGAAAATCAAGTACTACAATACTATTGCAACATCAAAGAAAATAACAAAGTTTTCTAAGGAAGAATGAATTAGTGGCATTTATATTACACTTTAATAAGAAAGAAAACTAATATATAATAGTGGAAGAATGAATTAGTGCCATTGGTGTGACCCTTTAAGAACAAAGAAAATGGAAAAATTTAAAAATAATGACAAAATTTACATAGAAATTGTGTTTTTAATAATATGCAATAATAAGCATATAATAGTGGATTTTTCGCAGAAAAGAAGTTTCATATGAATGAATGAATTAGTGCCATTGGTACTACTCTGTCTGTTTCTTTTTTACTTCGCATATAAGATTTGTTTCAAGTCAAACTTCGTAAAGTTTGCCAAATTTATATACAAAATTTTAAACATCTATAATACTAGAGATATACAATTTGAAAGTTAATTCAATGATGCATCTAATGATAACAATTTTATATTGTGAATGTTGATACTTTTTCTTATAGTCTTAGTCAAACTTTACTATGTTTGACTTAAGAAAAATCATATATTCGGACTAAAAAGAAAGGAGAGAGTACCCTTAAATAAGAAATAAAATGAAATCATAACTAAAACTAAATCAAAACAACGAAGTTTTGTAAAGAGTATTGCCCTTTAGAAGAAAGAAACAAAAAATAATAAAACAAATAACGACAAAATTTGCGCACACATTTACACAAAGAATAATTTTTTTTTATAATCTGTAGGAAAATATAATAGTGGAATTATGCAAAAAACAAGTTTCCTGAGAATTAATGAATTAGTAGCATTGGTATTAGCCTTAAAGAAGAAATAGAATGAACAAAAAATCAAAATAATGAAGTTTTTTTAAGTAAGAATGAATTACTGACATTGGTATTACCCCTTTTAAGAAAAAGAAAACAAAACAAAAAATAATATCAAAAGAATGAAGTTTTCTAAGAAAGAATGAATCAGTGGCATTGGTATTACCCTTGAAGAAGAAAGAAAATGAAAAAATATCAAAGCCAATAATGAAAAAGTTGCACACAATTTATATAGAAATTGCGCAATATCATAATTATCAAGAGTAAGCATATAATATTGGAATTTTTGCAAAATAAGTTTCCTAAGAATTAATGAATCAATGACATTTGTATTACCCTTAAAGAAGAAACAAAATATGCT
The DNA here is from genome assembly GCA_021437245.1 of Aegilops speltoides. NCBI lineage: Eukaryota > Viridiplantae > Streptophyta > Magnoliopsida > Poales > Poaceae > Aegilops > Aegilops speltoides. Next base: position 464,918,636 of record CM038145.1, on the reverse strand, counting down.
GTTTTTAGAACATAGGACGAGTCCCTGAAAAGTATACTCTTTCGGAGCAGGAAGTTGGGTTTTGTAGACAATTTCTTAAAACCAAGAAGTAGGTTCCTAGAGATGCTCTAAGGAGTATCCTATTTTTTTTTATCATGTCAAGGATGCTCCATGTTTATTAGTAGCAAGATAAATATCACAACCTCTATAAGTGTAGGGTAACTAGATAGTACCACGACATCATGAAGTTCCGAAACAAAATCAAGCTTAAATTCTACATAAGCGGTCTCATAAATCACCTTAAGTTGATAGACAATGCCATCATTTTTTCTACAGTTGTATTGATACGAATAACGTCAATTCTATCGAAGTGAGGTCCTCTATATTTTGATAGAAGTGATTTGTGCTCTTGGTCGAGTTCAAAAAACTTATTCCTCGCGCCATTGGTTGCATTTGTCAAGTGAGTGAACATCAGATCAATTGGTTGCATGCCAGGATAACAAAGCAAGTTACTGGAGAAAAAAAAGTTACTAGAACACTTCCTAACAGGAAGGTAAATACAAGAGATAGCCAACAACAACCACATCGCGACACTCACTACCTTTGTTAGCTTCGTGTAACACGGCATGGACCAGCACCGGCCTGGTCCAACTTTCTTTCTGAACATAACTATTTTAGCAGCCACATATCAAATACTTTTCTGAAGTAGTGCACGACAACTGCCGGAATTCAGACAAAGAAATCATTTCGTTGCAAGAGTAGGAAGTAGCTCAACAACAAACTCAACTAAATCCACCTTCCCCAACAATAACCACTCCTATAAGAACACACCAATTCGAATGCCAAAAGCACAAACAGCATCTAGCTCCAAAGCCTCCAGCCAAGAAAAAGCATCTGTCTTCCACTAGCAATCCAAGGAGAGGATTCATCGAATGGCGGCGAGAACCATGTCAACCAGCAGCAGCATCCTCCTGGCAGCGGCTGTCGCGGCGCTGCTGGTGGCGTCGGCATCGGCGCAGTCCGGGTGCACGGCAGCGCTCGTCGGCCTGTACCCGTGCTTGAAGCCTTGAACTACATCAGCGGCAACGACACGGCACCCACCAAGTCCTGCTGTTCGCAGCTGAGCTCCGTCGTGCAGTCCCAGCCGCAGTGCCTCTGCAGCGCGCTCGGCGGCGACTCGTCCTCGCTCGGCGGCATGACCATCAACAAGACGCGCGCGCTCGAGCTCCCCAAGGCGTGCAACGTGCAGACCCCGCCGGCGAGCAAGTGCAACGGCGGTGGCACTGCTCCTGGCGCCGCCACGCCGACCACGCCCGAGGTGCAGACACCGGCAGGGTCTGGATCCAAGACGACCCCGTCGGCGTACCTGCAGGAGAACGGCGGCTCGTCACTCCAGGGCCCGGCTGGGCTGGTGTTCGCCCTCGCGGCTGCGGCGGTCTACGCTGTGTCCTCTCTGTGAGCGTCTGGGGGCTAGCTGGATGGAGTATTTCTTTAATTCTCGGTATTATTTGATTTAGCATTGGGCATTGGTGATTGGTGATGGCCGAGAGGATTATATTGTAGGGTGTTGTGTTCCACATATGTATTATTATTATTATTGGTTGCTTTCTTTGAGTCTCAGTATATGATCAACAACGGTAAACATCGATTTTTTTTCAAGAAAAACTGAGAGTGATGACAAAACCTATAGGATTATATGTGGCAGAATGCCTCTAATGATATTGTGATTGCAGCATTTTTCCTACATTTCAGCAAACACACTAGCTACTAAATTAAAAAAGACGGGGGACAATGTCCCCTTGTCTAATTCTAACCCAGAAGTTGTCTGAAATATTCAGAAATAAGTTTTATATCAATGGGAAGCGACATTTTCATAATAGTACCCCTCCGTCCGAAAAAACTTGTCCCCCAAATAGATGTATCTAGCATCAAGTTAGTGCTAGATACATTCATTTGAGGGACAAGTTTGGGACAAACTTTTCCAGACGGAGGGAGTATGTCGTAAGCCTTTTCATAGTCGGTTAAGGATCAGACCACTAGAATCAGTTTTGTGCACTTCGCAGGAAGCTCATAAGCAGAAATGACACTTGTTATTTTGCAACAACAAAAAATGGCACTTGCTGAAATGAATCTACCTCTAACAAACATAGTTTGGTTGGAAAAGAAAAGCACCTACAATCAATAGGTGCAATCTTATTAATCATAGGTTTGGTAAAAAAAATCTTCAGATAAGATGTCCCTAAACTAATGTGTCCTGAACATCTTCATAGCATAGTTTCCTTTCGAAAGGAGTGTGATGATTACAAAATTCAGTTGAAAAAAAAATCTGATGTGGCACTCTCAATCCCCACCAAAGCCATGATAATCATCTTTGAAGAGGACTCGACCAAATGACTTGGTAGAAGAGAGGACGTGACATCAAGAGCAAGAGCACCGTGTGTACACGAGCCCATAGATTGTTTCCTCCTCATAGAAAGATATTTGCAAACAATCATCTCCGGAAACTGAAACCATTTCGTCATTTGACAAAAAGCATTCTTCAAACAAATATTAGGCTTCGTTTGAAACCCAAAGGATATTTATAAAAATTAGAGGCAACCCATATGAACACTTTGGCAGTAAAAAGTGGACCGTCGGAGCCTTGGAAAGACACACGTTTTCTATGCCTCTTTTCTTTGCGAGAAAACTTCTGATTTATTCATCAACCGTGTGGGTAGTACAAAGAACACTAGAAGTAAAATTTACATCCAGGTCCGTAGACCACCTAGTAACGACTAAAAGCACTGGAGCATGCCGAAAGCACGCCACCATCAGCGCCCATCCCGCGTCGGAGCCGAGCAAACATTGTTGTAGTAGACAGACAGAAAGTCATCGTGCTAAGGCCCCATAGGACCAGCGCATCAGAACAGCAATCGCTGCCGATGAAGAGAAGCATAGATCGGATGTATCCAACCTGCAGACATAGAGACGTAGACGAACAAAGACCAGATCCAGGCGGATCCACCGAAGACAAACACCGACCAGATCCCATGAGATCAGCCAAAGACACACCACCACATGCCCTCCGACGACGCTTGAAGCATCACCGGGACATGGGCTAGGTGGGGAGAACCTTATTCATCTTCAAGAAGCCGCTGCCGCCTCGTCTTCTTGAGCATGGCACAAACCCTAAGAAAACTCAGAAAAACACCTAAAAATGGGGCTCTCCCGCCGACAAAGACCGGTATCCACCACGCTTCCATGGCTCAAGGACCATAGAAGATGAGGCGGACCGGCGGCGGCGGCGGTGAGAGGCAGGGAAATCCTAGATGAGAGTTCACAGAGGGTAGGAGCGAAGGGGTATATGTTTTGTATGTCTCTTGTTAGCCTTAGCATGGAGATAAACAGTGATTCTATCACTTTTTGATACTTACATCCCTAGATATCTGCTTGAAGGTTGTAATTTCCAACTATTCTCCATCTCAGTCTTGATTTTCTCTATATGTGTTATCTCATCCATATTAACAAAATTGTCCATGAAGAGTTTTATTTAATTCTTCATGGTAGCCCTCCTTATTAGTACTCCATACAATAGTTTCTTGTACCAAATTCAGTAACCTTAGAGTAAGGATAGTTTTTTTTAGTAAGGATAGGTGTATTCCCTTCCCTATGTAAGGCAAGTGGCGGATCTAGCATTTTGTTGAAGCTTGGGCCCAAGCTAAAGTGCTTCATTTTAGTGCTTGTTCTACCAATAACCACGATATCACATATAAATGAGACGTAAATATAAGCACCAATATTGGGTCATCTAGAATCCATGTAAATTTTGTTCTGGTTTTGTGACGTATGGGGCAGCATTTTTCTTGTTTCTTGTCGGTTGTCATTTTCTTCGGTTGACCATTGTGGCCCTTTTTGCATCACTTTATGACATATTGACTCTTGTAAAGGCTACAATAATTAACTATTTATTGTGTGCATCAATCGATGTCGAGGCTGATGGTATAATCACTCATTTTTTTCAAGCGGTTATAATTCAAGCATCATCAATGTCCAAAACATGAGATACACTAATAAATACTCTCTCAATGTTCCTGCAAAAAGAAAACCTCTCTCCATGCAAATGTATAAGATCTCACATATTTATATTTCTAGCGCTCGTCGCGGGTGCGGGAAGGGCCTGGGCTGCGCGGTCGGCGCGGCTCAGAGGCGTCGCGGATCTGCTGCTAGGAGGTCGTGAAGGGTGAAGGTGGTCAGATTCGGCCGGATTTGACCACGGTGGCTCGATGGAGGGCTTGCTGATGCATGATGTGCGGGGCTCGAGAAGCTGACCTGGGCGAAAGCTTGTCTCCGGCGTGTCCGGAGCCAGCGATGGCGACACTTTCAAGCGCCGTTCCCTTCTTGTTGGCATCGTCGAGGCACTCTCAGCTCCAATCTTCGCAGCTTCGGGGGAAACCCTAGATCGATGGGATCGGACGATGACGTTGCTCTAGCATTGTATCCCCTCTCGGGGGCTTCGTCTTTGGAGCTAGGCATCATCAAGCGGGACCGATGGAAGTTGGTGGTGTTGGCGTCGAGGCTTTTGTGGCAACGATGATGGGCGTGTGCGATGTCGGAGACGC